>OY740805.1:30846985-30976985 GCA_963514005.1 Raja brachyura
ACTTGGCGAAATTTAATTCAACATTTCCATACGACATAAATTGTCCTCTCACCAACAGTTACATTTTTTTTTACCGTTATACTATTGAACGGACTTGACGACAACCAGGGACATAAATTGTTGCAGCTCTTTGCATCACAGATTCTGTTTTGCTTTATTTTTTATTCTATAGTTTAGGGGGGTTTTGTTTTTTCGTTTTATTTTCTTTACTTCTCTTTTTTTATTTTTTTTTATTTTTGATTTTATACATATAAGCTATCTTTTAAACACTTAACTATATTTACATAGAAACCGGGCGGTATATATTTAAGGTATATTTTGACACTGGACTCATATTTAGGTTATACCTGCTATTAATGTAACCCTGATCCCTACGTATCAATATCACTGTTATGTTTATCATTATTTTTTGTTATTTTGCTTTTGAAAAAAAAATACATATATTTAAAAAGAAATGAAAGAAAAGAGAGGGGGAGAGAGAGAGGGGGAGAGAGTGGGGAGAGGGGGGACAGAGAGAGAATGAGCGATGGGGAGGGAAAGAGGGAAGTGGAGAGAGAGAAGGGAGAGAGAAGGTGGAGAGATTAAAAAAAGGGAGGAGAGAGAGTGAAGGGAGAGAGAGGAGAGAGCGAGTGGGACAGGGAAGAGGGGAGAGAAAAGTGGGAATCGGGAGCGTTGTGGTCATTTTTCCACAAAACCATAGGTGACTGGGCAATCCGGACGTAATCTGATTTACTTTTAAGCGACATATCCTCAATTGCCGGTAAAACAAAAAGAATGTAGAAGCGTAGGATTACAAGACAACGATTAACATTTCTGCAAGAAATGAGCTCAGCCAGAACAAGACTGGTGGGTACGCGTGACATATTTGGATTATGATTGTGTTAACTGTTTTCCACCTCGTGCTCAAAGTTAGCATCGACGTTCATTGCATTAAGTTGTCTTCATATCTGGCCACCAGCCCTTTGTGAGATGGAATCTGTCTGTATCTCGCTGTTCGGTTGTGTGTGCGTGGGGGGGGGGGAGGGGTGGGGGGTGGGTAGAGTGGTGGGGAGATCAGTAATCTGATTTCCGTGCTTCGTATTAATACACCAAGTTCGAAACAGACTGGAGGTGAAAGGCGAGTCAAATTTATATGTGCTGGAATGACGAGCAGACCTGACAGATTAATTTCAGCGGCACATTGGCTACAGCCCATCTGCTTTTGGTGGTAACAACATTGGAGATACATCCACGAGGGGAAATATTATTGAAGTCAAGTGACGCTTATTTTCCAAACTTTCTGTAAATGTTTTAATTAATTGGATTTAATGATATTAAAATGAGTATGGAATGTTTTTGTTATTTTAATATTGTTGAACCCTTTTTCATCTATTGCTTAAATATATCTAGTTGGCACAGCCACTTCAAAAGATGGCTGTTTAAATTGACAGAAAGGAGTTGCCTTTGCACCTGCGGAACTCTGAACGCGGCACAAGTCGCTTGGAGGCTCTTGTGGCCCACTGTGATTCATAAGTTCAGTTCGGAATGGGGAAGACAGCTAAATGTTGCAAGACAGGCTTAGAGAATTTTAGAGTCGAATAGGTTGCTGCGGAATGTAGGCAGAAGAGGATAGCGACACCAGCAGATAGATTGTTCTCAGTTCAACATCATATGCTCTGACATTGCAGCGACGAAGAGAGAACGCGCTAAGTATGAACTGCACAGAAAATATGTATATTGTTCCAAATGGCCCGTGCTCAATGTCCCCATATTGCTAATTCAATTAAAACTGTTCATGACAGTTTACGTTCGTTTATTGCAGGGAACAATGTTCTCCGCATACATTTCAGTAAAGTGTAATTTGTTCTTACAATTTTTTAACGCTATATTAGTTGAACAAAGGAGATAAGTTGTATGTTGGTATCTACCGGGAAGCACGTGGAGCTGATGGAAAAGGAGTCCAATAAACATTTCACTCGTGTAAACAACTTTATATTTTACTCTGCACAGAGCGTATGCTGGATAATATACTGTCTCGTATATATCAAGATTGAATGCGTAATTCTGTGCCTTAACAAATTGCAGATGAGCACATGGACTCCTCGTATTTATTACTTTACAGTATATCAGGTATACGTGTATATTAATGAAACAAAAGAATTTCGCATCTATTTCTACATTCTAACTTTAGCCCCATCAATTAAATTATCCCACCATTTCATGCAATGTTTTGCAACGTCTCTAAAGAAGGCATTCTTCTTTTTTTTTAACCTGGAGCTTTTAAACACCTGGAATTGCTGTCTCCGGAATTTGGACCCCAGTTTAATCGGAAAAGGCTTTCAGATATTTAGGATAAAATATTGTTTCGACACACACTCTTGCTCTTATTGTCGGTAAAATATGATTTTCCATATGTACTTTTTCTTGAATATCTTGGGAAATCCTCCTCCGTGTTTATGTTATGGTCACCTCGTGTAATTCAAAAACAGCTATCCTCATCCCTGGGTGAATGACGAGTAAATAATTCGAATATCCACTCTTTCGAACGTGACTGCAGGTCAGTTGCTGATTCTGCATCAAAATGTCTTCCGTGATGCCTTTGCTATGTTCGAAATAAGAGATCAAGAAAGGTTGATTGGCTAAACGGTTATTTTGTCCTTCGGCCCCGTGCGTTCTCGCTGTAATTTCGAAAAATATCACAAGCCGAAAAACGGCAAATATTCGAGTATTGTTTTCACGTTTTGTTCCCTCTACGATAGGAAGGATCCGCCAAGCTCCAAAATGTACAAAGAGGATGCACCAGGATGTTGCCAGGACTCGAGGATCTGCACTATAAAGAGTCTGCGTGCAGGCTAGGTCTTTGTCGTTAATTTTACATTTCAGATGTGTATTGCAGCAAAGCACAGTAAAATGAGGGGGAGAGGGGTGGAGGGAGGGGGAGGTGGAGTGGGAGCGGGAGGAGGGGAGTGGGGGAGGGGTGGAGGGGGGATGGGAAGGGGAGAGAGAGGAAGGGGAGAAAGGCGGACGGGGGTAGAGATAGGGGAGAGTGTGCGGGGAGAGGGGAGAAGTGGGGGCAGAGGGGGAAAGGGAGTGGAAGGGAGGTGGAGGAGGAGGGGAGAGGGGGAGGGGAGAGGGGAGAGCAGGAGGGGAGAGCAGGAGGGGAGTGGGTTAGTGGAGAGGGGAGGTGTGAGGGGAGGGGAGATGTGGAGGAGAGAGGGGGAGGTGGAGGAGAGAATGTGGCTGCTCTACCACCCACCAAATGGAGGCCAGGAGGGGAGAGCAGGAGGGGAGTGGGTTAGTGGAGAGGGGAGGTGTGAGGGGAGGGGAGAGGTGGAGGAGAGAGGGGGAGGTGGAGGAGAGAATGTGGCTGCTCTACCACCCACCAAATGGAGGCCAGGGCCTCGCAGACATTGACACATAGACAACAACCTGGCTGCTCAACATCCGTCTTGAGATCTGACTTTTCCTTTCGTTTATGTTTCATTCGTGAGAAAAATATACTGTCACCCGGCTTTGAGTCATCTGCAAATCTACCAATGTTACTTTTAATACCTTCATCTAAATCATTAATGTATGTTGTAAATTGCTGCGGTCCCAGCACAGTGCCTTGCTGTGCCCCCACTAATCACTGTCTGCAATTCGGAAAGGGAGCCGCTATTCTTTGCTCTGTTTCCTGTCAGCCATCAAATTTTCGATCCATTTCAATGCCCTACTCCAAATACAATGTGCTCTAATTTTGCCCACTAATCTCATATGTGGGGATCTTATAAAGGTTTTCTAAAAGTCCAGGTAGACTGCACGCACTGGCTCTCCCTTGTACATTTTCCGAGATACACCCTCAAAAAATTCTAGCATATTATTTAAGCATTATTTTCCCTTCTTAAATCCATTCTGATTCGGATCATTCCTGTTACTGCTATCCAAATGTGCCGCTATTTCATTTTTTATAATTGACTGAGCATCTTTCCCAGCACCGGCTAACTGGTCAATAATTCCCTGATGTTTCTCTTCTTTCTTATAAAGCGAAATAATCTTAGCTACCCTCGAATCCACAGGAACTTAAAGAACTTATCCTGAATCTATAGAACATTGCAAAATGATCACGAATGCGTCAACGATTTGGTATGGTGTATAGACGCAGTGTGCCTATGATACAGCGGCGTGCAAAAATTTTCATAACCCTTAAACTTTTCCACATTTTGTCACGTTACAACCACATACGTAAATGTATATGATTGGGATTTTATGTAATAGACCAACACAAAGTGGTGCATAATTGAGAAGTGGAAGGAAAATGATGCATGGTTTTCAATTTTTTTGACTAGTGAGAAAGTAGGTGAGTCACAGGAAATACAGGGAAATTTCCTACTTTCTACTATCTTATCCCTGCTTCTACTTGATGTGTCCCCGAGCTTCACGAACTAGTGAGGACAGGAACAGGGAGATAGGGATATGAATGTGGCCGAGGAGCGGGGGCAGAGAGCAAGGATTTAGCTTTATGGACCACTGGGTTCACTTCTTGGGTAGGGGTGACTTGTACGAAAGGGACGGGTTACACCTTAACTGTAGTGGGAACGACATTATGGCAGGAAGGTTTGCTAGGTCTACACGTGTGGCTTTCAAATAAATAGCGTGTGGGAGGGATTGACAAATTGTGAGTATAAAAAAGCGTAAGAGGGTACAGGAAAATATACAAAAGACTCCTGAATTAATGAGAAGGAAATTTCGAGAAGGTATAAAAGAGTAAGGTCAGGGCCGATAGGGACGGGAATGACGGGGGGGGCGTTCAATTTCGAAGTCAACGTATTGTACATGAATGCGCCAAGTATAAGTAATAAAGTAGATGAGTTTGTTAGAAATTGGCAAGTATGATGTTCAGAGACATGGCTGCAAGAGGGCTAGGGCTGGGAACTGCATATTGAAGGCTATACCTCTGTAGAAAAAAAAACAGGCAGAGTGGCAGACAGGGTGGAGTCACTCTGTTGGTGCGGAATGACAATCAAACCTTTCGAAGGGCTGACATGGTAACAGGAGATGTGGAGTCCGTATGAACAGAAGTAAGGAATTGTAATGGTAAAAAGACCATAATGGGACTTATCGACCGGCCCGCAAAGAGTAGCCTGGATATAGGGTGCAAGATGAATCAAGAGTTAAACTGGCATGTCGTGAGGGTAATGTTCCATTTGTTATCGAAGCTTTCAACATGCAGGTAGATTGTGAAAATCATAATTGTACTGGATCCCAAGAAAGTAAATGCTTAGACTGCCGTGATGGATTCATTGAGCAGCTTGCACTGGAGCCGACCAGGGAGAAGGAAATACTGGATTTAGTTTTGTGTAATGAACCGGATTTGAAAATGGAATTTGAGGTGAAGGAGCCATTAGGAGGTAGTGGCCATAATATGGTAACTTTTAATCTACAATTTGAGAGGGAAAAGTGTAAATCGGAGGTGTAAGTATTACAGTTGAACACAGGAGACTATGGAGACATGAGGGAGGAGGTGCCAAAATTGACTGGAAAGATACCCTAGCAGGGATGACAGTGGAACCAAAAGGGCAGGTATTTCTGGGAATAATACAGAATGTACACGATCAGTTAATTGCAACGAGGAAGAAAGATTCCTAGGGGAGTAAGGGGCGACCGTGGCTGACAAGAGAGGTCCTGACAGTATAATAAGAAAGGAGAAGAAATACAGCATAGCAAAGAAGAGTGGGAACCCAGAGGATTGGGTAATATTGGGTAAAGAGAAAAGTAAGATAAGTAAAAAGGCAATACGGGGAGAAAAGATGAAATATGAATGTAAGCTAGCTAAGAATATAACGGATATAAAAGCGTCTTTAAGTATGCGAGGAGCAAAACATTAATTAGGACCAAAGTTGGACCCTTGATGACTGAAAAGGGTGTATTTATTATGGGGACCAAAGAAATGGGAGATGAGTTGAATAGGTACTTATCACCCGTCTTCACTGTGGAGTAAACAAACAATCTTCCTGGTGTCCTAGCCAGGGGATCTGGGTGACGGAGGGACTGAAGGAGATCTACATTAGGCAGAAAATGATGTAGGGACTGAAGGCTAATAAATCCCCGAGGCTGATGGTCTGCACCCCCAGGTACTTACGTAGGTGGCTCGAGAAATCGTGGACGCATTGGTGACTATTTTCCAATGTTCTTAGATTCAGGATCAGTTGCTGTGGGTTAGACGGTAGCTAATGTTATCACAATTTTTAAGAAAAGCGGGAGGAAGAAAACAGCGAATTACAGAGCACTTCGCCTAACATCGGTGGTGCGGGAGATGCTGGAGTAAATCTTAAAATATAATATAGCGGCACATTGGGACAGCATTAAGTCCTTGTCAGCATGGATTTCCGAAGGGAAGATTATGCTGTACTATATTTCTGGAATGTTTTGAGGATGTTACTAAAAAAACGACAATAGAGAGCCAGTGGATGTAGCGTACCTGGACATTCAGAGAATATTTGATAAGGTCTCACATCGGAGTTTAGTGGGCAAAATTAGGGCACATGGTATTGAGGGTAGAGTGCTAACATGGATAGAAAATTGGTCGGCAGACAGGAAACAAAGCCTCGGGATTAACGGGTCCCTTTCGGAATGGCAGGCAGTGACTAGTGGGGTACCGCAAGACCTGGTGCTGGAACCGCATCTATTTAATATATATATTAAAATGTAGATGAGGGGATTACAAATAGTATTAGCAAATTTGCAGATGACGCAAAGCTGCGTGGCAGTGTGAACTGTGAGGAGGATGCTATGAGAATACAGAGTGAGTTGGACAGGTTGGGTGAATGGGCAAATGCATGGCAGATGCAGGTCAATGGAGATACATGTGAGGTAGCAAAACCAGGAAGGCAGATTTCAGTCCAAATGGCGTCAAGTTGGGAAACGAGGGATCTGGTGGTCCTTGTTCCTCAGTCAATGAAAGTAAGCATGCACGTGCATCAGGCAGTGAAGAAACGAATGGCATATCGGCCCTTGTAACAAGAGGAGTTGACTATATGAGCAAATACGTCCTTCTGCATTTGTGCAGGGCCCTAGCGAGCGTCACCTGGAGTATTGTGTGCAATTTTTATCTCCAAATTAGAGGAAGGGTGTTATTACTCCTGAGGGAGTGCAGCGCATGTTCACAAAGTTAATGCCCGGGGTAGCGGGACTCTCAAATGCCGACAGAAGCGAGCGGCTGGTCTTTAATACTCTGGAATTGTCAAGGATGAGAAGGAATCTTATCGAAACATATAAAGTTAATAATGGTTTGGACACGGTGGCGGTAGAAAACATGATCCCGATATTGAGGGAGACCAGAACCAGGGGGTCATAGTTGAAGAATAGATGGTAAGCAACTTTGAACGGAGATGAGGAAACACTTTGTCACACAGAGAGATGTGAGCCTGTGGAATGATGTGCTTCAGTGGGCGGTGGAGGGCGGTTCTCTGGAAGCTTTCGCGAGAGAGCTAGATAGAGCTCTTGAAGATAGCGGAGTCAGGGGATATGGGGAGAAGGCAGGAACGGGGTACTGATTGTGGATGATCAGCCATGATCATATTGAATTGCGCTGCTGGCTTGAAGGACCATATATGCCTATACCTGCAACAATTGTCTATTGTTAACTGTCTATTGTCTATTTTAACGACTGGGACTATGATTTCATTTGGACAGACGGCGAGAGGGGCAGAGAGTTGAGAAAGTGTGAGAAACAGACAGGCATGCAAACGGACTGGCAGGTGGATCGGTGGAGCGATGGAATGCAATTGCATTAAACATACCACCGTTAATCCTTTTCTTTTAATCTACAATGTGGAGAAGGGATGTATGCATAATATAATAACTTCCAGTCTGTCTTCTTTTACTATCGTATTCCGGGAATCATTCTTGCTTAACAGTCATACGAGTGCACACAAGTCCCAATGTGAATATATTCCCTAATATTAAATTTTAGAAAGCGTCAGCAGAGCAGCAATCATTGCTTGTTGACAGGGGAACATGCACCGTTGCGGATTTCGATCGTCTTTTCCATTTGATTTAACGATGGGTGTCGTGCTGATGCAGGTATTTTTTTTAAGTTCGGCCTCGTAGAAACATGTACAGGGAAGGCTCAGCTGGCCACGTTCCATATTCTATCTGGACTTTCATGCGTGATCTCGCGTATGCGCCTTCGAAAATGCGGTTGTTTCCATACATTGACATTTTTATAATTTTGAAAAAAAAAAATTCACTGCATTCTCTAAACCGAACGACATGTCATTTAGTTGTTTTGTTCAATATCTGTTCAAAAGCGCTTCTTTGCTTGCAGCTGCTGCGGATATATGACTGGAAGTATTGCTCATTTTTTAACGTTAATTACATTTACTTTTTAACATTGGCTACGCTTCAATAGCGTACTTTGCCTTTAAATTACATCAGCTACTAATTTGATGGAATTGCCTGAACGACGAACAAGATAGTGAACGTTGTGCACAGCATAAAATCGTTTGAAAATACGCGTGTTGTAGCTATTTATGGGGGATATATAGTTAATTGATATTTTTCTGAGGAGATCAATGTATAATTATTATTAGTACTATTATTATTATTATTATTATTATTATTATTATTATTATTATTATTATTAATAATAATTGGTAGAAATTGGTGACGTTTCTGGAGATAAGTGAAGAATCAAGATTCGTATGCTTGTGCATGGCCGCATGAAAGTCAGAAAAGATGTAGAGCGGTAATGCTTGACCATCATATCTCTTGTGTCTCCAGTTGTGGCTACTTTATCGTACGTTGAGACTTTGCCGCCAAATCCACGGTTTCGTCGAAACTACGGGAAGCGCATTTATCCCTATCATTCGAGATGAATCGTTGACCTAATTGGAAAATTGCATTTTGATTTCTACTTTTTTATGTTTACCTAAATTCTGCTTAATAATTGAGTCCCTGTCGGTTACATCTCTCTCTATTTTAAGTAGTATTATGGAGATGTTTGATTTTAGACATTTCTGATTCTCAAAATATTAAAAATTATCAATTTTTTCTCACAAAATCGAAATATGAAATATGAAAGAAAAGCAGATTTGAAATGCCAACATGGTCGCAGCGGTTGAGACATACAGCGCCAGAGACCGGGGTTCGATCCACACTACGGGTACTGTCTATAATGAGTTTGTAGGTTCTCCTCGTGCTGACCGCGTGGGTTTTCTCCGAAATCTTCGGTCTCCCCCCCCCCCCCCCCCCCACACACACACACACACACTCCAAAGGCGTACAGGGTGAAAGGCTGACACAAAAAGACGGAGTAACTCAGCGTTATGGCCAGCATTTCTGGAGAGAACCAATGGGTGAAATCACCCATTCCTTCTCGCTAGAGATGCTACCGGTCCAGCTGAGTTACTTGAGCTTTTTGGATATATACTCGGTTTAAACCAGCATCTGTAGTTCATTCTTACATACATATAACGTTTAATTCGCTTAGGTTTGTATTCTTGTTATAAGTGTAAATTGGTTCTAGTGTATGTAGACTTGTGTTATGTGTGAGGATCATGGTGGATGCGGAGCCGGTGGGCCGAAAGGCGTGTTTCCACGCTGGATCTCAAAACTAAATTAAAACTTGAGCAGAAATTGGATATGAATCGTCGCTATATGTGACGTATTCACCTTATTTGCCTGCCACGTAAATCCAAACTTTGTGCCAGCGGTACCTTTAAAGGTCGCTAAACAAGAACTGGAATTTTGGCAGCAACTGTCGTGGATTAGTCCAATGGAATGTCTGCAATGTACGTTCATGAATGTCCACCCAATTTACCGAAACATGTTTTATCTTCGAATTTGTTGAATAGATATTCCGGTAAAATATAACACAGCATTAACATATTTAATTTACCTCTCTAGAACAGAAGCAAATTCAAGAAGGAGGTCAATAATTCCTCACGCCTCTCTAATGTTCGTAATGCAAATGTTTTGCCGAGTGGAAGAATATGTGGTTAAAATTTTCATTTCGGGATCTGCCTCGCCTTTGAGCATTTGGTGATGAACCACCTTGCAACAATATATTCTTTATATAAGGAAATACTGTTATTCCCATACGGTATTTCAGCTTTTAGACGCATTGCCGATGAAGCTAAGCCGGAGTTTCACTGACACCTTCTCCATTCCCATTTACTGTATCTGCGGTTCCAGGTGTGGACTGCCATATATCGGCGAGACCAAGCGCAGACTGTGGGATCGTTTCGTTGAACACCTTCGCTGAGTCCACCTTGGCCTCCACTATTTATCGGTTGTCAAACACTGCAACAGCCCTTCTCATTGACATACTGACCTTTCTGTCCTGGGCTTGTCAGACTGGGGCGAAATGTAAATTAGAGGAACAGCTGTATGAATTTCCATTTCTCTAAACATACCTATCCCTTTCATCCGTTCTCTCTATGTCTCTCGCCCACCCTACGTCCCGTACTCGTTTCAATGACGTCCATTCGTGCTTCAATGCCTGTATAACTCGTTATCACCTACCCACAGCCCACAATGGATCATAGTGAGCTCCACCTTTCCTTGATCGCCGCTGCAAACCTTTCATTTATTTGTTCCATGCACCTTCTCCATATCTTTAATAATTAATGTACAGTAAATGATAAAGCACCAGAAATCGACATTGAAGATAACAGATCTCTCTTCGAAAGGGATGGAATGGATGTTATTTGGTGCATGTTAATACCACACTGCTTTTGACTGTGCCGCCATTCATTTGCGTCCTTGTCGTTTGCATTTTAGCCCATTGCATTTATGTTATTTTTGCATGCTAACAAATCTAAGTAACACAAACAAGATAGATCAGTAATTTTAATTTGTTGCAAATAATCCCTTTTTAAGGAAATTTCTTGCTGAAACAATTCCTTGTCTTCCATAACAGATTCATTGGCATTCTTCTTTGATTTCATCATTCCAACATTCGCGTTCTTTATCTACAGAAAATCAAAGGTTTGAGAAACAGAAAGGAAATACAATCCATTTTTCGGATTTGTGTACCAACTTGGAATCCAGACGATTACATTAAATTGTAATAAAAGGCGTGGCTCATCGTTCGTGCAGACAAGAACATGAATCAAATCACGCAGTCAATGCCAATCAGCAATTTAAGAGGTCATACCTGATATGACCGCAACTAGACATGTGTACATCGTTTATCCCTCCTTAATTGTCATGCAAGTTGACCAAGAACGTACAAACGTGAGCTGGAGGAGCAGTCTTAGCATTGCTTTTAAAAGACGAAAATTCCAAAGATTTACATGCATGGAAACAACACAAATTATTTCGCTTTACTATTGTCAGGAATATTGGCAACAGTCCGTTTTAATGAGTATGACTGCGTTTATTTTCCCCAATAACAGCATGTCCCAAAGGGATTTATATTATTCGGATTGATCTAAACAGGTTAATAAATCGTTTGATTAACAATACAAATAATCTCTCCTAATTATTTTGCTAAACTTATCAATGTTGCCATTAGTTTCGGACAGTAGACTTTAAACGTTCAAGACCATCTACATGAATGCAAATAATCTAGATACTGATGCCGGTACGGATGTGATTTTTTTTTTGTTTAATGTTCAACAATCAAATGAGCAATAAGGTTATGTCAGGCTTGTGCATTGATTTTGCCATGTTCGGAAACGTGATCATAAATAATTGTAGCTGAAATATATATAATTTGGATAAAAGTACAAAATATAAATATGAAAGAACAATAAATACCTCCGCATTAAAGTTAAGTTGGTCTGTAATCGATTCCTGTTTCTTGAAATTATGTCACGAAAATTTAGTTAGTGTGCACTCAAGATTCCATCCTCCCCGGTAGAAATGTAAGGGTATAGATCAGAACTGCACTCGAAACCTCCATTCTGCATGGCTGTGCATATCTTTTGGAATCGGCGCTGCATTAATCAGAAAATGTTGTTGTTCGAAACAAGAGGATCTAATCTCCAGTTAATTATTCACCTAGACAGTGAATGGAGTAAATGTGGAAACCGTGAACAGGATGGCCGTAGTTTAGCAAGCCAGGGAATCTACCAGTCTGCAATATTACATTATTTATTTTGTCAAAACACAAACACTGTGGATTTGCAGGAAATGGTTCATTGATATCTATATCTGCTCCTAGATTAGTCCACCATAATCCTTAAAATGTTGTAATAGAATTATATAATAATATGCTTCATACATATTGCAGGCAGTGAAGTGAACTAAGTGTCCCATAACTTAGTATTATTATTATTATTATTATTATTATTAGTAGTAGTATTAGTAGTAGTAGTAGTAGTAGTAGTAGTAGTAGTAGTAGTAGTAGTAGTAATAGTAGTAGTAGTAGTAGTAGTAGTAGTAGTAGTAGTGGTAGTTTTAGTATTATTATTATTAGTAGTAGTAATAGTAGGAGTAGTAGTAGCAGTAGTGGTAATGGTAATAGTAGTGGTGGTGGTAGTTGTGCCGATAGTAGTTCAAGTAGCGGTAATGAAAATAATAGTAGAAGTGTAGTTATTGATATTGCTGTTAATATTATTATCTTTATTATTGTAATTGCAGAGCTGGAAAATGTTATTAACTCTTCAGGTTCGTCATAATATTGTTTCAAATCTGCAGGGCTCCTGCATATTTTTACTGAAACAGGAATTAAAATTCAATACGATGATAATAATTAAAAAAAAAACAAGGGTATATAATAATGTGCTTCATATAAATTTAACATAATAACACTCTATCCAAAAAAATGAACACGAACCAAACTTAGCCACATTCTGTATCTGTTACTGGAAACAGTTGGTCGATCAACATTATAACATTTTCATAACATTATATCTCAGATGTAGAAAGTGTTTACAAGACAGCTGCACCATGGGGCGCCAATTTTGTGTCTGGATGCCAAAAGGATCAAATGTGCCGTTATCCGTTGCATTCGCTTAGTGTCCATGGTGACACATCAGTGTTGTGATTACTGATTAAAATATATAAGCATCTCAAATGTCTCGATAGGACAAGCACGAGGATGTTTTTTTTTCTTTCACTGAAGCTTAGAGTACAGAAATCAATATCTCTAAACGGGAATGTTAAAAATGTCGTGTATTCGCTTATTTTTTTTAATCCTTGTGCGATGCAATCCCTATGAATTTTTTTCATTCCGTGTTTTATCTGAAAAGGAGTAAGAGTTGAAGGACAGAGATACTATTCCTTAAATAGATTGTTTTCAAGTATCTTGGTGGTACCAACTTTTCAATGGATTGCTAAATGTTCAACCAGCGACATATTTGCTCAATTTCAACAAAACCTTCCCTTCAAGTGCAAAGTAAACATAATTATTTTCGTTTTTTTTCTATAATGCGTTTGATGAGATTTCATACAGAAGGAACCGGAATGTAATGTTATTACTGTCGGCTACGTTTTGTCAAATTTGTCCAAATTTTATAGACGATATTATTATTTGTTATTTGCACTATATTTGTTATTTATTGAACTTTTTAATTTCTTTCCCGTTACATACAATGTTTACGTATTCACATATTCTGTTGTGCTGCAGCAAGTAAGAATTGCATTTTCCCGTCCGGGACATATGACAGTAAAACACTCTTGATTCTTGTCTTGACTCTTGAATTCGGTTCGAATAAAATTAATACGTCCTCCAGATTGGGTTCTTGAACTTCCCGTGTACATCATTGTAACTGTGGTTTACTTAAACTTGGCATTGTGTTTGAAACTGGCCTTTCAAGCAGAAGCAATCTCCATGGTCTGCTGGTGAGATTCCCCAATTATTGCGATGCATAACAAGTCTGTCCTTTGATTCAGTTGCGTTGTTAACCGTATTAATTTCTGGGACCTGGCTGGCAGGCATTGAAAGACAGTTATGTTGATGTTACTCTTTTTCACTCATGAAAAAATGTCTTGAAGTCTTCTAATCGTCAAAATACCTTCTTACTTCTACGTTGTTCATGTCGTTATTTAAGTACAGCAATTAAGACCCGCTGTCATTTTCAGTTACGATAGAGTAAATGCTATTTTAATTAAATATAAGTAAACAACTGCAGCACATATGCTTGTATGCATTAGTGTGGAAATCGTACCTCCGATTGCGTATGAGCTGGAAATTTCTTCAGCATGAATGTATAAGACATGCACTTTTCATTCACCAATCTACTGCATGTTATTCCTGTTCAAAATAATAAGTTGGGCAATCTATATGTAATTTTTTTGCCGATCATGACGATATCATATGGCGTGTATACGAAAATGCTGGAGAAACTCAGCAACTGCGGATGCTGGAAAAATGGATGGTAGACTAAAATGATGGAGAAACTCAGCGGCTGCAGATGCGAGAAAAAGCGAATGTAGACAAAAATGCAAACGAAACTCAGCGTTTGCTGGAATTTTTTGAAGAATGCTGGAATCACCAGCATTTTTGTCTATCTTCCATTTTTACGCCATCTGCAGTTCTTCCTTAAACTCATGAAATGGCGTGAATGGGTGCTGGAATGTGTTTTCGCTGTCACTGTTATATGGAAAGTCGCCACATCAAACAGCAGAAAAAATAAAAATGCAATTAAATATTTCTTGTTGAAGGGTAAAGTAAAGAAACAATGCCGATTGTTGCTGTCTTAACATTTTTTAAGTGTTTTTACGAAGCACGAGGCCTGCAATACCTTTTGTGTGCAAACTTACACAGAGCCTTCAGCACATAAATGTGCGTCGCTGAAATTGAAAAGTGTACACTTTGAACATCTCATAGAATTGTTCATGTTAAGTTCCAGCGCTCAAAGCTTCCTGGTCTAAAACGACTTAAATTCATAAGAATACCTGGAATATCACTGGATTATGTTTTTTTCAGAAAACGATAAATTAACTCGATTGCTCCAAAATGACGGTACGTTAAACTTAATTTGCAACGTACCTATCATTAGGCTTTGTTGCATTTATTGCAAATATTTAACGTCTGAACAAATATAATGCAAATTCTGAAATCCCACGTACTCCCATATCCACGCAGAAAACCCCGCCGGTCAGACCACTATTTACAGAGAAGGTCATACTAGGAACAATGTCACGGGGAATAACTTTTTCGATTTGTTGCTCGGAGCAAACAATTTCCCTCCGAAACAAAGATAAAGTATATATTGGAACCCTATGCAAAGCGCAACTTTGTGGAGAAACTCACGGATTTAAGTAACGTATGTTTGGGTGAATTAACAAACGGCACTTCAAGTCGGAACCATTCGCTATTTCCAGAAATGTTGTCATCCAAATCCATGATACATTTATGAGTGCCCGACTGTAAAACCACTTGCTTTTTACAATATTTTGAACGGACCCGAAAAGTCGCTGTCCACGTTCTCCAGCGACGCTGCCCATAAGGCTGAGTTGCTCCACCTCGTTTTCTTCGTTGCATTTGTTTGGTGTCTTTGTTCACTGTCAAACGTTTATTGTCATGTTAACTAACTGGGAATTTAGACGTCCATTTACAAGCTTTGACTTTGCGACTTATCATGTTTTTGCCTTTACCTTAACAGAGCAAAACATTGCCGTTATAGAGCAAGGTAACCATCGCCAACAATTAAATGAAACGATTCGCTGCCGTTCTTACAATGAGATTAGCATTCTAAGAAATATATATTTGATATTTTCGTAATGGTGGTAAGATTAATGATAAACTTTGTTGCTGTATTTTATGTTTCTCGCTATGCAGCCCACTTATATCTTCTGTGGCTGTGATAACGTATAGGAAACTATAGCTAATCTTAACATATTTTGTTTTCCTCCTTCCAATCAGCTATGCATCTGGCATCCAATATAACTGCGATATTCGTAGTTGCGTTTACGGTAGATGCCAGAGGCAACCTGAAACACAGCGGTATATCCATAAAGTTCACCATTATAACACTGCCTTCCACTGTTGTGCATGGCATGCTTAATTTTAAACGCGGACATATAGAGAGGATCAACAGTCTCTTGCAAAACGGCTTTGTTCACACGAAGTGAGTGTGTTCAATTTAATGGAGAAATCTATTGCATATTGCAATGCATCCATTTACGTTATTGAGCTCTTTAGACCCAATATGGCACGAACCGCTTTATCCGAACTATATGGAATAATTAAGAAAACATGTAAGATTATTTATTTAAGACTGGAAACATATGACATCCTAAACACGCTGATGTTTGTTTAAAAGAAAACGCTCTTTCAACGAAGAATGCAGGTACGATAATATACTTTAGACTTATTTAACCTTTTCACAGTGGTTGATGTGTAAACATACGGGAATGCTTAACATTTCCTTTGGCGTGTGCCGTCCATTCACCAACCTGTTTACATACTGTGTTTTTTCGCTTGTTTATGTATTGTTCAGTTTTAATATCAAACTATCAATTCAGCCGCAAGTATGGAATGGAAGCACGTGGACTGCATGTGTCTTCCTTTTCGAGGTGTTCAGAGCCCAAGTTTAGCTACAGGGAACGGCGCGGTGGCACAGTGATGGAGTTGCTGTTTTACAGCGCTTGCAGCGCAGGAAGCCCGGGATCGGTCCGGACTACTGTCTGTACTGTCTGTACGGACCGTCTACTTTCTCCCCGCGACCGCGTGGGCATTCTCAGAGATCTCCGGTTTCCCCCCACATTCCAAGGAGGTACAGGCGTATAGATTAATTGACTTGGTATAAGTGTAAGTTGTACCTTGTATGTTTAGGAAAGTGTTAATATACGGATCGATGGTCGACGCAGCCTCGGTGGGCCGAAGGGCTTGTTTCCGCACTGTATCTCTCAACTAAACTAATCGAAAAAGAACAATCCTGACAACTTGTACTCAAGGATTAATCCGTTTGCTGATATCTTGGCCAAAATGAGTACTATATGTGGTAACTCCTGTTATTGCATACTGTACGGAAATGTGCACCAGGGCAAAGTCATCAATAACTTGAAAAACTGCACAGCCGTCTGTCGAAATATTGGGAATAACAGAGATCACGTATTCACAATAGCAACACTAAACGTAGGTTTATTTGCAAATTCTAATGTCAAAGCCTTGATGGTTTACGCTGAAATGCAGCATAGAATTTCCTCACTGAATATTTTGCAAACAGTCAGAAAAGCTTGATGAACGGGGTTTATCATAATACAATAGCGGAGTAATGTAAATACATAGAATCCCGTAGAGAAATATGCAGCTGCTTGGAGAGATTTAAAAAATAAAAATATCAAACATTATCATGCTTACTTCCAGAATTAGAAAAAGTGAAAGGCAATCTGCAAAGTTCACGTAAGGAAATGAGTTTAAAATATTAGGTTACAACCTATCTTTAATTACTATTATCAACATTATTACTATTATTACTATTATTACTATTATTATTATTATTATTATTATTATTAGTTTTAATTTTGTGAATACTTTCAGTTTTGAACGCTAAAATAAGTAATATTCCCGGTAAATTTCAAGTGGTTGCTTGCTGAATTATGCTGATGCATTGATCGGTAGCTAGTAGTTTGTACAGTTATTGTTGGTTAACTGACCAGTTTCTACGCCTGTGTGATTCAATTAATCTGAAGACTTCATGAGAATCGAAGCTGAAGTATAAAACACGACGCGATAATTAACATTTTTTTATTTTCTCGCAATTAGCGGTAAACAATGAGGTTTGCATGAAATGTTCAGTATACTCCTCATTTCAGCAGTGTTGGATTCTGAATGATTTATCGAATCTCATAGATAATAAGATTTCTGGACAATAAGCAAAATAATACAGACAATAGATATATGACAGATGATGGGGTGGAAATACCGAAATAGTTCCGAGTTCCGGTAGTATTTGCGGTAAATTAAATCCTTTTTTACAGATATCTTTCACACGAATTTCCATCCGCTTCCCAAATACTGATTTTCTTTTCCTTCTCAGTGCGGTGTATTTTGTTCACATTCTACTTTATTTAACTGCAGAAGTACTGTTGAAAATGAAGATTAAAGGTAGGAAGCTAGAATTCAGGAGATTCAATTGTAATGGTCAGGAGTTAAGCAGAATATAAGGATTCGCCTATATCGGATATACAGAGACGGACTCACCTAAAATATTCAAAATTAAATGATGGAAAGTTGTATTTGTATGAACCCCTCTTGAATAATAGAGCATAAATGGCGAGAATGGTAGTAAATACGTCACGGCATGGTGGGAAGGTAACCAAGAAATGGACAAAGGAATTATATTTCATTCATGTACCAAATATATTTCACAACACTCTGACTTTGAAACCGGAATGTAGAAACTGGAAATGCCGCATAAAGTTAAATCTCACAAGTAGTTTTCCTTCACGTCTAGAACTCGTTGAATGCCAGCAAAATAGCGGTATTGATACAATCCTATATTCATTATTTCATATGCTATATATCAGCGCGATTTTGAACCTCATAAAATAAAATTAAAGTGGAAATATAGAGAGCAATGCGGGAAAGTGAATTAATTTGTGGAACTTGCAATAAGATGTATCGAGTGTTGATAAATACGATGATTCGTCATTTTGGAGAATAAGCGGCAGTTGTAAATGAAAGAGTCATACGCTGACAGGAGCATGGAGAAGCACACCATTCGATCTTGCTGTCCACTCTAGTAATAGACACCCATCGGTATTAATGGTACATTCCAACATTTACCCGTTGCATTTTATATCTAAGAATCAGAAATTATCCGCGGGACACTTGTTAAATACTATCAACGACTTTGCTTACTCAATTCTCCGCCAGTGTATTCCAGTTATTCGCCAGTTTTTGAGTTAAAAAGCTTATCCTTGTACACCCTGTACACCCCTTATTCCTTATCCCAAATACGTGTTTGTTTGGAGTCTGTATCAAGACAATGGCAACCCTCATCAAAAAGGCGCTTAAAACACATTTAAAGGGAGATTTCGATTGACCTTGAGTAGATCAGGCTCACCGTCTTGTACAAGTAGTCTCAGAATATAAATGTCTCCATTCTGAAAGAGAAATCCGTTTTCAGTCTCCAGAAAAAAATTACAAACTAAAAAAAGTTACTCTCCATGCATCACAATTTTAATTAAATCCGCTGCTGGATGTGCGTATTTACTTACAAATCCCGGAATAAATAGCATGCAAGGATCGTGAAATTGGAAGGAACCATATATTAAGCATTCTCCCGAATGAAAGACACTTTAATGATATCATGTTTAAGAAGGAACTGCAGATGCTGGAAAGATCGAAATTAGATAAAAGGTGCTGGAGAGAATCAGCGGGTTAGGCCTTATCTATGGAGAAAAGGATGCTGCCCACCCGCTGCGTTTCTCCTGGACTTGCTGTCTACTTGGTGATGTCATGAGTGTGTGGTCCACCCAAAGTGCTTTGTCCACATTTAGCCACACACTTCCGAGAGAGAACGTGATCCTAACAAAATCCCTCAGAACATTAATTTGAATATTCGCCATTTGTGATGAAATAGTAGGAAAGAATATAAAGTTTTACAAATACGATGTACCTGTACGACTGACTTCAAAGAGTTAAAATACACTTGATATTTCAAAGCAATTTATTTTACGTGTAATAAATATTGATTTTTATCACAGTGGTTCAAGGGGATTATTCAACCAGTGGTAAGTTATGAATTAAGATTGTACGACAATAATAAGACTAACACATTTCTTGAAAGTGGGTGCTTCCCACATTCTCAAATGTAAAAAACGTGGACAGTCCTTTTGAAATATACCAGATATCAAAGGGGAAAATCAGAATGGAAAATTTCCGCATTTACTTTATCCGCAATTCAAAGCATTTTTCCTCTTTTTTAAAAAACAGTAAACTGTCTGTTCACTTGAACATAAGTTTACAATCGGTTTCTTTGTTTTACGTACGTTTACGAGAAATAATGAGTGCGAACGTGGCGATGTGAATTGGAAATAGTCAGGGGAAGTAGATGCACCTTTCATAAATTCCAGAAATATTAAGATATAATACAATAGTTTCGAAAATTGAAGGCCACAGACCCGTTACTTGTCGTCAAATCATTGTCCATATATTTTCCGTCCTTTCTTGGTGTAGTTATTTTGTCGTGAAATGCTAAAAACAGACTTGTTAATTCGACGTCTGATTTACCAGTTAGTTTGCAAGCTTCTTTGAGCAAGGGCGCAGATTTAAATGCCAGCATATGTGGATTATCCAACATTTGTAGAATATATGGAAACAACAAAATATTTAAAAATTCCACCCTATCAATAGAAAATGCCGCAGTCACCTAAACAACTTAAGACAGGTTGCAAGGACATCAGATAGCAGTCATGAAGATAATAAAATACAAATTATTGAAAGCTGCCGACTGTTTCGTTTCTATCAATGGAATAATCCTAACAGCACAGTAATTAGCAATGTTACAACATTTTGAGATTTTAAAAATCAAGTCTGCAATTTATCCCATCAGATAAAGCATAAGAAGACGTTTAATTTGACACCTAATTTACTTTCATATCTTCAGAATTAAAAAAAAATATCGCCATTTTCATACTCGGAAATTAGCATCTTGTTCCCTATTGCTTTTCCATTCACTTAACACAACATTTGTGATCGAGAACAGTCAAAAGCCCATAACTTTCTTAACAATTAAGAGAACTGAAATACATTTTCAGTTATTATAGATTGAAGCATTCTTAAACAAATATGAAACAATCTTACTTCGATGACCTGAAATTAAAGCATATAATTAGTTAGTTACCCAATTGCAGCTAATTACAAAATTCAATTACTAGATCTAAACATCTATCCATTTCCTAAGAAAATATCCACATAACATGATTTTTAAAAATAATTGTCATTAATTTATAGGCCAAATTGAAGGCATTTAGTGTTTAATGCCCGTAAATTAATGGCCGTTTAAATCATCTTACGAGTGGAACTTTCTGGACCGTGATGGATTGGAACGTCGCGGTTGCGCTGAATTTAAATCCAATATCGGCAGGAAAAATACTGCGGTTCATATGGGGAATAAATCACCGTTTCGCAACATGAAATGTTGATTAAGGTCATCTAAACAAGCAATTTTATATGGAAAAATAAACAGCTTTCAGTTGCCTGTCCCCTACGTAAAATCCGTCCCCGTTGTCGGCGTTTACGGCATTAGGAGCTAATTTTTATTTTACTGCAGCGCTGCAATAGTCGGACGAATTAAAAAGAAAATTTCACTTACCGGCAGTCGGAACGAATCTCCGATAAAAAGCTTGCACTCCGAGAAAACATTTTTCCGGATGGCATTGGAAAACCGGATTTTTACCCCGCCCACCCCCCCTCAAAGGCACGTCCAGTGACAGAACTACAGCGCTGCTCAAGGTAAGTTTTGTAACATACCTACAGTAATACAGTGCAAATAGTCAAGGGTCAAGAGAAGTCAAGAATACTTTGTTCGTATGGCCTGAAACTGAACAATTCCACAATGGGCATATCAGCTCTAGAAAATTGCATTCTATAAAATGTATCTTGACTCGATATTTTGCAATTATTTTCAGTTAAACGAACTGGTGCAGGTAAGTTTTTTTCGAATATATTGCGGGGAAAAAAAGGTTTCACGCACTACTCCCTTATTACTGTCTGTGCATTGGTCAATCAGGATTTTACAGCAATTGAGACTATTGCGTCGGTCTATGTAAGATTAAATGGTTGAAATAGCTGTCTAACAAGTCAATGGTATGAACATGCCGTGCATAAAATGAAAGGTTGTTCGTTTTGAATTGCAACTTGACTCGTTTACTCTCCTTTAGGAATTGAAACACTTCACTTGCAACTTGAATTAGCTTGACATTAATTGATCTGTTACCTACTATTTACCTTTCACACGCATAACATTGGATATTACTGCTCTTCGAACTGCCCATATATATTGTTTAAAATGAACAGTGCTATGCAATTGAATTAAATATCATTGCATCGGCGCTCATTTTAGCGAATGCGTCAATTAGAGATGGCGATCTCGCAATTAGCACTGTTAAAATTAACATACTTTTTGCTTGCAAACCTGAAGTAAAAAAGCAAATGTTCTAATCGCTAAAAAACAAATCATAAAGTGCACATGTGCAGTGATTGAAAGGGGTGGGTAATGGAAGGCAACGTTTATGTGTATATTGTCACACTTTAACATATAGCCTAGGTCACTGACGAAATGCACGAAACACAATGCATTTTTAATGCTTTCATAATTAATTATCTTAATAGAAGAGACAACGTTGAGCATTGATCACTTTTTTTTCAAGTAAAGGGAGGCAATATTTGTACATCTCGATCAGTTTGGAAATAACGGCCAATTACTTTAATGGTCAGGAATGGAGTATAATGGTGCGGTAATTGCATTTTGACTGAAAGGAAAACAATCCTTTTCAATTGGAAATCCTATGATCCAACGAATTGAAATGTTCGAATATTATCAAAGTTTGTAATTTTCTATAAAGGAAACGCATATAAATCAAACATTTTCTGGCGAACTTTCAATCCTTGGAGAACGAGCAGGATGACCTCAGGGCGAGGATCAGATTCCAGCGGGACATAAGAGACTGCAACATCGTCTGTCTGACCGATGCATGGCTGACCTCGCTGGTGCCTGATCAGGCAATCTGCCCAACCGTGCCCTTCACTGTTTTCCGTGAGAATTAAACTGAAGAATCCGGGAAATCCAAGGATGGAAGAGTCAGCTTTATGACCAATAATAACTGGCGCAACCCTGGAAATATTAAGACGCTTTCTCGTCCCTGCTCGTCGTGCCTGGGGCATTTGACGATATCATGCCGTCCATTCGATCTTCCCCGTGAGTTCAGGTCAATGATCAGCACAGCCTTCTGCATTCCACCGCATGTGGACAGCGAAGTGCCACTATCGGCCCTACAAGATGTGCTATGTCAACACCAAAACAAGAAGCCCGATTCGGCTATGGTGGTGGCTGGAGATTTCATTAAATCAAATCTGAAAAATGTAATGCTTAACTTCTGCCAACACATCTCCTGTGCTTCCATGCGGGGAAACTTTGACCACTGCTACACGCCGCTCAGGAAAGGCTACAAGGCCGACTTGGTAAATCTGACTACACTGCCATGGTCCTGCGGCCGGTGTGTAAAAAACGGAATGTACGGGAAGCGGCAGTGACGTGGGACGGAATGCGGTGGTCCCACTAATCAGAGCCCATGCTACTCGATGCACTGGCTGATGTCGACTGGAATATGTTCCGAGCAAGTTCCAGTGACGACAGTGAGTTCCTGGAAGCGGTCACGGATTTCATTGCACCAATAGCCGATAACATCGTCCCCATGGTAAGGGTTAGCATCTTTCTTAATCAAAAACCCTGGGAGGACGTCCATTCGCGTTGCCTTGAATGTTCGTACCGCTGCTTACAACTCTGGCCTGGCATCCGGAAATCCGGACGAGACGGAGTTTCTTCCCTCATGCCATCAGAAATGTAAACACTTATCTCACGAGGTACTAATTTACTATACTAATTTACTGTTGTGTTGTGTCTTTTTAAAAGTGTTGTTTTTAATATTATGTAGATACTGATTCTGTTCTATTTTGTTCTGTCGCTTTTTGCACTACCCGCAGCCATTGCCAGTTTCATTTCACTGCACATCTTGTATGTGTGCGTGACAAATAAATTTGACTTGACTTGACCACTAAAATGTGATGTGATGAAACGTCAATGTTAATGTCGCCAATGTTCTAACAAATGCTTACCAGTATACTGCAATTCTACCATTGTAGCGAACAAATGTGGGAAACTCATTACCTACCCAATCCGAATACCACATCGTCAACATTATTTTTTGAAACGGCTGTGGGATGTCCTTGTAATGAACGAATGAGAGAGTGAATGAATGAATACGTTTATTAGCCAAGTATTCACATACAAGTAATTTGCATTGGTGCCCCGCCCGCAAGTGAGAACATGACATACAGTGAAAGAGGAATGACAAATACAACATTAAACATTAATCATAAAACATTAGCGATTAAACATGTGAATTCAATACAATTCCAGAGCAAAAGGAGGCAGCAGATTTTTAGTTATTGAGTAGTGCTACTACTCGAGGATAAAAGTTGTTTTTAGGTCTCGCTATGGCGGTTTTGACAGTCCGCAGTCGCCATCCAGAGGGAATTGATTCCAAGAGTTTGTGGCCAGGGTGAGAGAAAGTAGAGATGATCTTACCCGCTCACGTCGTGGCCCTTGCAGCGTACAGAGGTCGGGACCTATTTGAGGCATCCGCAGCCAGTTGCCGCAATGGCGGTCCCATGTCATAGGCCCTCCTGCCGGGAAGGTAGAAAACCGGCGTCGGGTGAACAGTCCTCAGCGGCTTGGAAATGTCTGGAGTGGCCGCTTCCTCCCCGAAGTCCTCAGGCCGCGCTGCTTGGAGCCCCGACTCTGGCATTCTCGGATCCCAGGCTCCGCGGTGTTTTATATCCAACGCCGCCCGCGGCTGGACACCCGCAGCCACAGCTCCGCGATGCTGGGAGTCGGCGGTCACAGCACTCCAGAGCTTACCGCAGGGCGACCCAGGTAGGGCACCGCCCATTCCGTGTTTGTGTCCCAACGCTGTGACGCCGCAGAAGCTGTACTCCCGGCCGGTCTCGGCAGAAAACGCCGCTCCATTCCCGACCGTAGACCGCACGGAGAGGCAGAAGATGTTATTCGGAGGAAAACCGCAGAAATAAAGTTTAGCCCTTCTCCTCCGCCCACCCATCACATAAAATAAGGCCTACAACAAACAGGACTAAATATTTAAAAAAAGGACGGACTGCAGTCAGAGCAGCCATACACAACGGCTCCCAACTCCTGCAGTCCGCCATCCTTGTGTGTGTGGTGAGGGCATGGGAGCTCTGCTAAAGTCTGTAGTCAATTCCACTGTCTTATGAGCTTTGATCCATATTCGATATCGGCTTCCAAATGTTTTAGGTAGAACGTTGCATCAACAAACTGCGTTGCGGACATAGATGTTTGTCCCAATGCAAGATAACCCTTCCGTTTATCGTCGGCGCCTATTTAAATGGTAGATAATGAGAGGAAGAATACTGCTGGGATTAAAAAAAAAGACAAGCTACCTTCGACTAAAGATCGCCCTCGACAGAAGATTTAAAGCTTTCGTGTTATTCAATTTCGCGATATTGAAACAAAAAAGCGTTATATCCCTCAGATTCCCTACATTTCAAAAACCTCTCATGGCAAATGAGAAATGCGTATGTTGCTGGTTAACAGTGTGAACACATCAATAATACGCGATCCATTTACTGATCATATGTAAATTTACTAAATATATTTTGAATTGCGGGGGTTTATTTTGACTTGAACAACCCTTGGACTGAAAAAATATATTCGGAATGTTACAGTAATAATATTTTCCATGGAACATATTTTATTTTATAATAAACCCCATAATATATTTTTATTCATTAAAATCAACCCATTCAATTCCAACTTACTAAAAATAAATTTGACAGATATGAAGGAAAACGGTCGATATGTTCACATACTAATCTGTGTGTCGCCTTATTTTGGTTACTTCGAAGACAATTCTAAAAATAACTGCATTTTAAATTCATGTTTTACAATCAGAACTCTACATCAATGATTTGGATGAAGGGATTCAAAGCAACATCAGCAAATTTGCAAATGACGCAAATCTGGGTGGCAGTGTGAACTGGGAGGAGGATGCCATGAGAATGCAGGGTGATTTGGAAAGGTTAGCGGAATGGGCAGATGCAGTTTAATGCGGATACATGTGCGGTTACCCACTTTTGTAGCAAAAACAGGAAAGCAGATCTAAATGGCGTCAAGTTGGGAAAGGGGGAAGTACAACGGGATCTGGGGGTCCTTGTACATCAGTCTATTAAAGTCAGCATGCAGGTACAGCAGGCAGTGAATAAAGCGAATGGCATGTTCGCCTTTACAATAAGAGGAATCGAATATAGGAGCAAATAAGTCCTTCTGCAGTTGTACAGAGCCCTGGTGAAACCATACATGGAGTACAGTGTGCAGTTTTGGACCCCGAATTTGAGGAAGGACATTCCTACTATTGAGGGAGTGCAGCGTGGGTTCACATGGTTAATTCCGGGGATGGCGGGACTGTTATTTGCTGAGGGAGTGGAGCAGCTGGGCTTGTACACTCTGGAATTTAGAAGGATGAGAGGGGATCGTATTGTTAAGGGCTTGGACACGCTAGAGGCAGGAAACATGTCCCCGATATTGTGGGAGTCCAGAACCAGGGGCCACAGTTTAAGAATAAGGAGTAAGCTATTTAGAACGGAGACGAGGAAACACGTTTTCTCACAGAGAGTGGTGAGTCTGTGGAATTCTCTGCCTCAGAGGGCGACGGTGGTAGATTCTATGGATGCTTTCAAAAGAGAGCTAGATTGGGCTCTTAAAAATAGCGGAGTCATGGGATATGGGGAGAAGGCAGGGACGGGGTACTATTTAGGGATGATCTGCCATTATCACATTGACTGGTGGTGCTGGCTCGAAGGGCCAAATGGCCCACTGCTGCACCTATTGTCTATTGACTATTGTCTAGAACACCAGATTAATGAAAGACAGTTCGGTATATATTTTTTCACAGACAACATTTGAACTATACATGTTGCATTGCTACTTTAGACGAAATGATATTTGCTTATAATTTCTACTCGCATGTATGTTTCATCATATTAACCGTCCTCAAATTAGAAGGCACTCCGGTCTGTTTCATGTGAAATTGTCGGACTCATTTTTCATCTTTTTACCGTATGCTTTAGCATTGAACAGCTAACTTCAATTTATCTTCGTCCACGTCGTGCAGGGGCATAGCACACTGTTTGACAGATGGTGTTTCTTCGGAAGAGCATGTCGAGCGCTGTCTGCTTGTTTTACAATCTACTGTGGCATATAGCATTGCACACTGGATGGCCTGGGATCCAATAATCTCTATTACTAATGTTTTAAAGTGCGAGATATATTTCGGTATATTGTATTATCTCGTAAGAAAATCATCCAGTCGAACGCTTGCATGTCCATTGCTACAGATGTTTTAAAATATTTCAGATGTCTCTCACAAACTGGTGGCCAAGCACTAAATTATACGATATTGACACGACCCATTCCATATATAGACGTCGGGCATTGACTGGGAGAGAGAGCACAACAACGTTCGGCCAGATGCAGGTCATTAAACCCATCCACCCAAATCAGCTGTTGATGATATATACCAATGATCTCACGATTGCGTCAATACGCTCTCTATCTTCGAGCTAGAGGCAATTTACATTGCTTAATGACGCTACCACGGCCCTGATATTTGAAACTGAATCGGAGGACGCAAACCTATGAATCATATGAAGAAGGTGCAAACTCCGCACAGACAGCACCGGACATCAGAATTGTACTGCGGTCGCGGTGATTGCGATGCATAAATTTAGCAATTGTGCCTTCGTGCTTCCCCTATAAATTGTACAACGTCATCTCGCAAAGGATTTTTTTTTTTACCGAACTATATTTGACACATTGCTTCCCAAATAAAACGCGTTAAGGAGCATGGCATCGTCAGCGACATTTCCAGTCATAAATAAATAAAGCACACCAGCATTAATCAAAGATAACAAGAAGATATGAATTGAAGTCATTTTTGCCAGAGCGTGCATGCTAAAGGATTATCCTATGGGTTCATGGTTGGAAAGCATGAATCGTTTCTAAAGCGCAAATTAGATGACCTGTATAACGTGTTTTAAATTTGAGCCTGGCAAGACTTCTCGACTGGACATTCCCCTCACAATATAACATCACCCCATCACGTTGCACTAAATTATTCGTTCCTGCTGTGTTTTAGCTAATTTGCACACCTTTCATCACATTAGTTCAAGGAACATCTTCATAACTATATCACTCCACTCTTCTCTTGTTTGTTTGTGTGTGTGTGTGTGTGTGTGTGTGTGTGTGTGTGTGTGTGTGTGTGTGTGTGTGTGTGTGTGTGTGTGTGTGTGTGTGTGTGTGTGTGTGTGTGTGTGTGTGTGTGTGTGTGAGAGAGAGACATGGGTACAATCTGGCTAATTAATTTTGTCTTTCCAACGCTGGAAAGCCTTCCCAATTTCAAACATGCCACACCCTTTTCCCGTGGAGGCGATAAACATCTTCCCGTCGCATTTCCGCCTATATTACCGAAGTTATTGATCTTTGAAAATTAAAAAACAGCCCAACCCCACCGAATTTCGGCAAAAATAAACCCAAGTAACGTCACAATGCATTCGCAAGGCAGGGCGGGACACTCCGGCTCTTCGCCTGGGGGGGGGGGGGTAGGGGGGTGGTCGCCATTCTGGAGTGATCTGGAAACCACCACCAACACCATCACCACTCCCGCTGTCCCCGGCCCAGTGGCAGTCCTCGAGTCCTCTGGTCCTCGTATCCTCAAGTCCACGCCCGCTCGGGCCTGCCCGAGGTCTCGCTTGGATCTGCGCTTGGCGTGGAGCCGAGCTTGGTGCTGGAGCTGGAGTGAGAACCGAGATCGGGGATTGGGATGGGGCCGGGACCGGACCCGAGAAAGAAGCCGCCGTTGGAACCAAGGACCAACCTGTGTCCAGGGTCCGATAAGAACCCGGAGATGAATTCGGGGCCTGGACTGCAGCCCAACCGAAGGCCGAGCTGACGGCTGGAGTCTACAGCCAGGGCGGGACCGAGTATCCGAACCAGGCCGAGTTCCAGGCCCTGGCACTGCTTTACAACCTGGGTAGGTGCTGAGGCAGGGAATAGGCGGCAGCGGAGGTGGATGTTTGAAATAAGGAAGAGGGAGATGGGGTGCGGCCTCAACCCAACCCCCTCTCTGCCCCTCACACGGTCTACCTCACTCCCCCTATCTCTGCCTTCATTTCCATTCCCCTCCCTCTCTCAAACTCTTTACACCGTCTCCCTCCGTGTCTACCCCCCTCCCTCTTTAGCTCCCTCGCACACCCTCTCTACCCCCTTCCCTCTCCATCTCTACCCATTCACCCTCTCCTTCTACCCCATCCTTCTGTGCTCCCCTCCCTCTATATCCGCCTCATCTACCACTACCTCTCTAGTCCCCTCCCTCTCTATCTCCCTTCCCCTCAATCCCCCTCTATCTCTATCACCCCTCACTATCTACCACACCTCCATCTCTAACCCCCCCCCCCCCCACCTCTCTAGCGAGTGGTGAACATTGGGGCTTACGGGTGAGTGGTGCGATGTTGCGTTCATGGTCCAGCTCTCCCCTGTGACGCCGCGCGCCAACCCCCCACCCCGACAACGTTGGGGGACTTGGTCTATTCCTATTTTAAAAGAATAGATTTAAGTGGGAGTACTACGTGAATAAACTTCATACTTGACATTAACAGTGGATTCCCTTGAGTAAGCATTGATATATTCAATCAATGGAATATCTGTACAGTTGTCTCAACAGTCAGCCTTTCTTACCAAGTCAGGTGTTTAACTGCCTTTTGTGTTGAGTAACTAATGCTGTACCACATAACGCTTCAGGGAAATCTGAACGTTTATATATTCAAATGTAATATCAATGACGTATGAGCTAATGATCTAAATAAAGTCCTGGTCAATTATGTTCACTATACAGATACAACACGTGCGCATGTCTGCATGATCGCCATGCTCGATAGTCAGAAACGACTTGACATCCTCTCTTTTGCATTATCTTTATAATTGTGAAATAGCGAATCGCATAGATCAGCAAACGCAATATCTTTGTACGGAGGGAATTATTACGGAGGTGGTGAAATACCAAGGAGGAAGGTGCAGTGCTGGATTTGCAAAGCAAAATAAATGAATACATGAATGGAACAATATATCAGGAGCGCAGTTCGATGTCGGGAGCAAATTTCATTGAAAGCACTGTCATTAATTCATTGGGCCGAACATCTTAATTCGAGGTTGGAACCTTCCCGTGATACCGACTGTTCTGGCAATCGAGAGTCGCCATAATTCAGATTAAGATTCAGATTTACACTCATATCAGTTAATCGTTATATAAACAAGGTGTTATGAAATACCGAGTTTGCTCGGAGTTCTAAGTGTATCCACTGAATATAGTGAATACACAGTCAATGTCTCGTCATTCTATGTCTACACGAATTACATGGATTAATTTTATTTAATTTTCTGTCAGTGAGCAGCAAAGTAAAAAAGCGGGACGTCGGCACGGGTGAGAAAATATTCCAGTAATATGGAGTTATTTAGCAGAATCAATGTTGCTATAAAACTGGCCATAATTATCAACAACGTATGATATCCGCTCAATTGAACGTGATGTTTTGTATATGTGCAAAGGAAGATAATAGCCAATGTTAAGACGTTTGTTCATGTTGCCTTTGAAAGTGTCACCATTTTACGTCTGCATACATCGCAGGAAAACGAAAACAAATTTGAAAATCTGGTTCTAAATTAAATATTGGACCTAATCTATAATCCAGAAGGAAATAACATAGTTTATTTATTCCGGCAGAAACAGAATAACACGTTATTTCTTATAGACAATAGACAATAGGTGCAGGAGAACGTTATTCGTCCTTGGAGGCAGCACCGCCATTCAATTGATCATCCACAATCAGGGCCCCGTTACTGCCTTCTCCCCATATGCTCTGACTCCGCTATCTTTAAGAGCCCCATCTAGAGCCCTATCTTTCCAACAGTTATCTACAGACTTCGCTTTTAATGCCTTTACGCGTCGGGGATATTGAGGGATGTTGGCGATTTAGTTTAAAGATATCGAGTGGGAAGTTTACTCTCGTTTCCACCCACTTCTGCGGAATGTGGGAGGAAAGCGGGGTACCCAGATTAAACCCTCATCGATCACAACAAACGTGCAAATTCCTTAATGACAGCACCAACAGTCAGAATCGAAGCCGCGTTTTTGGTGCCATAAGGCAGCACAGCGACAGCTGCGCCAATCTAGAGCCCCTATTCCGCAAGTGATTGAATGTGCAGTTATGTGTTCTGCATGGAGACAAGTGCATTGTATCTTTATTATGTTGAGCACAAGAGAATTGAAATGCGGTTTATAGCCTCGGAATATATGACGTGATGAAAGGTATATTCCAAAGAAGTGTGACAAAAAATGTTTCAAAAAGTTTGGGAAACATCTCAATTCACTGTCATCCCGTAGCCTTTGTGTGTCAAACGAACCTATTGTCGATCCATATTCTAGTATTGCGTTCAAGTTTGAAAATGTTTTTTAATCCGTCTCCTCCCAATTATCTCATGGGGAAATATTAATGACATTGTTTCGTCGGATACTTCAAAATGTTTTGGAATGTAAAGCTAACTGGCTTGTGTTCAACTCCACAAGCAATTCACTGAGGCGAACGATGGTTTTCATGTGCGCCCAATTTGACTAAGTATTTCATTTAGCATTCACCAACACAACGGATAAGATTGAACAACGGTATATTTCGCAATTATCTCCCAATGTTTCCAATTTCAGTATCAAATTGTTAGCTTTTAACAGCTGGACAATTCGTCCCTGATTGCCAGTCCATGCGTTAGAAGTGAGTTGTATTGAAAACCATTCTTTGTTCACCTCCATTTTAAGAATTGTTTCCATTGATCAAAAAAGTTTGTATTATTCGATAATAAAAATATTCCTAACAATACACCACCGATAAATGTACACCAAGAGCCCATAGACAATAGGTGCATGAGTAGGTCATTCGGCCCTTCGAGCCAGCACCGCCATTCAATATGATCATTGCGGTGGACACCCTGCATCCTCCTCACAGTTCAGACTTCCACCCAGCTTTGTGTGAACGCTAATTTGCTAATGATGTTTTTTATCCCGTCATCTAATTATAAATAGATGCGTTCCCAGTACCGAGACTCGCGGTACCCTACCAGTCACTGCCTGTAATTCTGGAACGGATCAGTTCATCCCTACTCTTTGTTTCCAGTCTGCTAACCAATTTTCTATCCATGTCTTTCTATCCATCCTATTTAGTACTCTATCCAAATACCATATCCTATAATTGTGCCCCAAAATATCCCATGTGAGACCTTATCAAATCTTTTCTGAAAGCCCTGGTACACTACATCCACTGGCTCTCTCTTGTCTGTTTTCCTAGTCACATCCTCGAAAGATGACAGAATATTAGTTTAGCATGATTTCACGTAGGGAAATCCATGCCGATTCGGACCGATCTTTTTACTGCTATCCAAATGTGCCGCTATTTCATCTTTTATAATTGACGACAACATCCCCACCAGCACAGATGTCAAGCTAACTAGTCTATAATAGCTACCCTCCAATCGACATGAACTGATCCGTAATTGATAGCACATTGGTAAATGATCACCAATGCGTCCACGATTTCTAGAGCAACCTCGTTATGTACGCTGGGATGCAGCACGTCAGCTCCTAGGGATTTGTAACCCTTCAGTCCCATCAGTCTACTCAAGAGCATTTCCTGCCTAATGTGAATTTCCTTCAGTTTTCCATCACCTTATCCTCTGGCCACTAGTATATCAGGGTGATTGTTTGTGTCTTCCTTACTGAAAACGGTTCCAAACTAAATCGTATGCCATTTCCTTGATTTTCATAATAAATTCACCTGTTTCAGTCTTCAAGGGTCCAACTTTGGTCTTAACTATATTTTTCTTCTTAGCATAGCTAAAAAAGAATTTACTCTTCGCCTTCATATTATTGGTTAACTTGCCTTCGTACATCATCTTTTGTCCTCGTATTCCTTTTTTTAGTTATCTTCTGTTGCTCTTTAACAGTTTCCCAATCCCCTACCTTCCCGCTCATCTTTGATATGTTATACTTCTTCCCTTTTGTTTTTAAACTGTCATTGACTTCCCTTGTCAGCCACGGTCGCCTCTGACTACCCTCGCCATCTTTCTTCCTCTTTGGAATGAACGGATCCTGTCCCTTCTGCATTATTCCAATAAACACCAGCCATTCTACTGCTCTACTGTCATCCCTGTTTGGGTATATTTACAGTCAGCTTTGGCCTGCCACTACGTCGTGGCTTCATAGCCCCTTTTGTTCAAGTGTAGTAAACACCCTCCGATTTTCCCTTCTCGCACTCAAATTGCAGAATGAATCGTATCATATTGTGTCCACTACCTGCCAATGTCTACTTTATCTCGAGTTATCTTGTCAAATCCGGTTCATTACACCAAAACGAAATTGTCCTTTGCCTTTTAGGCTCCAGTATAAGCTGCTCTAAGAATCCGTAACGGAAGTACTCCGCAAACTCTCTTCCTTGGGGTCTAGTACCAACCTGATTTTCTCAGTCAACCTACATTTGGAAATCTCTCATAGCAACCGTAGCGTTGCCTTGGCGATATGCCAATTTTTAATCTTGATTCAACTTCCACCCCATATCCAGGCAACTGTTTGGGGGCATGCAGCTAACTCCCATTAGGGTATGATTACCCTTACAATTCCTCAGATATATCCATACTGACTCTACATCTCCTGATTCGATGTTATCCCTCGCAAGGGAGTGGATTTCATATATCACCAACCGAGCTACCCCCACCCTCTCTGCTCACCTGTATGTCATTTCGATAGGACGTATACCCTTGAATGTTCAGTTCTCAGCCCTAGATCGCTCGCAGCCATGTTTCTGTAATTCCCACAACATCACATTGGCCAATTTATAACTGAGCCTCAAGCTCATCAACTTCATTGCGCATATGTCGTGCAATCACTTAATACAATACTTTAACTTCGGTACTCACCTCCTCTTTCACACCGGTAACTACTGGCCCTGAACTTACTCTCTTATCCCTTCTCTAACTTTCCTTCCCATTAATTCCGCAGTATTTGGCAACTTTACCTGTACTCACTTCCCTTTTAACTACATATTTGTACTCCCTATTGGTCAAACACAACCCCCCCCCCCCTCCCCCGCACTATTCATTTTAAACCCACCCGTGTAGCACTATCAGACCTGCCTGCCAGAACGTTGGTCACCCTCCAGTTAAGGTGTAGTCGTCCTTTAATACAGGTCACCACTACCCCACAAGAGTTCCCATCGGTCTAACAATCTAAATCCATCCTCCCTGCACCAACACGCCAGCCACACATTCAGATCCCTGTCTCCCTGTTCCTGTCCTCTCTAGCACGAGGACCGTCATCTTTCTAGAGATAACCACTCTAGAAGTCCTGCTTTTCAGTCTTCCTCCTAACTCTACAAACTCGCGTTGCCGAACCTCCTTCCTCATCTTACCGATGTCGTTTTTGACTCTCGAGGATGTCCTGAAGCCGGTTCGTGATATCGTGAGCCCTGTTTCCAGGGAGACAATAGACCATCCTCGAGTCGCGTCGGCCGTCATATAATCTCCAGTCTGCACACCGGACAATGGAGTCACCCACCATTATATTTCTGCCCGACGTCTGTTCCATCAGTCGAGTCTCATCCAAATATGAAATCCGCAGTGTTGATTTGAATCATCATACATTCCAACGATATTAGTCCAAAATGTTGTTGGGATTAGTGTATCTTGGAATGGCAGTTCAAGGGCAACGCATAATTAACTTTAATCGTTTTATATTTCAGAAGTGGATGTTCTCCGGATTGAACTGGGTAAATCACTCACTTGAACAATCCTTTTAAATGAGATGATGAAACGTTCGCAATTCACACTAAAACAATACCTTTACTATGAATGGCGAAAATCCAAACTATTGAATCTACGTGAGTCCACGTACATCATGAGTGTGATATATTATATTAGACGTAATTACTCTGTGTTAAATTGACAATAAGTTATCTCACCATTCACTGACGTATTGGGATATATTTACATCGAAATAATTTAATGCGCAGTTATGTCTTCTACAATACCAAACAAAATTAAAATTAAAATTCGCCATGATAATAAATATAACAAAGACTTATCATTTCCTAATATTGAAATGTCATGGTCTAATCGATTTATGTTTTGGTTTCTCAGTTGACAGATTGAAGGAAATTCGCGGTAATTTGCGTGAAATTGGCTAAGAACGTTCTACTATTATTAATTACCGTACTTCTACTTGTCTTCTTCTTTTCTCTACAATTCAAAGTGCTTAAATTATTCTATCCTCTTGATATTACGAATGGATCAACAAAGTATTAAATAAATTATTGTATCATCATTGCAAAAAATTGGCATAATTTCCTGTACCCTGGTCTTGAAGAAATAGTGAATTTAGTTGTTAATTATATATAATGTCGAGTAATTTGGGCAATGACGGTGAAATAAGCACTGCAGAACAGGGTCTCAAGTTATTTTGCGCTTTATATTCTAATTTTCCTTCTCGTGAGCAAATAATATTTATATAATTTAAATTTCTGCCATTTTTCATCGAATGCACAGCTGGTTCTTTCAGCATATACCTATCAAGCATAAGTAGCCCTGGTAATCAGCGTTTGCTACTGTTTATCTTGGAAAATGGTTACATAGAAACATAGAAACATAGAAAATAGGTGCAGGAGTAGGCCATTCGGCCCTTCGAGCCTGCACCGCCATTCAATGTGATCATGGCTGATCATCCAACTCAGTATCCCGTACCTGCCTTCTCTCCATACCCCCTGATCCCTTTAGCCACAAGTGCCACATCTAACGCCCTCTTAAATATAGCCAATGAACTGGCCTCAACTACCTTCTGTGGCAGAGAATTCCAAAGACTCACCACTCTCTGTGTAAAGAATGTTTTCCTCATTTCGGTCCTAAAGGAATTCCCCCTTATCCTTAGACTGTGACCCCTTGTTCTGGACTCCCCCAACATCGGGAACAATCTTCCAGCATCTAGCTTGTCCAACCCCTTAAGAATTTTGTAGGTTTCTATAAGATCCCCCCTCAATCTTCTAAATTCCATCGAGTACAAACCGAGTCTATCCAATCTTTCCTCATATGAAAGTCCTGACATCCCAGGAATCAGTCTGGTGAATCTTCTCTGTACCCCCTCTATGGCAAGGATGTCTTTCCTCAGATTTGGAGACCAAAACTGTACGCAGTACTCCAGGTGTGGCCTCACCAAAACCCTGTACAACTGCAGTAGAACCTCCCTGCTCCTATACTCAAATCCTTTCGCTATGAATGCTAACATACCATTTGCTTTCTTCACTGCCTGCTGCACCTGCATGCCTACTTTCAATGACTGGTGTACCATGACACCCAGGTCTCGTTGCATCTCCCCCTTACCTAATCTGCCACCATTCAGATAATAGTCTACCCTCATGTTTTTGCCACCAAAGTGGATAACCTCACATTTATCCACATTGTACTGCATCCGCCATGCATCTGCCCATTCACTCAGCCTATCCAAATCACCCTGCAGCCTCCAAGCATCCTCCTCACACCTAACTATACCCCCCAGCTTGGTATCATCTGCAAATTTGGAGATGTTGCATTGAATTCCCTCGTCCAAATCATTAATATATATTGTAAATAGCTGGGGTCCCAGCACTGAGCCTTGCGGCACCCCACTAGTCACTGCCTGCCATTCTGAAAAGGACCCGTTTACTCCTACCCTTTGCCTCCTGTCTGCTAGCCAGTTCTCTAGCCAGTTACACACAAAGTCCCTGGCAGACGGATGACAAGTGCTAATGACAACGAACAATGTTATACCTCCCAACCCCCCTCCCCCCCCCCCCCCCCCCCCCCCCGCGCCGACACCAATAAGCACGTTTTATTTATTGTTTAAACTCAGTAATACCGTCTGGTTGCCTGCGTAACGAACACAAGCTCCGAAGCAACAAAACACCAGATAATCTGTAATCTGTTTTAACCGAAGATGGGCACGAAAAACTGGAGTAAATTAGTGGAACAGGAGGCATCTCTGGAGAGAAGGAATGGTTGCCGTTTCGGGTCATAGCAACATAGAAACATAGAAACATAGAAAATAGTTGCAGGAGTAAGCCTTTCGGCCCATCGAGCCTGCACCGCCATTCAATATGATCATAGCTGTCCATCCAACTCAGTATACTGTACCTGCCTTCTCCTCATACCCCCTGGTCCCTTTAGCAACAAGGGCCACATCTAACTCCCTCTTAAATATAGCCAATGAACTGGCCTCAAGTACCTTCTGTGGCAGAGAATTCCAGAGACTCACCACTCTCTGTGCGCAAAATGTTTTCCTCATCTCGGTCCTAAAGGAATTCCCCCTTATCCTTAGACTGCGACCCCTTGTTCTGGACCTCCCCAACATTGGGAACAATCTTCCTGCATCTAGCCTGTCCAACCCCTGAAGAATTTTGTAAGTTTCTATAAGATCCCCCCTCAATCTTCCATACATTCCTTCTCATCCTATACATGCATACAATCAAGCTAAACTCAGGGACAATAACCATATAACCATATAACAATTACAGCACGGAAACAGGTCTTCTCGGCCGTTCCAGTCAGTGCCGACCATTCATTTTCCACTAGTCCCATCTACCTGCACTCAGACCATACCCCTCCATTCCCTTCCCGTCCATATACCTATGCACTTTACTTTTAAATGTTAAAACCGACCTGCCTCCACCACTTCTGCAAGAAGGTCATTCCACACAGCCACCACTCGCTGAGTAAAGAAGTTCCCCCTCATGTTACCCCTAAACTTCTGTCCCTTAATTCTCATGTCATGCCCTCTTGTTTGAAACTTCCCTACCCTCAATGGGGAAAGCTTATCCACGTCAACTCTGTCTCTCCCTTTCATCATTTTAAAGACATCAATCAAGTCGCCCCTTAACCTTCTGCGCTCCAAAGAATAAAGACCTAACTTGATCAACCTTTCTCTGTAGCTTAGTTGCTGGAACCCAGGCAACATTCTAGTAAATCTCCTCTGTACTCTCTCTATTTTGTTGACATCCTTCCTATAATTAGGCGACCAAAATTGTACACCATACTCCACAATAGGTACCGTGAAGAGAAAGATAGAGAGTGCAGAACATAGCTCTCAGCGTATACGTGGTTCCAATAATTAATGTGAACAAGACCAGACCAGGATTGACACAAAAAGCTGGAGTCACCCTGGAGAGGGTAGGGCAGCCGAGTTCATAAGTGATAGAAGCAGAATTCAGCCATTCGGCCCATCAATCATGGTCGATTTATCTCTCGTGTAATCTCGTATTATGTGTGTGTGTGTGTGTGTGTGTGTGTGTGTGTGTGTGTGTGTGTGTGTGTGTGTGTGTGTGTGTGTGTGTGTGTGTGTGTACGCACACACATATACATACATATACGTGTGTGTGTGTGTGTGTGTGTGTGTGTGTGTGTGTGTGTGTGTGTGTGTGTGTGTGTGTGTGTGTGTGTGTGTGTGTGTGTGTGTGTGTGTATGTATATGTGTGTATATATATGTATATGTGTGTGTGCGTATATATATACACACACTTCGTACGCTTTATGTTATTTGGCGTTTCGGCTTCGTTTCCGTTCGGTTATTTTGGTTCCACTTCTTTGCTTTGGCTTCTCGTCATTCGACGCTACGTCCGCGTACCCTGTTCTATATATATTGTACTTTAACGTTTTCATTTGAGAACTATTTCAATTGCACTGATGTTGTCGATGCTACACTTAGTCATAATCATGGGTTTCTCCCGTCCACTCCCTGCAAAGAAATGTACTAGCTTTGCTGCTTTTCTTCGACACAGGCTATATTTTTACAACTTGGAATTTAAGATGCATGTTAAACGTACTTTAAATTAATTCGCACTCTTCCGACATGTCGTTCTTCACTTGTAATGTATCTTTTTCAGATTTGAAAGATAAAATTATCCGGTTAGGTATGCGGAAACAACTTTATTTTATTTCTGTTATTGTTTATTTTAGCAACACTGCCTCTCACCGCAATTTATCCTCTTGTATCATCCAACCGTTTCAAAACATGATTAAGAATTAACTCAGCAATCACATACCAGACTATTTTCCATGAGAAAACGATTAAATGGTATGATATTGCATTGAATCGCTGAGAAAACTGCAAATGATTCAAGGGCAGCACAGCGACGAAGCTGGTGGAGCTGCAGACTCGCAGCGCCAGAGACTGAGGAACGAAGCTGGCCTCGGCTGTTATCTGTGACAGTAGGAATGTTCACCCTGTGACCACATGGGTTTCCCTCGGGAGCTCTAGGTTCCTTCCACATCCCTAAGACGGGTGGGTGTGTATGGGAATTAGTCTGTGCTAAATAGTTTCTGCTATATAGGAAGTGGTGGAGATCGCAGTGTAACATAGACTAGTGAAAATAATCCTGGATGATCAGCGTGGAGTCGGAGGAGCAACGGACCCGTTCCAAAGCTGTGTCCATAAACAAAAACGACATACGTCTGCATATATTTTGAACTTGCAACCGTCGAGCAAAAGTGCTGCCGGTGGTCGTTCGGGATGTAATGCCACATGCATAATTTGAGTTTGACGTTCTATGCAGTGGAGTGAAATTTAAATCAGTGACCCATCGTATTAGAATAACATAAGTAAGCAAACTTTCTATTATTATGCAATCTTGCACGAAACCGGTATTTCTAAACCAGCTGTTGAAACATGGAAGAGCAGACGCTTTATTCCAAAGTAAGGCCCACACTAATGGAATATCCCAGCATCTCTGGAGATGAATGTTCTGGTGAAATATCTGGAGACCACTGGTCCCGATCCGAAACGACACCTGTCCACTTTCTCCAGAGATGCTGCCAGAAACGCTGAATTACCCCAGCGTTTTATGACTTTCCCACCAAATGTATTATCGTGCATCTATTAATTAGAGAAATACTTTGTTCCTTTATTTGATTTGCTTTATTTCGCCAAGTTGTGAGAACTGCCTGTTGCAAATATTATTTCTGGTCATGAAGATATCCACTCATCCAGCCATCTACATGTTTGCATTCATTTCCACGCTTATCGTATGTATTTGCTGGAGAAACTCAGAGTGTGTGGCAGCATCTATAGAGAGAAGCAATGGGCGACGTTCCGGGTCGAGACTCTTCTTCAGACTGATGTCGGGGGTGTGTGCGAAAAAATGAAAGGAAGAGGCGGAGACAGTTGTGCGAACACTCCGCTCAGTTCCCACGAACCAACCTGATTTCCCGGTTGTTCACCACTTCCACTCCCCCCGCCCCACATTTCGAACCTGATATTTCTGTCCTTGGCCTCCTCCATTGACAGAGTGAGGTCCAGTGTAAATTGGAAGAACAGCACCTCATATTTCGCTTGGGTAGTTTACACCCCAGCAGTATGAACATTGACTTTGGCGGTGGGGGCGCTGCGAGCCGGCTGTCCTGCCACCAGCGAGTCAGATTTATCTACTTTTTTTTTATTTTTAGTGTGTCTCAATGTGTGTTTATAATGATTCTCAGAGTATCCTGTGTGGGTGGTTGTGTGAGGGGGCGGAGGTAAGGGAGAAACCTCTTCCGTCGCCTCCTGCACGGAGTGGCGACTTTTTCCATATCGCCTCCCTAGTAGCCTAGCATGGAGGATCGTTGCGGCCTTTCCCGGAGACGAGCCCAGGGATACAGCAGCGGGTGCAGCACGGACTCTTTCGCGAGGAGCGGGCGAGCCCTCGCCGGGTTCGCCGGAGGGGAGCGCTCCGTGAACCGCGGTGTGCGGAGCTCCAGCTGATCTCTGGTTGGGGATCCCGGAGGAGAAGAGGTCCGACCGACGCCCCGCGGCCTACACCATCCAGAAGCCACGGATAGCGATGCTTCCGGCTGGAGTGACGTCCGGCGCCTAGGATCCCTCGTTTGGGGACTCCAGAGGAGAATACCTCTGACCGCCGATCCACGGCCTACTTCTTTTTTTTAATTAATAGTTTTTTATTGGAGTACATCTGATGTATCGCATTACATTTTCCTCCATTTTGTTTTTTATAAATAATAATAATAATAATAATAATAATAATAATAATAATAATAATAATAATAATAATAATAATAATAATAATAATAATAATAATCTAAAGAAAATAACCCTAAACCACCCTCGCTAAACACCCCTTGGCAGCTTATTTTTTCACAATCCAAATATATCGCAAAATCAAATGCACTATTTAACAATAATAAAGTAACAAAACAGAGTAAATGCAGATCCCCACAAGTGTTGCCGTGGATTTTGAAGCAACAACAACCAAGAGAAGCAGGAGAAAGCACTGATTGCTGTAGCCAGAGTGGGAGGAGAGTTCTCAGTGAGTCAGAGGGGGAAAACTGTTGAAAAGGAGAGACAAAGCACAGGCAGACTTTACTCTGTGTTCCCGTGGATTTTGAAGCAACAGCAACAAGAGAAGCAGGAGAAAGCACTGATTGGCTCTAGCCCGAGTGGGAGGAGAGTTCTCAGTGAGTCAGAAGGGGAAAACAGTGGAAAAGAGGATAAAAAGCACAGGCAGACTTTACTTAGTGTTCCCGTGGACTTTGAAGCAACAGCAACAAAGAGAAGCAGGAGAAAGCACTGTTTGGCTCTAGCCGGAGTGGGAGGGGAGTTCTCAGTGAATCAGAGGGGAAAAACAGTTGAAAACTGAGGAATTTGGTTTGTAAATTAGGCAATTTAACAGTCAATATAAGCAAGGCAGCTCTTGGGGAGCGGCAGTGAGGGAGCGGCCTTGTGAGGGAAGTCCCATGCGAGTAAAGTGTGAGTCTTTGGCTCGAGAGTCTTCGGAGAGGAGGCTGCGCAAAACACTGGATAGGGAGAGATCGAGGCAAAAGTAGGAGATGTCAAGCAAGCTGATGCAGTGTGATGCTTGCAGTATGTGGGAGGTCAAGGACACTTCTGGTGCCTCTGGCTGCTACAAATGTGAGAAGTGCATCCAGGTACAGCTCCTGAAGGACCGTGTTGTGGAACTGGAGAAACAAGTGGATGACCTCAGGTTCATCCGAGAAACTGAGTCGTTCCTCGACAAGTCCTACAGTAAGATTGTTACACCGAAGGCACTAGAAGAGAGAAGGTGGGTGACGGTGAGAAAGGGAGGAAAACATGGAATGCAAAGGTCCCCGGGTGTTGTACCTCTTGTGAACAGGTTCACCCACGTGGAAGCAGCCGGGACAGAAGACGGTATCTCACTGAGCGGCGGACTGGCTTGCAAAACAAAAAGGGCTGTTGAGCCAAAACCAAAGAGGCCAAAGTCGGGCAACGCCATTGTAGTTGGAGACTCCATTGTGAGAGGTATGGACAGCGGTTTCTGCGCCAACAGACTGGATTCGAGGATGGTGTGCTGCCTTCCTGGCGCCAGGATCCAGGATGTCACGGACAGAGTGCAGACAATCCTTAAGGGCGAAGGTGAACAGCCAGAAGTGGTCGTGCATGTTGGCACAGATGATGTTGGAAAGAAGGGGATGAATATTTTGCAGCGGGACTTCAGAGAGCTCGGAAAAATGCTGAAAAGCAGGACTTCCAGGGTTGTTATCTCCGGTTTGCTTCCAGTTCCTCGTGCTGGCGAGAGCAGGAACAGGGAGATACGGGACCTGATTGTGTGGCTGAGGAACTGGTGCAGGGGGCAGGGATTTAGATTATTAGATCACTGGGATGTGTTTGGAGTAACTGTACAAAAGGGACGGATTGCATCTTAACAGGTGGGGGAACCAGCATTCTGGCCGGCAGGTGTGCCACTGCTACACGGATGTTTTAAACTGAATAAGGGGGGTGGGGTGTCAAATGGGATAGTCGAGGACGGAGTTAAAGGGAAATAGAGTAAAGGGATGGGTAATGACCCCAGAATTAACGGGAAAGAAAGCTCACAAAAGGATAGGAGAGTATGGCCAAGTGTAATAGGGATCGATGTGAAAGGGGCCACTTGTCAACATAATTGTCTAAGGAGAAAGTGTGTTGTATAAACAAGCCTGAAGGCTTTGTGTCTCAATGCGAGTAGTATTCGTAATAAGGTGGATGAGTTGAAGGTGCAGATAGCGATTAATGACTACGCTATAGTTGGGATCACGGAGACATGGCTCCAGGGTGACCAAGGCTGGGAGCTGAACATCCAGGGATATTCAATATTCAGGAGGGATAGACAAAAAGGAAAAGGAGGTGGGGTAGCGTTGCTAGTAAGAGAGGAGATTAATGCAATAGAAAGGTAGGACATTAAACTCTAAGGGCAGAAAACGCTAGAGGGAGCTGTGTACAGGCTGCCTGACAGTAGTATTGGACTTGGTGATGGCATCAAACAGGAAATTAGAAATAAGTGCAACAAGGGTAACACGGTTATAATGGATGACTTCAATCTGCATGTAGATTGGGTGAATCAAATTGGCAGGGGTGCTGAGGAAGAGGATTTCTTGGAATGTATGCGGGATAGTTTTCTCAACCAACATGTGAAGGAAACAACGAGAGAGCAGGCTATTCTAGATTGGGTATTGTGTAATGAGGAAGGGTTAGTTAGCAGTCTTGTTGTGCGTGGCCCCTTGGGCAAGAGTGACCATAATATGGTTGAGTTCTTCATTAGGATGGAGAGTGACAAACTTACGTCAGAAACAAGGGTTCTGAACTTGAACAAAGGAAACTTTGAGGGTATGTGATGTGAATTGGCCAAGATAGACTGGCAAGTGATTCTTAAAGGGTTGACAGTGGATGTGCAATGGAAGGTATTTAAAGATTGCATGGATGAAGTACAACAAATTGTTCATACCACTTTGGCAAAAGAATGAATCGGGGAAGGTGGTGCATCCATGGATAACAAGGGAAATCAGGGATAGTATAAAAACAAAAGATGAGGCATAAAAATTTGCCAGAAAAAGCAGGCTACTGGAGGACTGGGAGAAATTTAGAATTCAGCAGAGGAGGACAAAGGGCTTAATTAGAATAGGGAAAATAGATTATGAAAGGAAACTGGCAGGGAACATAAAAACTGACTGCAAAAGTTTTCATAGATATGTGAAGAGAAAGAGACTAGTTAAAACAAATGTTGGTCCCTTGCAGTCAGAAACAGGTGAATTGATCATGGGGAACAAGGACATGGCAGACCATTTGAATAACTACATTGGTTCTGTCTTCACTAAGGAAGACATAAATAATCTGCCGGAAATAGCAGTGGAACGGGGGTCAAATAAGATGGAGGAACTGAGTGAAATCCAGGTTAGCCGGGAGGTGGTGTTGGGTAAATTGAACGGATTGAAGGCCGATAAATCCCCAGGGCCAGATAGTCTGCATCCCAGAGTACTCAAGGAGGTAGCCACAGAAATAGTGGATGCATTAGTGATAATTTTTCAAAATTCCTTTGATTCTGGAGTAGTTCCTGAGGATTGGAGTGTAGCTAATCTAACCCCACTTTTTTTAAAAAGGAGGGAGAGAGAAAGCGGGGAATTACAGACCAGTTAGTCTAACATCGGTAGTGGGGAAACTACTAGAGTCAGTTATTAAAGATGGGATACCAGCGCATTTGGAAAGTGGTGAAATCATTGGACAAAGTCAGCATGGATTTACGAAAGGTAAATCATGTCTGACAAATCTGATAGAATTTTTCGAGGATGTAACTAGTAGAGTGGATAAGGGAGAAACAGTGGAGGTGTTATATCTAGACTTTCAGAAGGCTTTCGACAAGGTCCAGCATAAGAGATTAGCAGACAAACTTAAAGCACACGGTATTGGGGGTTCAGTATTGATGTGGATAGAGAACTGGCTAGCAGACAGGAGGCAAAGGGTAGGAGTAAACTGGTCCTTCTCAGAATGGCAGGCAGTGACTATTGGGGTACCGCAAGGTTCAGTGCTGCGACCCCAGCTATTTACAATATATATTAATGGTTTGACGAGGGAATTCAATGCAACATCTCCAAATTTGCAGATGACACCAAGCTGCGGGGTATAGTTAGGTATGAGGAGGATGCTTGGATGCTGCAGTGTGATTTGGATAGGCTGAGTGAATGGGCAGATGCATGGCTGATGCAGTATAATGTGGATAAATGTGAGGTTATCCACTTTGGTGGCAAAAACATGAGGGTAGACTATTATCTGAATGGTGGCAGATTAGGAAAAAGGGAGATGCAACGAGACCTGGGTGTCATGGTACACCAGTCATTGAAAGTAGGCATGCAGGTGCAGCAGGCAGTGAAGAAAGTAAATGGTATGTTAGCATTCATAGCGAAAGGATTTGAGTATAGGAGCAGGGAGGTTCTACTGCAGTTGTACAGGGTTTTGGTGAGGCCACACCTGGAGTATTGCGTACAGTTTTGGTCTCTAACTCGGAGGAAGGACATCCTTGCCATAGAGGGGGTACAGAGAAGATTCACCAGACTGATTCCTGGGATGTCACGAATTTCATATGAGGAAAGACTGGATAGACTCGGCTTGTACTCGCTGGAATTTAGAAGATTGAAGGGGGATCTTATAGAAACTTACAAAATTCTTAAGGGGTTGGACAAGCTAGATGCTGGAAGATTGTTGCCGATGTTGGGGGAGTCCAGAACAAGGGGTCACAGTCTAAGGATAAGTGGGAATTCCTTTAGGACCGATGAGGAAAACATTATTTACACCGAGAGTTGTGAGTCTCTGGAATTCTCTGCCACAGAAGGTAGTTGAGGCCAATTCATTGGCTATATTTAAGAGGGCGTTAGATGTGGCACTTGTGGCTAAAGGGATCAGGGGGTATGGAGAGAAGGCAGGTACGGGATACTGAGTTGGATGATCAGCCATGATCACATTAAATGGCGGTGCAGGCTCGAAGGGCCGAATGGCCTACTCCTGCACCTATTTTTCAATGTTTCTATGTTTCTATGTTAATGTCAAGTGCCCTCAGTCAATAGGTAGTTCCTTTAGACCCTCAAAGTATGATAAAAAGGGTTCCCATTTCAAATAATACTTTTTCGCAAACCCCCACAATGTGAATTTAATCTTTTCTAACCTTAAAACAAACATGACGTCTTCCAGCCAAGCAGCGGCAGATGGAGGAGTGTTAGATTTCCTGACCAGCAAAATTCTCCTACGGGCCAAAAGTGATGTAAATGTAATGATATGAGACTGGGTTGTATTTAAACCCAAGGTTTTATCTGTTACACCAAATACAGCTACAGGCGGGCGAGGTCTCACTGTCATCCCAAGGACTTCACTGATGGTTTTAAAAACCACTGCCCAGTAGTTAACAAGTTTGGGGCAAGACCAGATTGCATGAGCTAGATTAGCTGGAGAGAACGAGCACCTGTCACAGCCAGCGTCCATCCCTGGATACATGTTAGCAAGCCTGGCTTTGCTTAAATGAACCCTGTGTAAAACATTAAATTGTATGAGCCCCAATCTAGCAAACAATGACGAGGAATGGACTTTTTCAGCGCTTCTGTCCAGCATTCCTCAGACAGATCCATACCAACGTCATCCTCACAAGTAGCTTTAACTTTGTTCAGGTTTTGATCTCCTAAATACATCAATCGAGAATATACTGCAGAGATCAGTCGTTTATTTGCAAAGGTAAGAGTGAGTTTGTCAGCACTGTGACAGCAGGGAGATCAGGAAAAGAAGGACATTTTTTCATGACAAAGTGGCGAACCTGAAAATATTTAAAGAAATGTTTATGTGGGAGGCCATGTTTTTATGTAGGTGGTCGAAACTATCAAATATGTTGCCAGTGTATAAATCCTTCATGGACATTAGCCCATTCAAACCGCACTGTCGAAAGGTTGAGTCAAATATAGAGCGGGGAATAAATGGTTACTGTGAATGGGACCCAGAACTAAAGCTGATGTAAGCTTATAATGGCAACGAAATTGGTTAAAAATATTGATGGTTGATTGTACGACAGGGTTGGATGTAAATCTAGAGGGTTTCTATGGCAGGGAGGAACATACTAAAGGTGGGAGAGACGAGGAGTAACAGGATTGTGATTCAAGCAGACATCAGTCTGTATCTGGTCGGTGGAGCCAGAGTAATATATTTTGGATATTGGATGCCCAATAACAATTAATAAAGCTAGGAAGGCGCAGTCCACCTACTTCACGACCTCTTTGGAGAGTGCACTTATTGACCCTTGGAACCTTGTTATCCCATATTAAGGAGGTTATAGATTGCTTAACTAAGTTTTAAAAAATGACTTCGGTAGGAAAACCGGCAAACATTGGAACAAGTAAAGAATTCTAGGAGTACACTCATCTTCACTGACTGCACTCTCCCAGCCATAGTGAGTGACAGACTACGCCATCTCTCAAAGTCAGCCTTCATTTGGCTAACTTAAGGCATGTAGTTAGCCGCAAACAGGGATGTGAAAAAGCGGTTAATGTGGATTCCTAAATATACAAATCCTTCTTGATATATGGGAAATGGCAGGGTTTCCCATTGGATCTGTAGCGCCAAGTTGATGGGAAAGCATTTGCTTTTTTGGAGGTTTAGTTTATAGCTGGAAAAAGTCCCAAACTGATCCAACAAGGAAACAATTGCAGGGCTACTGGGTATAGGGTCGCTCACATAAAGAAGGAGGTCATCACCATATAGAGACACACGATGTTCCCCGTTTCCCCTCTTAATGCCCTGGAATAATGTAGTTGACCTAGGTGTAATAGAGAGGGGCTCAATTGCAATCGCGAAAAGAAGCGGAGACAATGGGCAGTCTTGACGAGTGCCACGTGCTAATTGAAAATAATCAGATCGCAAATAATTGGTCTGTACACATGCTAAGGGTGAATGATATAATAGCTTAATCCAGGCTACACATATTTTGCCAAATCCAAATCTCTCCAAGATTCTGAACAAATATGGCCACTCCACTCGATCGAATGTCTTCTACGCGTCCAAAGAGATAACAGCTTCTGGGCGCGGAGAAGCACTGGGCGAATAGACCACGCTGGCCAATCGGCGGATATTAGAAAAGGAATGACGATTTTTAATGAAACCTGTTTGATCTTCTGAGATTATTTTGTGAAGTTGGCATTCTAAACGGCAAGCCAGCGCCTTCACCAAATTATTTTACATCCACGTTCAAAAGTGAGATAGGGCGATATGATGCACATTGATTCGGATCCTGGTCTTCTTTTAAGAATACGTGAAATAGAAGCTTGTGAAAGAGTGGGGGGGGGGGGGTAATGAACCATTTTTAAAAGATTCTTCAAACATTTCTAAAAGAACAGATGTGAGCTTATCCTTAAATTTCCTATAAAATTCTAATGCGTAGCCGTGAGGGCCAGGGGTTTTACCACTACATCACCATAATGGCATTAGTAATTTCTTCCTGCCCAAGGCGTTGGTCTAGAATCTCTGCGTCTTCTAATTCCAGAGTGGGTATTTCCAAATCGTCTAAGAAAGCTTCCATATTCATAGTATCCAAGGGGAATTCTGAGGTGTATAGAGAATAATAAAAGGGTATGAAAGTAATGTTTATTTATTTTTGGATTGCTTGTTATGTCTTGGTGTATGTCTCTTATCGGAGGAAAAAGCCATGACGCGGATTGACGTTTCAGCTGTTGAGCCATAAGCCGGCTCGCCTTATCACCATATTCATAAAAAAGACCACACGTCCGGAGAATTTGTTGTACTGTTTGATTAGTAGATAAAAAGATTGAATTTCATTTGTAAATCAGCCCGGCTTTTGTATAATTGGGTGGTAGGTGCTTCAGAATATTGCCTATCCAGGCTCAAGATGGATTTTAACAGGGTTTTCATTTCCCTCTTGCGTTCTTTATTGGTGTATGAAGTATAAGATATGATTTGTCCTCTTAAGTAAGCTTTATAAAGTTTCGCAAATTAAAGAGCAGGATACGGATTTAGTTTTCTTAATTTCAAGGAATGTGTCTATGTTAGCTGATACAAAACAGTAAAATGTTTCATTGGAAAGCAAAAGGGAGTTGAGTTTCCAAAGAGGTCGTTCTTTAATATTTAAAGGAAAGCCTAGGTCCAGTATCATAGGTGAGTGATCTGATATTACTATAGCAGTATATTCAATTATTAACCCTAACCCTAGGTCTTAACCCTAGGAATGAAGGGGCTGTCTATAGAAAATATAGTCTATTCTGGAAAAAGAATGGTGAACATGAGAAAAAAAAAGAGAATTGTCTAGCAGTTGGGTTCAGAAATCTCCAGGGGTCCACATAACCATTTTGTTGCATAAAAAGTGAGAAGGTCTTTCCCATACCATAAGGTGCCCCCTTAGAACTAGACTTATCAAGCAGTGGATTAATAGCACAGTTCAGGCCTCCCGAAAAAAAAACAGCTGGTGCGTGTTCAGATCGGGTATTAATGACAGACCCTTATTTGCAAAGTGAACATCATCCCAATTAGGGGCATACACATTCACTAAAACGACAGGTTATTGAAAATCACTCCCGGAAACTATAATAAACCTACCATTAAGGTCACTGACTACGTCAGACGATGTACACTGTATTCTTTTGGTGATTAATATTGCCACACCCCTGGACCTACTATTAAATCTGGAGTGAAAAATCTGACTAACCCACGTTTTACGGAGTCTATTATGATCTTGCAGTCTTAAGTGAATCTCTTGTAATAGTAGTATATCTGTTTTTAGTTGTTTTAGGTGATAAACAAAAACTATAGCTCTTTTAACCGGACCATTAAGCCCCTTTACATTCCAAGATATACACCTCACAGGATTGCCTCCATCAATATCACCATTAGTCATATTTTCAAATATGATTCAAAAAATACATACAGCGTCTGCCATCCAGAACCATGCGAAGGCTGCATGTGAGAGCCCACAATCCGCGGGGGGGGGGGGGGGGGGGGGGAGAGAAGAGAAGAAAATCACAAAAAAAAGTCGAGTGCATTTGAAACAATCCAAGAATGAGCTCCATTACCCCAAAACCTTTCCCTCATCCGCTTATAACAACAACAACCACAACAACAACAAAAAATAACCATCAAAAACCTAGAACTTCATTCCCGACTGAGGATGATCGCAGGCTTAACAAAAGAAAACTCCGAAGTGTTCCCTAACTAAAATGTCTGATTCAATTGAGGGTGGCTGCCTTCTTTAAACGTTGTACAGTCACTTATTCTACTTTTAAGATATATAGGCTAAAGATCACCCCAGACCAGCAAAGCATTACGAGAAAGAAGGAAGTACAAATTGTATCCCAAAGAGTAATCATAGACATTTACATTTTGCTGGCTAAAGGTCCTCGACTCACTGCCCCAAATATGTAGCATTGCAGTTCAGCTCAGTCAAATTCCACAAATTAAACTGAAGAATAAACAAATCTTCCAAAGATCTCCGCCACAGGAGGCCGTGCCATTACCGCATGGATATGTTAAAGATCATTGTTCTTCACGGCTGTCACCTACCCAGAGCGAGTAGTGAAACTTTTTACAGTCTCTGGTGTATTGAAATAGTACTTTGTACCTTCATGAGTGACCTGGAGCCGGACAGGATACTGAAGGCCAAACCGAACCCCTTTATTTTAGGGTTTTTATTTCCCTAAAAGTTGCACGTTTTTCTCCCCAGCTCCACGCTAAAGTCCTCATAAACAACATCCGGTGCCCTCGGAAGAACAGCTCCTGCCTCCGTTTGGTGATGCTACGATGTTTATCCTGGAAGTAATGAAACCAGGAACACTCTTGGCTTAGGTGACTTCATATTCGGGACGTCTGTTGGTGGAGGTCCAATTCGGTGTGCACGCGAAAGCATAAGAGGTCATGGGAAGAAATCCGCCCCCAGCACTTATTCAAAAAAACTCAATTATAAATTTAACAGGGTCCGAGCCTTCCATCCGTGGCCTACTTCTATCCGTGAGTGCGGCGGGGACTTGCCATTCGGAGCGGGATCCCTCGCCGGGGATCCCTGGAGAGAAGTTCCGACCGCCAGCCCTGTGTTCTGCGGTGTTTTGGCTGCGGTGCGGCGGGGACTTTAGATCTTCGACCGCCGGCCTGAGACCGACACCATCTTGAAGCCGCGGTCTCCGGTGCGGAGGCACCAATTCAGTACTTACCTGGACTTACCATGTCTGCACATCCGGACGCCCGCAGCCGCGACTGCGAGGTTAAATTGGAGGAGGACTGACCAAATGTTGTGCATTCATCACAGCGATGAATCCCGTGGTCGATGTTTGTGTTACATTTTTATCGTGAATTGTGTGTTCTTTTTTTTATCGTAATTTCCTGCTGGCAAATTCATTTCACTGCACTTTATGAGCACGTGACGAATGCAACTGACATGACTTGACTTGATTTTTCTAATTTCAGATAGTCCTTGCTTTCGCCCACCTTCCAGTTCTTTCTTAAACATGTTTATTTATGTATTTTCATTGCTTTATTTATGCATTCATCAATTTATTTTGTCTTTGTATATTAACTCACTTCGTTATCCATTTTTTTTGTTTTTGTATTTGCTCCTTCGCTTCTGTGTTTATTTATTTATGTGCTTATTTATTTGCTTTTTTGAATATATATTTAAATTTATTTTTGTGTCTACTTCTTTGGTTTTTAGAGAGCAAGTTATCTAACAAAGGAGGATCAACAAGTGATACAGGTAAAAGACAGTAAGATTTATTCCACAGTTCTTGATTTACTGTTCTAATTTCTGTTATTGCGTTGATACACCAATAAATGTCGGCAAATGGATGTAACAAGTCAACTATTCCTGAACAAAGGAGGGATATGTTTTACTTCTTTCAACTTATCGCCCGAGGTGAGTAAATTACTTCCTTAAACTGACCATTTCTGCGAGGTCTTGCATGCTTAATTATAACGGACTTCTGAAGATTACTATTTGTTTGATAAGGAATGTTAGATATTTTCTTTGCTGAAGTGCCAAGGACTAATGCTCCTCCACACAAGATCGCAGCACGAACGCTGTGGTAATTGGTAAGTACATAGTTTCAATCCTGTGTTTGCTGATTTGGTGCGTAGGCGCATGGAACACATCCGCAGAACAATGTGTATAGGGTTCGAAATGTAAAGGCGTAATGTAACATGAATAGCGCAGATCGGCAATAGTATGCTAGCCAATCGTTGTGCTTGTTAGTAGCAGCCCCGCCTATATTATACTTTATAATATTAAGCAACCGCCTACGTCAGGCAGTAGATGTAGCAGCTCGGACATGTAACGTACTACATATCCAATGCTGTAAGTGTTCAATAATGATGCGTTGTATATTTACACGTGTATGTGTCCGGTACTCACATGGTGTCAGATAGTGACTCGGACTCACTTCGCTTGTTTTCCGGTATTCTTTTATTTTATCAGTTTTATTTTATTAAATGTATCTCTCCGTTAGGGCTAACTCCTGTCGCAGACTGAGACTTTTGATCTTTGATTCAGTCATCGGCGGCAATGGCGTATGTTCGAACGTGACTTCAGTCACTATATCCGCACTGTTCATCGGGATGACCCTTGTGACGTGAAAGCATCACTACTGTTCTATCTACGGTCCAAAGGCAATGAATATTGCCGACAACTATGAATTTGCACCTGCTGTTTTGGATGGGAACGGGCAGGTCCAAGTGCCGGCCGAAACCATAGGTGACCCAATGGTTCTATTCGGAAAATTCAGAGAATTGTGTGACTTGTCGTCAAACCGCATAATCAAAAGGACAAAGTTCTCTGCCAGTTTCCAGCAGGTTGACGAGGCTGTCGAATCATTTATCAGCGATTTAAAACACATGGCTGCGCGCTGTCGCTTCGGTGAGTCGACGAATGAACGCGTGAGAGATAAACTTGTCGGGGGCATCATCGATAGTAAACTAAGGTCTGAACTCCTTCGCAACGCGGACCAAGCTTCACCAAGCGAGTCAGTCGTGTCGAATTTCAGAGGTTACTGCAGTGCATGCTGATCCTGTCTCATTCAGCCCATGACAGCAACACAACGTCAATCTTCCTAATTCCCGCAAAGCCGCTAATGTGCCTGATGCGCGATGTCAGATTTGTAACCATTTTCACGCGAGGGGTCGCCAGTTCTGCATATCTTATGGAAAGACCTGCATCCATTGTAAAAAGCCAAATAATTTCGCGAAATGTTGTCGTTCCCTTGGGACTGCCGTTGCTTCGAGGACAAAGTTACACCTGCTTTAACAAGAGTACCCAGATGTTGACTCCCAAGAGCTTAAAACATCCTCCCACGAACACTCTTCAGACACTGCTGATAACTGCTCTGCCATTCAGTCCCTCCTACCATCGTCTAACGAGCCACTTGTCCCTGAGGTGACTGTGTTCATAAATAACAGGCCCTTGCTCGCCAAAGTGGATGTAAGACCTCTCCCCCGTAAGCCAGGGGCGTGGAGGAGTCCTCATGCATTCGTTCGGCCAAAGTGGATATGGGGCAAAGGTCACCGTTATGTCCATAATGGCGTTTAATACAATTCAAAATGCCGAACGAATGCAAGAGGACTCCTCCACGCTCCTGGCTTACGGGGGAGAGGTCTTACATCCACTGGGAAAAGCTGCTTTAAGGTGCACAGTAGACGGGCAGACGCGCACCATGCAGCTTCACATTGTAAAATCAAACTCAGAGACTCTGCTTGGTATCAATGCATGTCACGATCTAGTCCTGGTGTATTTTGGACGTACGGTCCACAAACTATGCCTAAATGACGATCCAGCACAGCAACTGCTCTCCCAGCATAACGATCTGTTTGATGATGGACTTGGGCAAGTTGCCTGTTAAGTTACGATTCACTGTGGATCCTACAGTCTCACCTGTGGTTCGAGCACCACATCGAGTTCCACATGCCATGCACGAAAGAATACACAATGAACTCAAATGCATGGTCTCAATGGGAGTCATTGCCGAAGTTACCGACGCGCCTGACTGGGTTTCAACCATGGTTGTTGCAACTAAGAAAAACAAAGAAGAGATCCGCATCTGCATCAATCCCTGAAACCTGAAAACTGCGATCAAGCGCCTCCATTACCCACTGAGAACCACCGAAGATGTTGCTGCGCAGATTGGAAACGCATCAGTGTCCTCAGTCCTGGTTGCCTAAAGCTCATTTTGGCAGATCACATTAGACCTAGAAGCATCCAACCTCACTACTTTTGGCGCACCCTTTGCCCGTTTCAAATTCTTAAGGATGCCTTTCGGCATCAACATTGCCAGTGAAGTTTTTCAGCGCACCATGGAACGATTGTTTGCAGAATACCCGCGCGCCATCATTATTGGTGACATTCTCGTCTATGTTCGCGACTTATCTGAACATGACGTCAACATGAAAAAAGGGCACGATCGTGCCAAAGACATTGATCTCAAACTAAATCCACTTAAGTGAAGGTTTCGATTTCATGAGGTCACAAATTTCATAGACATTTTGCCACTCGCGGTGACCACAAGCCTGATCCACTGAAAACTGCAGCCATCAACGAACTGCCGGTTCCCACCGATGTCACGAGTTTGCAACGATTCCTCGGCATGGTCACGACCTGGGTAAATGTATTCCTAACCTCAGCGAGTTATCGGCCCTCCTGCACGAACTGACACACAAAGACACGGCATGGTCCTGGTACCCGCAGCACCAAAGGGCGTTTGTCACACTCAAACTACAATTGGCCAGCGTGCAAACACTGCCATATTTCGATCTTAAATTACCGGTCACAATTACTTGCGATGGGTCCCAGTACGGGCTAGGCACGGCATGCCTACAGAGCACTACGGACGGCGGCGTTAAGCTAGTCTCATTGCATCCCGTACACTGACTGATACCGACAGCGATATGCCCAAATTCCAAATGTACCAAATCCAAGGACTTAATTTTGGGTAGGACCATTACCATGGAAACTGACTATCAACCATTGGTCGCTATTCTGCACAAGCCGATCCACGCTGCGCCTGCACGGCTGCAACAGATGATGATGCAGCTGCAGCGTTTTGACTTCGACATTGTCTATAAGAAATGTAAAGACATGCATATGAAGCACAGCCAGTGAACAGCACCTCTCCGAACAGGACGAGTTCTCCGTCATGCAGTTCTCGTTTGTGTCGACTGATCGTTTACGCCGCTTTGCGGAGCACACGGCTGCGGACGAGACGTTTACAATTGCTGTCCACAATCATACGGGACAGTTGGCCCCATAAACAGTCAAACACGCCGCTCGAAATATGACCCTACTTCCTAGTTCGTGACAAGAGTGCTACAGGACGGAATCACTGACTAAGGCCACAAGACGATGGTTCCAACCGCACTACGGGGCGAATACTACAACGGCACTCACAGGGGCCATCCCGGCGTGGATGCCACCCTTCCACAGGCTCAAAGTATGTTTTACCGGCCCGGAATGACAAAACACATAGTGAAAGAACAGAAAAGTGCGCTCTCTGCAACGGTTTAGCACCAAACCTCCTCTTCCGTGGTCCTCATTTGCCACCGACATCTTTGAAAGGCATGGGAAACACCATCTAGTTCTTGTAGACTCTTACTTGGGATGGTTCGAAATATACTTACTGCAAACCATTTCCTCTGAGTCAGTGATCGAAAAGCTGCAACGGCACCTTTCCGTGCACGGCTCCCCTGCACCTATTCAGACTGACAATGGCAGGCAGTTCACCAGCCAAGCATTTAAGAACTTTGCTGAAAGATGGGCCTTCCAACACATTACCAGCAGCCCAGAGTTCCCGCGTCCAATGGACTGGCCGAACGCGCTGCTCGGAGCGCTAAGCAACTTATGGAACGTTCCTACTTAGCCAAATCCGACGTTTACCTGGACTTGCTCACTTTACGAAACATTGCACCGGACAACATTCTACGCTTTCCTGCCCAGCGACCAAAGTCTCGCTAGATCCGTGCACCTCTGTCTGTCTCTCAGCAACAGCTCCAGCCCGTTCCGCTCTCCGCCCGGAGTGCAGAAGCACCTACAATTCAAACGTGACACACAACAGCGTGTCCACGACAAGTCCAAAAAACCGCTCAAAGCACTTGCACATGGACAAGAGTTTTGCCTGCACACCGACAAGAAACGTACACGACTGGGGCACCTGGTCGAAGTGGGCGGAGTCATCTACAGACGCAACCGTCAACATATCCTTCCAGTGAGGGAACCGTGTCCTGTAACTACAGTTCCTGATGCCCCGCCTCTCGTGTTCGCTCGAACATCTGTACCAGCGACTCCACCACCAGCCGTTATTGCTGCCGCGGGTTCCCCGCGTCGGTTACGCCTGCCTCGCCTACGGCGACTCCTGCTAGGCCCGCCGGATCGCCGTTCGTGTCCGCACTCCAGTACTCCGTATGTTCTCCCGCGAAAGAAGGTGAGGCGATCTCCTACTGCACGAGGGATGGACGGGTTTGCAGGCCACCTGTTAAATAATACGATTTTTGTGTAATCTTGCCAGCATATTCTTAGCATCCTCTCGATATATTGTTTAAGGCACCGTAATTCTCTAGTTCTCTTGAAGAAGGGCTGTAGATCGGCCATAGCATGCTATCCAATCATAGTGCTTGTTAGTAGTAGCCCCGCGTAGTACATGCTTTATACTATTAAGAACGCGCCTACGTCAGGCAGTAGATGTAGCTGCTCGGCCATGTAGCGTACTGCATATCCAATGCTGTAAGTGTTTAATAAAGATGTGTTTTATCTTTACACGTGTACGAGTCCGGTAATTACAAATAGTAATACCCTGCAGGTTTTTAGTGCTTTGTTAGATCATGATGTAATTTGCGTCCATGCTGGTGTTTGTATATATTAGATGAAACCGACTTCACATGCCAAAGGTGTATTACAATGCATGTTGGCTTACTACATCTAGCCACGTTTGTAATTTCCGAACTTAAAAATAATATATATCCATGAAAAACACGTTAAATCTATTTAGTGCCATATTGCCCAGATAATTTTAAAGAGAGTAAATGGTGCTAATTAATTAAGATGCTTTCAAACAAGAAGCGTGTAGTCTTATTTACCGAAATATTTCTGCAGTGTTTTCATTAGATATTAGGAGCAAGAACGACGATTGTAAACTGGATCAGAAGGCAATTACAAAAACCTTTCAACATAAAAAAAAATCAGTGAAATTGTTTCGTTCTGTTCCGACGATAGGGTTCCATTTTTACGCTTTAAGGCAAGAACACGTCCTTCTCTGCCTCAGAAGGCAGTGGAGGCGAATGTTCTGGATGCTTTCAAGAGAGAGTTAGATACAGCTCTTAGATAGACGGTTAAATAGCGGAGTCAAGTGATTTCTGGAGAAGGCAGGAAAAGGGTACTGATTGTGGATGATCAACCATGATCACAGTAAATGGCGGTGCTGGCACGAGGGGCCGAATGGGATACTCTTGCACCCATTGTCTATTGTCTTGCTGATTAATTTCGAATGCCGTCTTTCAGCTTTCTGCCCAAAATGATTAAAATTACCTAATTCACTCGAATGGACGAACATTTTCGTGATCCAATGATTAGTGCGTGGTAAATTAATGCCATCTATCACTTAATAGATATCCCTGATTTAAACGTGCCTTGTTAAATGAGGTTGTTTCTATTGTTTAGATGTATTTCAAAATCTATTTTGCATATATATAAAATGGCCCAGACACATAAAAAAAAATTCGCGGCACTTTAACAGCAGAATATTTAATGTCTGGCATGACGATCCAAGATGGTAATATAAGCCTGAGGTGAACTCGCAGATTCGTACGCTTCACACATCGTGAGACAGGTAGGTAAGATAAGACATTCAAGCAGCGGCCTGTTCAAGAGCCTCCGATCCAGATTGCAATTCATTGATATAACTACTGTACTGGATTAATCATGGGAACCCTCTGACTGTAACCCCGAGAATACTTGTGAATAAGATCCAGGCAAGAAATACGTAGAAATATCTGTGCGGCTACAGATGGGACTGTATTGTTTGGAACATGGTAGGAAACAGGAGCATGGAGAGAAAACTCACGCGGCCACATGGATAACGCTCAAACTCCTTGCAGACAGCACCCGTTGTCATGATGCGGCACCATGCCACCCCAAATATGTTCATTATTGCCGAATAGATCTGTACACATCTGTAGCCGCATAGATGTATACGTATTTCTTGTCTACAATGTATTCGCATGTATTTGCGGTGTTACTACCAATGGGTTCCCAGGCGAATCCAGTAGATTAGTTAAAACAATAAGCTACAATCCGGATCGGAGTATCTCGAACTGGCCGCTGCATGAATGTCTTACCTTGGCTACCCGTATCATCATGCGTCAAGTGTACGATTCTGCAAGTCTACCTCGGGATTCTATTGCCATGTTGGATCTTCACAGGTGCATCACAGCGACTCGAAGCCATCGACTAAGCTTCCCCCAATTCTTACAATATTCATTTCACAGTTCCTAAGTGGAAATTCATTTGATACGAGTTTCACTTACATTTCTTTCATAAATGTTGTTAACTAATTTTCATTCTTTCACTTGCTTATTTCAGAAAATTCTTTCCTGCGGATCCAACTTGGTAAAGTTTTTTAAAGAAAGATGACATTCATTACTGTTAATCTTAAATTATATTGTCAACACAATTTTAAGTTGCCTTAAAAGTTAATTTCTTACTGTTATGAAATCGATAACACATCGATTAACAGTTTGTACGTATCACTGGCATATTCTTGTGTCAAACCTTTGGAGTATTTAAATTGTTTGAAATCAGTTGGCTTTGGAAATCATGGAAACATGTGCCAGAATTTTCAATGGTCGCAAAATCTTTTAGTCAATTCGCATATTCCCATTACATTCTCTTTACGTTTATGTTTATCTTTTATGTTTCTCTTTTGGCAATTATGTCCAAAATGTAGGCTAGGAGAGTGCTTTCCTCGCACGATTTGGAACAGATTATTCTCAGACGCAATTTCCTTTCGGGGAGGATGAGTCATGAACCATGTATTTATCTCAACAGCTGCCCCCTCCCTAAATTGCAAACTTGAGCACGTTCATAAAAAACTTTTCTACGATTCGTTAAATCTAAAATAGAAGGCATATAGCATTGCAAATATGAGAATAGAATATAATAGTAAGATTAAACGAGAACTTACCAGTTTGAAGTTTGATCTTTATTTTATGAGGAGTCGAGTTGAGGGACTACGTGAAGAACCCCGTACAGCCGTTCGTGCGTCAATCTTCAAAGCAACGGTGTGAAATCACAGCAAATAATAACTGAAGTATAATGTAAGATAAAGACTAGAACTACCAGATGAAATCTATGAGGGCTGGGAGCGGAGGGCACGTAGTCCCTCAACTCGACTCCTCATAAAATAAAGATCAAACTTCAAACTGGTAAGTTCTCGTTTAATCTTACTATTTTACTTCATAGTCACGTGAGTGACTACGTGAAGACTTCAAAGCTCTGTGATTTCATGCCGTGTGAAACGAGTATACACAACCACAGCTGTTTCATTGGCAAATGAACGGAAAACATTCATAATGCATACGGTCATAACATAGATGTAAAACATGCTGATGCTGTTTAAATGAAACAATAATATTTCCATCTCTCACCCAGATGGAACATATAACCAGAACATAAATAGAGTTAACAATACTCCTGGTTCACCAATGGGTCATTACAGATGTTTGGAGATTCATTCGATGGACCATACTCCAGCCGCAACAATGCGACCCAGCGGAACATAAATACCCTTGCTGCTGATATTGTAGCAGCCCTGGTGGAATGAGATCTGGAAACAGAATCCATTAGTACATAACACAACTCCGTTTTCCTCATCTGGAATGCCATGAATAATACGTTCTCCCAAATTATTTGTGACTAACAACATTGCTAGTCCAGAACTCCAAGGCTCTTGATGACCTTGACATATTGTTGTATACATGTGTGCTTACCTTATCAAAGGTCCCCTGGTATGCCTGTGACTATTTTGAGACCTGACCCCCTTCTGGTCTGCTCAAGTATTTATAACATATTATATATTATAATTTACAGACATTATCATCCTGTACCATCACAATTATTTAGCGACTGAACCTGCTGCACTAAACCAGTGCCAGAAGGATAACTACCTAATAAACTCCAGCCAAATTTAAGGATATAGTTGCTGCCTCCTGGTGAAATAGTGTTCACAAATATCAACATCGCATATGGCATTATACTGGTCCTGGGACCTGTGTTGAAGATATCCTACCCCTTGATAACCGATGTGGACCCGACAGCGAGACTTGTTTGTTACAGCCAATTCAATGAGGAAGCTCATCGAGCCAATTAATGGCCGTATAACTCCATAAGTAACAGACAATCATTTAGCATGAACTCGAAACATTAGCAATCAATACCATTTTCCATGGAACATAAGCATAACAAACTCTTTCATCTCCTGGAAAAGAAATTCAGCCGTTTGGTGCTATGCAAACACTTTGAACACATAGAAGGATAGATGTAACAACCCAAACCTTACGGCAGTTTGTTAGACCTGCAGAACATAAATTTGAGTTTATCATGCAACATCTGATTTCCGAAACCTCAGGCTGAACAAGCAAATTCAAGTTTAAAATAAACAATAAGGTTATATAATTATTCGCAACAAATCGGGAATCAATTTGCATAATCACACAATAGGAACTTAAAGCCTCTTAATGACTTTATTTGAAACCTCGATTGATGAGACAAAATGGAGGTAGCCATAAAAGACCCACCTGCTCTTTTTGGCGAGAATGTATCTTTCGCCACTGCTATGCCAACTATTTTGCAACCAGTGAAATAAACATGAACCAACATACATATCTATACACATATACATATATTCATATTAGGTGTTCCATTGAACCAGAATTTCATAATACAGTGCAATTCAACACCAACTCTGTGTTGCCATTACCCACACTTGATGATTCTCCTGTGGCAACAAAATTATGTAACCATTCCAGTGATTCTTTAACCGATTGCACCTTCGTGACTAACATATGCCATCACAATGCATCAACCTGAACATGAGCATGACAATATGCTTATTTGTCCAATCACTCTATAGCCCATACAATGCCCGTTGAGTCTATAAATAGTTGATACTAATAACATAACTTTTTGGGCAAGTCATGCAAATCTGTTCCACCTCCAAACTCGAGATGATCTTTCAGCTACTTGGTAACTACCTTAAATAGCAACTGTGGCCCGATTTCCGAGCCAGTCTAGCAAGACAACCTTGGCCCTTATACTGAACCTGTCCAATTCTAACCTGCTTGAAAACCAATATTGTACATTTTACATTTACCGTTCAAAGTAGCTGATAATGTCTCAATCATTTGTACTGTATGACTAAGTATACACCTTACCAAACTGCAAGTGGTCCCTTAATTGTAGAGTAGCACAAGTCCAGTGCGTGGAACCTCTGGCCAGCTTTCATGCTGCCAGCAACTTCAGTGAACCGCTACTGCCAAAAAAGACATGGGATGCATTGTTGCCAAAACTATGAAACCTTGCTTGTTCCAATAGCTTGTGCTTCGCCCTCCAGGTTACACCTATGGAAAAGTCTTACCTGAATAGAGGATTCGGCAGCCAACTGCAATGTCCCCCTGAAAGCGGTGTTCACTGCATATTGTGTTTGGGATGGTAACTTTCTTGCCAGGCATAGACCTCTGGCACATGCCCCGATCTCTTGGGCACGCTCTATGGCTATACCCTCAGACTCGGCGTTAAACTATACCAATCCCACATGCTCACCTCTTACATGAGGGAGCCATAAAGCAGGCCTGCTACAAAGGCCTGCTGACACCATTTCCCATTTAGGCCATTAGCACCAATTTGCAATAGAATAAAAGGTTTACCTAACAACTACTAGAGCAGTAATGAACACTGTTTGTCCATCATCGTGACATTATTAATTTCAGCTGGTGTTAACAATGACCTAGATGGCACTTACTAATTAACCATTTAACAAAATAACTGTTGCACTACTTACACACCTGAATTGCATCTATGCACTTAACAATTAATCCAACGACTAGAACTGTTTTATACCAACAACTGTTACCAAAGTCTTATTGACTGCAATCTGTTGCCCAGGCCGGCATCATGGCCAATTGAATACCTAAAAGTAAATCCCAACATCCCACAAATCTATTTGATAGGACTTAATCTAACTGGATAGAGGAGCCCAATTTCTCAAATATAGTTTGAGACTAGACAGCGGATTTTAGCACAAGCGCTTTTAAACTGTGTATAGTTTTCTTTGAATACTTTTGTCATCATTCTGTTATATTGCCTTATCCTAACAATGCCTCCTCATCCCCCATGATCACTGTGAATGGGAATACCCTACTAAACTGCTATTCCCATAAAGCAGCCCTAACAAGGTACCCCTGGTGCCCATGAAGCAGCCTTGAACAAAGTAGCTGCTGGCCCGGACTTTCCCATAGCCCAGTATTTGCCATAGATTTGGCATCCTCATCAAGCAGCCCTGAGCAAAGGTGCTGCTGGCATAACCTCTCCAATAGGCTAGCCTACCATAACTTGGCATTCCCTTAGAGCAGTCCTGAGCAAAGGTACTGCTGGCACCGCCTCTGCAATAGGCTAGCCTGCCATAATTTGGTATCCCCATGAGCAGCCCTGAGCAAAGGTGCTGCTGGCACAGCCTCTCCAATAGGCTAGCCTGCCATAGCTTGGCATCCCCATGAGCAGTCCTGAGCAAAGGTACTGCTGGCACCGCCTCTCCATCAGGCTAGCCTACCATAGCTTGGCATCCCCATTAGCAGTCCTAAACAAAAGTGCTGCTCTCTAAATTAATTCCTAGAGGAGAAATCTCCCAACTTTCCCAAATGTACTGACTATTTTGTCAGTTGTCCCCATATCCTGGGGATTATTGTAGTTTGAGAACCCCATAGGTGAATTTCCCCTCACCAGGAATCCATATAAATATTATATATATATATATAAATATATACCCACGGTACCCTCATGGCACGCAGGCTAATGATTTATGTGAATTAACCCCATTACCTGGGGACTACTGTGGTCTGGGAACCACACATATACCTGGGTTTCCCCTGCACCGGGAACCCAGCCTAACCATTTAGGTTTGTTTTAACCCCATGCGCTGGGGACTACTGCGATGTAAACCGCATATATTTGGGTTTCCCCTGCACCAGGAACCCAGCTTAACCATTTAAGCTAGTTTTACCCAATGTCCCCGGGACTACTGCGGTGTAGAACCGCATATGCTTGAGTTTATCCTCCCCGGGAACCCAGGCTGACCGTTCAGGTCCGTTAAGCCCCATCCCCTGGGGACTACTGCGGTCTAAAACCGCACTATTTTCGGGTTTCCCCTACCCGGGAACCCAACGTGTGGAGTCGCTGACCGCGTTATCAGTGACTCCGATCGCGAACCCGACTTTCCCAGCTCTCCGCTTCCGCGGTCGGACCAGGGTTTTCCCCCAAAGCCCTACGCTGCTTCCCTCGTCGGCTATCGCGAACATCCACTGCAAAAACCCCGGAGGTTCCTGCAGAGACCTAGAACAGGTAAGAAAAATAACATTTACCTGCAACTTTTTTAGACTTACCATGGAGGAGCTGCGCTGCTCCACAGTCGTCTGCACGAAAAACGTCTGACGCAATGACGCACGAACGGCTGTACGGGGTTATTCACGTCGTCACTCACGTGACTCCGAAGTAAAATAGAATGCCTTTTATTATCATTAGAACAAACAAGGTTTGAACGAAATTTAAATCCTCTAGTCATGACATTACACAAAAAAACAAGACACACATTTAACACAATTTACACAAACATTCATTACAGTGAATCTCCAACACCTCCTCAATGTGATGGATGGTAACAGTCTTATATATTCCCTTTGTTCTTCTCCCGCGGTCCAGCAGTCCAACGGCAGCGCCGGGGCGACTGGGGCTCACGATGTTAAAGGTGGCGGCGGCCGATGGTAAGTCCCGCGGCCGTTGAAACCGGGCCAGGCGATGTTAGGCACCGCTCCCAGTCAGTTAAACCCGCGATTCCCGCGGGAGGAGTTGCTGTTGCAGGAGCTCAGAGAAGCGGTATCACAGCAGGGACGTGCGAGCTCCCGATGTCCCTGTCCACAGGGTCTGCGGCCGGACCCACCGAAGCTCCGAAGTGGGGTTGCAGGCGCGGGCCACCACAGCTCTCCCCGCTCCGAAGTCGTCCAGCTCGGCGATGGCGAGTCCGCAGGCTCCGCGACTGGAGTCCTCAGGTTGGTTCCGGATGGAGCCGCTGCCAGCTCCACGATGTTAGGCCCATTGACACCGCAGACCCGACAGGGAAAAAGTCGGGTACCCGTACAGTCAAGTGATTAAACGCAACCCCCCCCCCCCCCCCCCAAACACACACACACACACACACATATGCCCAGCTAAAAAATAATAAACATTAAAGCCAAAATCATACATCTAACGGGCAAATAGGCAATACGGGGAGAAAAGATTAAATAATAAAATAAGATAACCTGTAATAAAAGCGAGTGGTACACATTTTTCCTCAGATATATAAAGAGTAAGAAAGAAGCAAGAGTGGATGTTGAAGCACTAGAAAACGTTTATGTTATAAAAGTGTTAATGGGGTATAAAGAAATACAAAATGAATTGAATACGTTTTATGCGTCCTTCTTCACAGTGGAAAATACCAGCAACGTGCCAGACATTCACGAGAGTCAGGGGGTGGACGATAGTGGCGTGACAACCCCTAAAGATAAGGTGCTTGGGAAGCTGAAAGGTTTAAATGTGGATGTGTCACCTGGAACGGATGGCGAGCATACCAGTTTTCTGAATAAAGTGACGTTATAGATTGTGGATGAATTAGTTATGATATTTCGTGTATCACTGGAATCAAGGGTGCTACTAGATTTTTGGGAAATTGCCAAAAATAGTCAACTTTTCTCGAAGAGAGCGAGGAACTGGAATAGCGATCATAGGCTGTTAAGCCTGAGCTCATTGATTGGTAAGGTTTAAGAGTCCGCAATAAACGAGGAGGTTTACGAGTCCTGAGATGAGCACGATAAAATAGGCCGACGTCAACATATTGTGCGAGAGGGTCATCTTGCCTGACGTAACAGTTAGAATTATTTCAGGAAATAAATACCAACATAGATGAAGGATAGTCGCGCGAAATGGATTACCTTGATTTTCAGAAAGCCTTTGATAAAGTGCCACACATGAAGCTGCTAAAGAAGCTGAAATCCCATGGTCACAGAGGGAAGATACCAGCATGAATAGCAAGTTAGCTGGTTGGCAGAAAGCAAAGATTGGCAAGCAAAAATACTTTCTTTGTTCGCTTCCGGAGACAAGCAGTGTTTGGCAGCGAATCGATGATGGGCGTGCTACTTTTCACAGTGTATATAAATGATACGGAAGTGTGATTGAACTCTTTGTGACCATACTTGCAGATGATACGAAGTTAGGTCGAGGGGAAGGTAGTATAGAGAAATCAGGGACACGGCCGAAGGTGTTCGACAGGTTGGGAGAATCTGCTGAAAAGTGCCAGATTATATACAGCGTAGCAAAGTGCATTTTGGTAGTTGGAATACATGTATAGACTATTTTATAAATGGCGAGCAAACCCAGAAAGCGTAGTTTCGGAAGGACAAGGGAGCCCTGATGTTGGATTGTCAAAAAGTTAATTTGAAAGTCAAATCGGTCGTGAGAAGGCGAATGCAATGCTGGCGTTTAATTGAGAGGGCTGGAATACAAAAAAACCGATGTATTCTTGAAGCTTCAGTAGGCATTGGTTCGACCACAATGAGAGTATTTCTGCGCTGTTTTAGGCCCCATATATGATAGAGGACATGCTGGCGATATCCAGGTAAGGTTGACGAGAATTATCTCAGGAATGATTGGGTTAACATATGATGAGCGTTTGAAGGCACTGGGCCCGAGTTTAGAAGGATGAAGGGGGCGACCTCACTGGACCTTACAAAATACTGAAAGGTCTGTATAATGTAGATATGGAAAGGATGTTTCCAATGTACTAGTCTAGTACTAGAGGCCATAGCCTCAGAATGATAGGACGTTCCTTCAGAAAGGAGATGAGAAGGGATATCTTTGGACTGAGCCTTGTGAATCTGTGAATTTCATGCCGCAGACGGTTGTGCAAACCAGGTCAATTACTGCCTTTGTAGCGAGCTTGACAAATATTTGATTAGTCATGATGCAGGGCTTATGGGGCGAAGCCAGTACAATGGGGCTTACATGGAAAGATAGATATGCCATGATTGAATGGCGCGGTAGAAGGTGGACCTATTGGCATACTTCTGCTCCTATGTACACGATCAAACTTCAATCAACGTTTGGAGACATCATGGTGTCTTTCGATACACCAGCGACGGTGCTAGTGAGGGTCCGATATTAACAGCGAGTAATATTGAGGTAGATCTACTAGTCTTCCGAACTAGGTTGTGTAAATCGACCATTGCATGTCCTGCTATTGCCGGAGACAGTTGTGCGTGATTTGCGAAGTCAAAGGCCTAGGTATGCAGCTACCTTTTTGTCCTTTGGATCAATAGCTCTCTCGTCTCTCCAGACATTCCGGACTTTGCAGGTGGTGCCTATGAACCGAGACTACAGATATGTTAATAGGAATGTTTGGGAAAAAAACCTCATCCCAATCTCAACTCCGTTGTACATGTCATTATTGTGAGGAAAATATTTGACTCATGTTGTCTTGACTTGATCATTTGCCTTATATCCAATTCTGCCTGTGAGCGGGTTGCATCCGGAAAGGATAAAGTAACTCCATGCGGTGGTAATTGTGTCAGCTCGAATATTCTCTGTTAAATACTGCTTATTTTTTATATTACTAAAAGTAACATCTTGACCGCTTTTGACTGACTGCGCTGTGATTTCCGACAGAACGCCGCCACTTACGGCCATCATTTTGGCTACCTCGGTCAGAGTCCCCCTCAGCTGAGATGGACCAGAGGTTTTTTTCCCATCGATTAAACATAAAATACTTATTCATGTTTTAAAAAATATTGACATTCTCCCTGCTGCCCCTGCTGGTGGGAGGGGGGAGGAAATATAAAACCCGAAGTGTTGTTCCTCAGTCAGTCTCTGCAAGATGGGGGGGGGGGGGAGTCAGAGGGTCATGTCTCTCAGTCTGAGCTGTGAATAACAGTGAACACTTGTCCACTGAACTGTGAGTGTGGATTTACTTACCTTTTGTACCCTGAATGTGGTTTGAAAATGAAAATATGGTTGGTTTTAAGTAAACGGCACTGCAAAAGCGCGCGAAATGGATTACCTTGATTTTCAGAAAGCCTTTGATAAAGTGCCACACATGAAGCTGCTAAAGAAGCTGAAATCCCATGGTCACAGAGGGAAGATACCAGCATGAATAGCAAGTTAGCTGGTTGGTAGAAAGCAAAGATGGGCAAGCAAAAATACATTCTTTGTTCGCTTCCGGAGACAAGCAGTGTTTTGCAGCGAATCGATGATGGGCGTGCTACTTTTCACGGTGTATATAAATGATACGGAAGTGTGATTGAACTCTTTGTGACCATACTTGCAGATGATACGAAGTTAGGTCGAGGGGAAGGTAGTATAGAGACATCAGGGACACGGCCGAAGGTGTTCGACAGGTTGGGAGAATATGCTGAAAAGTGTCAGATTATGTACAGCGTAGCAAAGTGCATTTTGGTTGTTGGAATACATGTATAGACTATTTTATAAATGGCGAGCAAACCCAGAAAGCATAGTTTCGGAAGGACAAGGGAGCCCTGATGTAGGATTTTCAAAAAGTTAATTTGAAAGTCAAATCGGTCGTGAGAAGGCGAATTGAGAGGGCTGGAATACAAAATTCACAGCTCAGACTGAGAGACATGGCCCTCTGATTTCCCTCCCCCCCATCTGGGTGCTTTGGCTTGAAGTAAAAGGCACTGCCAATGGTGGTTTGGGTGCTTTGGTTTGAAGTAAAAGGCACTGCAAACGGTGGTTTGGGCGCTTTGGGTTGAAGTAAAAGACACTGCAAATGGTGGTTTGGGTGATTTGGGTTGAGGTAAAAGGCACTGCAAATGGTGATTTGTGTGCTTTGGGTTGAAGTAACAGGCACTGCAAATTATGGTTTGGATGGACTTGACAACTTCCTGCTTGTCAAGTCAGTACTGAACGAGTAGGAGGACACAAATACAGGCTCAGATACAGGGCAGATCCGTATTCAGAGTTTAATCGGTCCACGTCAGTACACAGGTAAACAAGCACAGAAGCAACAGTATAATCTAGGAGCAGGCAAAAACAGTGGTCGAAAAACAGGCAATGGTCAACTTCACAAAGCCACAATATTTCTAGAGCTGGAACGAGGTGATACCAAGTAGCATACTCAACGAACTGGCAATGAGAACTAAAACACAAAAAGCTTAAGTACAGACTTAACAGGGGATAACGAGACAGGTGAAACACATCAGGGCGGGGCCAACAATCACATGAGGGTAAACGACCTGTCAGGAAATGGGACCAGAAACAAGAGGAGATCTGAGACACCAAAATAAAACAAGAATGCAACCTCTAATACTAAAAAACAATAACTCGAAACTAGATCGAACCGGAGACCTGACACTGTGTATTGATTTTAGATAAAACTGTACCATTTACGGCTGTGATTTTGCGACCATCTTACTCGGTCCCTCTCAGCTCATCGAGTGCAGAGTATTCTTCCCATCAATTAAAAATAAAAGTGTTTACAGCGTTTAAAAAATGTTGAGAATCCCTCTCCTGTCAATCACGCCATGAAGGCCACACCTTTTCCGGTAGGATGGAGAGGGGTTATAAACGCGGAAGTGTGGGTGTGGCTCAGCCTCTGTATGATGGGGGAGTGAGAGGTCACGACTCTGTCTGAGCTGTGAATCAACTGAACACACTGAATATCTACCGAACTGTGCGTTTGGTGTTTTGTGTGGTTGTATGGTGGTTTTATCGTGATTTCACCCTGTTTGAAATGGTATGAAACTGCATTTGAATCTGGTGGCCTTGCACCCTGCATGAACTAGCATGAATCTGCATCTGAATGTGGTGGCGTTGCACCCTGCATGAAATCGTATGAAAGTGTATTTTAATTTGTTGGCCTTGCACCCTACTTGAAGTGGAATAAAATACACTTGAATTAGGCGGCCTTGCAACCTGCTTGAAGTGGTATGGAACTGCACTGAATTTGGTGGCCTTGTACTCTGCTGAAAGTGGTATGCAACTGCACTTGAATTTGGTGGCCTTGAACCCTGCTTGAAGTGGTATGAAATTGCACTGGAATTTGGTGGCCTTGCACTCTGCTTGAAGTGGTTGGAAACTGCACTTCAATTCGGTGGCCTTGTACCTTGCTTGAAGTGGTTGGAAACTGCACTTGAATTAGGTGGACTTGCACCCTGCTTGAAGTGGTAGGAAACTGCAGTTGAATTTGGTGTCCTTGCAGCCTGCTTGCAATGGAATTTCAAGAAATGGCCGTGAGTCAACTGCCAGCCCACCAGCCATGAGTGAGCTTCCAGCACATCAGGCCTGAGGGACTGATCTGACACCTCCAGAACCCATACCAGCGCACCAGTAAGCCCCCCCCCCCCCCCCCCCCCCACTAGCCACCAATATTGGAATTCGTGGAGAGGTGGAATATTGCGTAGGGGGACCAGCCCTCCCGTGTGAAGATGGGACCCAACGGGTCCCACATAGTATAGTATTACTATAACCCCCTGATCAAATAACATTATATCAAACGCCGCTGTTGTAATGCACACTCGTAGGAGTAATATTACAGTTGTCTCTGTTTAATGTATTAAACAGACATAGGTATTCATGCTTCTATAACTTATTGGATGCTAACACAATGTTTAATGTGCTTCATTCCAACAGTCAAAAAGCTTAAAGAACTACAAGGTAATCATCTAGAAGTATCCATTATCTATTTCACTGAGCTTCAGTTGATCGTGGACTACATACCAACATGTTCTGAATCTGGAAACGTGTATGTTGCCTCTTTCAAAAGTTTGCTACTCTGTTTCTCCAGCCATTATAAGAGCAATTTCGAACTATTAGCTTCGTGAACAGTTTATATAGTGCCTCGGCTACATATACAATCCATACCACTTTTGACCGACCTCGTGGTCAGAATCGCCATCTCAACAAAGTGCGCCAAATTGCGTATTCTTTAGAGAATGGCACGATGGAAGAGATGGGGAAGAGATTGGCAGAGTAAATGTTCGTGTAATGTAAAATTTGTTGCTCATGCATGAGACATTTAGCCTCCGTTAGGACAGTGGGAAGTACTACTCATTGATAATTGAAAATTATGGATGCACATGTACACACCCATCCGATAACATGCTAATTTTTTTTAACATATGTGTTGTAAAACGATTTCCCAGATTACCAAAATGGAATGTATCGAACATATTATAATACATGTATTTTTTTATTTAAGACTTAAAGAAAGAGAAGGGTTGCCCGAGTAAGTTAATTATGACACGATTCATAAAATCAATTTGCATTGGGTACGTTACACTTGGATATTTATTAGGAAAGACCACGAATTTATTTCACCTTTTTCTTGGCAGCTAATCTTACTCAAATTAGTTTCCGAAAATATAATTTACGATAATGTCTTCTCAGAATATATTACGAAATAAAGCTATCGTGAGCATCTAGGATGTATTTATTCCCGGTAGTAATATCGTAGGTATTCTTAAGGTAAATACGAAATAAATAACGGTTCGGATTCAAAACATAGCTTGCCTTTAAGTTTAGTGTATATTGTTGTGGTGGGATGATGTCAGAGGGAGTCGCAATCTGCCTCATTGCCTCATTGCCTCACTGCCTCATTGCCTGGGGATTGCCTCATTGCAATTTCCAGTATATGACCAGTGCGTTCACCAAGATAGCGGGTATCCCATATGTTATCTCACTTCTGGGGAATAAATCAACTGCCATTAAAAGCAACATAATATAGCTGTAGCTGACACTGATTACTTGTCTTAATGACTACAGACTTGACGCAGTAAGCTCTGTGGTCATGAAGACAATCGAAAGGCTTGTGATGGCCAAGCTGAAAAATATCATGATCCCCTTGCTGGATCCTATGCAGTTTGCATGTCGGGCCAGAAGGTCTGGGGATGATGCAGTTATCCTGGGTCTGCACAAAACTAGACCACCAGTGGACCTATGTGAGTATCATGTTTCTTGATTTTAGATCTGCATTCAACACCATTGTGCCAGAGCTACTATACTCAAAAATTTCAGTGCCTGAACCCTTCTGTCGGTTATCACCAGCTTCCTGACAGACAGGAAGCAGCAGGGAAAGCACATCTCGGACCCGCAAACACTCAGCATAGGAGCACCGCAATGCTGCGTACTCTCCCCTCTACTCTGCCTACACCAACGACTGCACCTCCACAGACCTCTGCCAATCTTTTCAAGTTTGCGGACAACACAACCCTGATTGGACGGATCGGGGATGGGGAGGAATCTGCCTACAGACAGGACGTGTCACAGCTGGCGACCTGGTGTCATCGCAACAACCTTGCGCTCAATGCTCTTAAGACAGTTTATTTGATTGTAGACTTTAGAAGAGCTTCCCCCCCCCCCCCCCCTCCCCTCACCCCACTCATCATCAACAACACCCCAGTCACTTTTGTGGAATATTTTAAGTTCCTGGGAACCATAATCTCCAAGGACATTATGTAGGGGGCTACCATCGACTCCACGGTCAAAAAGGCACATCAGAGGATGTACTTCCTACGGCAGCTGAGGAAGCACAATCTGCCACAGGCAATGGTGGTTCGATAATACAGGGCAATCGGAGGGTCTCTTCTCACCTTCACCATCATGGTCTGGTTTGGCTCAGCCACCAGACACGACATGTGGAGGCTGCAGCGAATCGTCGGATCAGCAGAGAAGGTTATTGGCAGCAACCATCCATCGATTGATGAACTGTATACTGCTAGGGCCAGGAAGAGAGCGAGCAAGATCCTCTCTCACCCCCCCCTTACCCTGGCCACAAATTATTTGAATCACCTCCCCCTGGAAGGCGATTGCGGACATGAAAGTCTGCCACAGCCAGACATGAAAACAGTTTTTATCCAAGAGTTGCTGCTCTACTCAACAGTCAAAAATCTGTAGTCTCCGTTTGACCTGGTATTGTGTTGGTTCACATGCTTTGTCAATGGTGTTTTATCATTAATGTTTTAGTATTATTATTGTTTAATGTTTGAATCATTCGTAACTGTCAATGTACGTCATGTTGTTACTTATGGGCGGAGCATCAAGCCAAATTCCTTGTATGCGAATACTGTCAATATGTCAATATGTTAATAACATACTTACTTACTTACTTACTTACTTACTTACTTACTTACTTATTTACTTACTTACTTACTTACTTATTTACTTACTTACTTACGTAAAATTAAGTACAGGGAAGGAAAATTTAAATATTGTCGGGAAAAATAATTCCTGTACTTACATAACTGCGATCTCTAATTGAGTCCATCTCGCTTTCACAGCATGTCATTGTGTCCCAACAAGCCGAGCACTCTGCAATATTGTTTACTGAATTGGTAGCCTCCCACATTCCAAAGGTGACTCATTCCATCATGCTCTATCTCTTTGCTATTTACATGCCTCAGCTAATGTCAGGTTATTCTATCTGTCCAATATTGTAACCGTCAAAATGGCATCTTCCGAGTGCAACACCATTCTAAAGTCCAAATGACAACGCTAAAACTACGATATTTATTAGTTTCGATATTATATAAACACGTATTCAATATATTATTATGCAAACAAGGAAGAACAGCCGTATCATATTCCACGGCACTTAAGACAAACAAATATGTATATTTACCGGTTTCAATGACAGGCGACAAAACGCTCAAATCACCTTTGATTTGAATTGACTACTAATTCTGTCAACGGGCGTTGAGATTATTGTGCAACATAAACTGTAAGCGAATAATAAATCACGAAATGACACAAGCAGAAACAACTAATTCATCTAAGATCTTGCGGTGCTTTCTTCATTCATAGTACATCTATCTTTGAAGCTATAAAACCATTATCTAAATACTAGCAATTATGAAGGCATGTGCTAACCGTGCTTGCATTCATATTTCCAGAGCTGTCACGAATGCGGTATAAATTCAGTGTTTCACCACACATTTCACCCATGACTCCTTTGTCAAATACCTAAAAATACCCCTGATGTTTTCTGAATTTTAAGTATAAATGTTTTTTTCAAATACATTTCTATGCGTTTTTAAATGTTCACATAATTCCTCGTTTATCCTCGAAATTGAAAGCTAATTCTCGAGAGGAAACGTTACCATGTGATATCTCAATAAAAGTAAGGAAATCCGTTCACTGAGATGTTCAATCAAGGATAGACACAAAAAGCTGGAGTAACTCAGCGTGATCGGCAGCTTCTCGTCAGCTTCTCGGCAGAGAATGAATGGGTGATGCTTCGGGTCCAGAGCCATCCTCAGACATGAACAGGTACTACTATTTCTAATGTAAATATCTTACCATACATTAGATCAGTTTAACTTAGAAGTACAGCGCGGAAACAGGTCCTTCGGCCTACCGAGTCCGCGCCGACCAGCGTATCCCTCGCACTTCCCCTACCCCACAGCTGGAAGAAAATATAATTATCCGAAGCCAAATAACCTACACATTTGGAGTGTGTAGGGAACCATGAGATCCCGAAGAAAGCCCACGCGAGTCATGGGGAGAAGGTGCAAAGTTCGTGCAGATAAGCACTGTAGTCAGTCTATGGCGCTGTAATAAAGCAACTCCACTGCTGCGCCACCGTGACGCCCCTTCTTCAAATGTAATATTCAAACAACAAGGGAAACTAGTCTTGACACGCATCTAGGTGATGTAACAACGTACATTTTTTTCTAACTCATATTGATTTTAATGATCAGGTTGCGCTTGCGAAAGTTTCGTTTTGAAGTGTGTCGGGTATGTGTCTACATTTGAAAAAAACCATATACACTATTCAATTAATACCGAAGATTGAGAGGCATTAATGTCGATGAGTATGAGGCATTACAAACAGAACGAAGTATTTTACGAATTTTCCATTCACAGTAATTTACTAAAGTGAACTGCTCGTCTTAATATTTGCTCATTGTTCTGAATTCCGCTAATGGTTCGTCCCAGCAATGTAGATTAGTTCAGTCAAATTTCTGCAGGAAACAGTGACATTTGCCTCGATCGCAACCTGCTGTAGACATAATAGAGTCATTTTCAATGTTCTAGTACATACCGTTCGACATACATTACATATTTGTATTTTAACCTAGCAACGGAAACAACAACGGACGACTGTGGTAAGTGGTGATGTAAAGACCATTTCCGCGGCTGGGTGGGACATTTGGTTACTGTCACACTGCTCCTGGGCAGAATAAATAGAAAGAAGGAGGACGTTTTGTTCCCGATTCTCATTGAAGGTGATGCTTAATTGTGAAAACTGGCTAATATGAAAAACATTGAAAGAACAACATTCGAATCTGTTGTAAGAATTTTTTCTTAGATAGCCCATTAGGCCGTTAGCCTAATAAATATGGTTTGACCTAATAATACGGACGCGTCTACAGGCCATACATATCAAAACAAAATTAACAGTCATGCAAGCACCCAATTATCCTGAAAACCATGTGGTATAGATTGAAATGTAAGCATTGCAAGAAGATGGGAAACAGCTATGCTTCAGGTAGAAATTTAGATAATTACTGCCGCCGTTCAAATTAATTATGGAGACCATATTATCTTGGACATATATGTTCAAAAACACTATTCACTGTGTCTGCACTTAACATGATAGTAGATCATTAAAATGTACGGGGCGCCAATATACTCACTAATGCTAAAAAAAATCAGGTATTTTCCATTAAGATGAATGATTGAAAATTGAACAAAAGTAACGCTGTAAACCATTAGCCCCACGCACACACCCCACCTTTCCACACACCCCTCCCACCACAACCCCTCCGCCACAACCCCTCCCTGCTCACATACACCTGGGGTCGGGCGGTCAAGGACGACAATGCAAAAATGTGGCTACATCGAGGGTACAACAACATGTGACTGTGGCACGCAGACCCAGACAATGGAACACCTACTGCAATGCCCATTGCTGGATAATCCACGTACTACTGCAGGCGTTGCACTTATCATTCCAATATCGTAACGATATGAACAGCAGTGCCGAACCACTATACGACACGAAAGAAGAATAATTAGCAAATGAACTGTTTGTTATTTTGTTACACAAACTCCTCACAACTCGTGTCGATATAGTTTCGTATTGGCATTCACATATCTATTCATTACGCTGTAATAAACCATCAGATCTGTAGCATAGTTCATAAAATTCAGGATCAATATGACAATACATTTTTGAACAAATTTGTTGCCTGCAAATATTTCAACAGCAATTCGTCCTTATTTAAAAACGTGTGTTTTCACAACAGGTCGGAAACTACAAGAAGCAGAAGCAGGTGAAACACTGCTTTAATTTTTTATGTAAAATATTTAATTTGTTTTTAATCGACCAAATAAACATGCTACCAAAATAACCTGCCAATTGGCATTGCCTTCGGATGCAAAAACTAATTGGAATACCCGAGGACCATCATAAAGGGGGTGCAAGAAGTCAACAATTAACAAGTGTTGGTGGCACCACCAAGCATTGACACTACTCATGTACCATCCCAACTGATATTTTTATGGACGCATCAGTCTGTAACATGAAAGCAAGCACAGCATATTGAACCAAATATATTGATTGAGTCGCACGTCTGAAAACAAATGAAAGTAAGACCCGTGGCAATGCTATATTTACTGCACCTCCCTTCCTTTTGACGAAATTCCTGATATTCCATCAGGTATCAGATACTTGAATGACCAAAATTAATCAATTTCACTGAGAGGATCTCTCCGTTTGCATTTGATTAGATTGACTGATTTATGTATGTTTTATCTGCAACAACAAAAAAAGTCAAAACAGCCTATTCCCAGACTAGTAGAAAGCCAGAAATCCTCCGACAGAGTAAACTCTATTTACATTGGAACACCGTCGTCATTACTAACAGGGAACGTTTTGGAGGGCACCAGCGTGTGATGAATATGGATGACAGGTGGATTCCTATGTGCGCAGCCCAGGACTTTTGAAGTAAATCAGAAAAAAACAGTTTGGGCAACGGTAAGAATTGATTAAAGCATATATGTATCGCGCAAATGGCGAACAGATGGAGGTGAAATTATAGCCTTCAACGTAATAGTCCACCCCGTGTCTTTGCATTAAATCTGCATCTCGATATTCAGCCAAAACATTACAAGGAAGTCGAAAAATGGGCTGGATATTATATAAAATGTAATCCATTTGCCCGAATTTAAATTGTTTTTCACAATACATCCATTCGTCAAGTCGTACATGATTTACCGTGGAATTGGTGTGACATTGGTAAAATGGAATGGTGACCAGTTAACATTCCCCCAAAGCTAAAGAAGCATACAAATGAGATTCATATTAGATTCCAGCCACTGGAGCGCAGGCACGGGTCGAATTTTCAACGTTAAGATGGAACAGCAATATCATTATATATGGAACAATTCAAAGGAAACTAGATGCAATTATTAAATCAATTTCATTTTTAGAACTCGCGAGTTTGAAAGAAAAAATCAAAATGTCAGGTAATTAAATTCGATGACCGAGTTCAAGTGATGTGTCATTCAAATTACTCCCGTTCATGACAACATTGTTACAAACGGCCAACCTCACGGCACACAATCTGCACATTAGACGTATATAATTATGTTTGTGTCGCTAGGAAATATTCCTACCGATGTTTGCCCCTGAAAGAACTTCAAGGTGTAGGTCTCGACTAGTTAATGCGAGGTAATGTTTGTACATATTTCGTCACTGAAAGACTCGTCATCACTGTTGCTGCAAAACGGAAATAAGGCCAGACGTGTGCCAGCCAAGCAGACATAATAATATTCAATGTATTTTTTCATCGCAGTAACTGTTTGTTGTTCCTTACAAAATGTTCCAAAAGTAACATTCAAGAAAATAATTTCGTTGTGTTACCTGATGATAATATATAAAACATATTGCATTCCTATGTTGTTGATCGGAAAAATAATATTTGAAGTGGTTGAATGTTATGCGTTATTTCAACGTTTTACTAAAAATTGTATTTTCCTATTTGTTCATTTTTTCAATTTTTTCAGCGGATGGATCACTTCAGGCGAAATTCAGTGAGTGGCACGTGATTGTTTCTGCAAATAGATCAAATTATACTATTCACCGTAAATCTTAGACAAAGTGTACAGCACTAACGTGTTTAAATCATCAGGTCGGTGGGGCGCTGCGAGACGGCTGCCCTGCCAGCAGCGTGTTAGTCAATTCTACTTTTTCGGTTTTTTTTAGTGTGTCCAAATGTTTGTTTTAAGGTCCCTCGGTGTGTCTTGCGGAGGGAAGGGGGGGGTGTGGTGAGGGGGGTAAGGGGGGAGCCGCTTTCGGTCGCCTACTCCAGGGAGAGGCGACTTTTTCCATGTCGCCTCCCTCGCGGCCTAACTCCTTTCCCGGAGATGGGCCCCGAGATCCATCAGCGGGCGAGGCGTGAGCTTTTCATCGCGCAGCAGGTGTGCCCTCGCTGGGGGTCGCCAGGAGTGCTCCGATCGCTGGCCCGCGGCTGCCAGAAGCTGCGCTCTGCGGAGATTCCAACTGGCGCGGCGTCCGGAGCCTGGAATCCCTCCTTGGCGATCCCGGAGGAGAAGAGCTCCGTCCGCCTGCACGCGGCCTACATCATCTAGAAGCCGCGGACTGTGGTGCTTCGAAACGCGGGGAAGGCGGGGCTTAAGAACCGGAGCGAGATCCCTCGCCGATACTCCCTGGAGAAGAGCTCCGACCGGTGGCCTGCGTCCTACGTCATCTTCAAGCCGCGGTCTCCGGTAGGAATGCACCGACTCGGTACTTACCTTGCCTGTAAATCTGGACGCCCGCAGTAGCAACTGCGTAGGTTTATGGTCCTGACCACGGGGGAAAATGGAGGAGGACTGACTAAACTTCGTGCCTTCTACCACAGTGAGGAATGCTGTGGTGGATGTTTTGTGTTTTATTTTAATTGTGTATTGTGTGTTCTCTTTTATTGCACCGCTGCTGGCATGTTCATTTCACTGCTCTGTATTGTGCATGTGACGAATAAATCTGACCATTGACTATTATCCACATGTACTCCAATCCATGAGTAAAGTTTACGTAGCTTGAAATTACCTTGTGTAGTTAAATTACCTTGTTTCATCCAACTAACCGTACAAGCAACTTTATAGTATTATTACCCTTACGTCATTTACTGGTAGTACATTTGCGGTCATAATGCACAATGTTGTTTAATACACAATTCATTTAACTCAGACGCTAAAAGGAGCCACGCCACAACGTAGGAGTATATATCCAAATATAATCTGCAAAGCATTTCCGCCGCAACAATTGTGAACATTACGCCACAGTGGTGCAAGTTGCATTTCTGACATTCAACCTTTAAAAAAAGGACCTATCGTGAAGGTGTACTTCGCAGTATACAGCTAAAGAACAATATTATGCAGAAGTAGGTTAATCGGACCGATTTGCAGCCGAGAACATTTCCCTTGTCAGTAAATTCGTGAAATGTCAGCCTGTTTATTTTTTAAACAAACATTCTATTTCTCAGGCTGTATTTCTTAACAACATTTCCTGGATAATATCAGCGGATATAAGCATTCATTTGATTTTGCTTATACTGAACCTTAACCTAGATTCTCAGGTGCTAATCGGCATTGAACTGTTATAAAAAGCAGTGGTGATCCAAATTATTGACACATAATGAAGACGCAAATCCGTGATTGTTGTTTAACCTTAACTCAATTTAGAGCAATGCAAAATTGCCACGTGTTTTCCTGTAACTGTGCATTTATTTTTCTTTCCCTTAGTGGAAACACTTATGCAAATGAAAGGTCAGCAATGTTCAACAAGCATAAGTGTGAAAAAGATAACAATGACCTTTGTGATTAATGTTGAAGTACAGTATATACGTTAAACGAGTGTTACGAATATACAGAGCAGAGTGTTTTAAACACACATCTACATAATACATCAAAACTATATGTTCAACTGTGTTTGACTGTCGTATCGTGTGACATTAATAAAGGATATTGTAATTACATGAAAATTATTAGAATTGTTTATGTTGCTGGCAGATAGTCTGGCACTGATAATTACGCACATGCAATATTACATTTCATTTCGGAGTCACGCGAGTGACTTCGTGAAGACCCCGTCAGGCACGCATGCGCGACATATCATCGACCGCATGCGAGCGACGGGCAGTGATGAGCGTTGCTCCTCTACTGCAGTGACCTGTAGGTAAGCAAAACACTAACCTGGCGTCCTTTTTTCTTTTCAGAGACTCTGTTTTCAGAGTACTCCAGGCCGCTTCAGCACTGACTGCGGACCGCGGAATGCGGGCAGTCAGCGGCGGCTCTAATTCATGGAGTCAGGAAGAGCCCGTTGATCCAGATGCGTCCGGGTTCACACTCGCCGGCGGACGACGGCAGAGCAGCAGCCCGATTCTGCACCGCAGCCCGCAAGGATACTGCGGGCTGACGGCATTAATATAGGAGTGGGGGCTTGCAGGCTCGCCGTTCGCGGATAGCGACAGCAGAGCAGAAGCCCGACTCTAGACCGCAGCCAATTGGACACTGCGCGCTGTCGGCATTATCAAAGGAGTAGGGGCTAGCACCAACTCAACTCTACTTCACAGCCTGTAATATTCCAGTGCTGTATTAAACAGGGAATATTGCTTATAGGACTTTATTTATGCTGTTTGCCGACTCTATTTTACAACGGGGCAGCTCGTTGACCAGGTACGGTCCGGGCTCACACTCACCTTTCGCGCAGCGACGGCAGAGCGGCAGCACAAATCTGCACCGCAGCCCGCAAGGACCTGTGGGCTGACGGTTTTACATACCCAGAAATCGGACAAGCCCGTGGACCAGGATCCCGGCTCGGAGACTGCCATTCGCGGGCAACGAAGGCAGAGCAGGAGCTCCGACTCGACGCCACAGGCCGCAGGTATATCGCGGACGAACGGCTATGCTACCCTATAGAGGTAGCAGAGCCGGGGGCTCGCACACAGGCGTGGGCCTTACCGTTAGCGTTCGTCTATGTCCCGCATGAGACTCTGGTCACATTGGAGCTAGGGGAAGAGAGTGCGCTCCTCCACCGGAAGCTAATAAAGACCCTCAGGTAAGATACTAATCTTGAGTTGTTTAGCTTCTATACTAGACTTTGCTTACAGAAACAATGGATGGGAAACCAGAATGAAGGCATCGAAGTATGTCTTCCAGGGCCATGGGCCTTCGAATGTGAGTCAGAGCCCACCATTCCTGGAGCTGCCCGCAACGCCGGCAGCACCCGCTCTGCGGGCCGGGATAAAACCGCGGAAACCGGGGAGCCCTGCGCAGCCAGGACCCGATTCTCCACCACGGCTGACCATGGTGCCGTAAAGTGGTAGGAACACCGCGCAGCAGCAGGGTAGGCAAGACCCTGACTCCCTACCTCTGTCACGTAAGCATAGCGACAGTGGAGCAAACGTGCGTAAACGTGTTATATTCTCGGCGTCAGGTTCTCTCTTTCCAAATATGCAGGGAGCACCAGGAGAAGAATCGCACAACAGTCGGTGAACCCCTCCATAGGAGCCGGGGTCGACTTTCCACCGAAGCAGGCCACCAGATCATGGACCGGTGAATGATTGAGGCCTGGGTCTGCAAGGCCCGCATGTGGGCCGGTATAGACTCACCACCGGGGAGCATGTCAGATCGCGTCGGTCACCGCACCCCGCTTTTGCGGCAGGACGTGACCGAACGACGCCTTTGTCCCAACGGAGAACACAGATTCAGCGCCGGGGGAGCATGCCTGATTGCAGGTCGGTGCAGTCTCATCTCGGTCACCGCACCCCCCCCCCCCCCCTTTTAGTGGCAGGACGTGACCGAACGTCGCCTTTGTCTCTAAGGAGGACAGGCGGCAAGCCCTAGCGGACGGCGGGGTACCACGCTTCGGCGGCCGGGACCGACTCATCACCGCTCATGTCTTATCAGACTAGCTGGCCGCCTCCGTCCGGAGAATGAAGGACTAGCGGCAGGTCCGCGCGGGAGTCGCTTAGCCACGCAGAAGCGGCAGGCAGCGACATCCTGTCTAGGCACCCTTGTTATCACCTCGACGAGGTGCAGTGCGATGACAGAAGCCTCAGAGATTCTCGAGAACCTGAGGAAGTCGACTTGTCGTCCGTAGATGCGGCAGCAATCGGATGGCTTGGATGGAGCATATCCTAGAGCACAATCTGCAGCTAGACCTGATGTCCTCCAGTCCTGGAGACATGAGGCTGGGCCACCCAGCATGCTCCCGTCAATTGTGGGGAAAACTACGAATCAGCAGCTGGCTGACACGTAAGTAGGGTGGAGCAGGACCCAGCCTAAGCACAGGTCAGCAAGTTGCAGCCATTATGGGGCTAGCGGACTACCTCACTACACACCAGTTGCAGGAACAGGTCCTTACCAAGGCGGTCAACAAATACAAGGCCCAAACAACTGGACATCATTATACGTACAGTAAATGACGCCCATCTACGGCAACAACAGTCCCGGGATGGGGCACAGGAGCTGAGATTACAAAGATCCTGAAATTGCTCAGGTCGGGGATTACTGCCTTTGCCAGGTCGGTTGACGGTAAGGAAATGACAGCAGAGCAGGAGGATGCTCTTGCGATATTAGTCATAAAGTTAACGTTTTCCGGAATATCGCCATTTAACCGACTCCTAAACCCCATATTTGCGGGGTTGTACAAGGCATCTGCGACGCCCCCACCAAGACAGCTGTTTGGTGAGGTCCTGCCCATACCGGTCAAGGACCTGGATTAGGAGACGGAGGCAGTCCGGTTGATAACCCACCTCCCTCCAGCAGGGTGGCAGTGCGCAGGCAAAACATCATACGCTAGACCTCGGGCCACCTGAAAGACCAGTAAGGACCTACACGTCAGCAGCACCTCAACACAATCCAATGGAACACCAGGAACCAGAACGGCAGGCCCGCCGCTAACCATTGAGGCAAGGCGTCTGGTTCTCCAGAGAGTGCTGCATATATAACCTCACAAGTAGAGATAGGTTACATACATTATGGGATACATGGGTCTGATTGTCACCATCCCAGGGAACAAAGCAATAGACATCATAGAAGCATATAACAGCCTTGCTTGCACCAGGAAACCGACTATTAGACATGCTGCTAGGGTAATTGATAATTTGTAGCTACATTCTAGCTACATAATTGGGCCGTTACACTATCAAAGCTTGCAAAGAGAAAAATCTTGGCATTAATAGCGAATGCTGGACATTTATACGGGCATACGCAGCCGTCAATCAAGGCATAAATTGAACTACAATGGTGAATTAGCAATGTTTGTGATTGTTAAATCCCATCATTACATAAAACCCATTAGCCATGTCACAAACCGGCGCAAGCACCAACGGCTGGGACTGTTCAGATATGCTATGAGCATGTCACTGGTTGCGGGCTTAGTGCACTAATGTGCAGCATACGTATGTCCATCTTCATAGAATACCACTGAGGTGGCATATTCAAACGTTATGGGTGGTATCAAGTCAATATCTTGTGATGTATGGGTAAAATTAATTGGCTCTGGTGCATTCAATTAAATGTTTGGATATCAGCTATTTACTTTCTGGTTAGCTCAATACAGTGGCGGACATCAGGTCACAAGTATCTAATAACGACGCCAAGTGGATGTTGAACCTCCACATATTTGCTAAAATTATAGCATAATATGGAACACCAGAGATCGACCTCCTTGCGTCCAGGTGAACCATTAGATACATATATGTGTCTCTTGAGAACCAGATCCTGCGGGAGTGGCGATGGACGAGTTCTCGCTACAATGGGGGAAATGGATTTCTATGCTTTCTACATTCTGCCTCATCAGACAGGTGTTGCAGAAAACGGACCCAGTTTCTGGAACATATAGGACCATGGACGTCATACAGATCGTGCAGAGAAAGTCCACTAGGAAGCAATACCTCACCTACATAGGATATGGGAGGTTTCTGTAGTCGGACCAAGACCACCTGCATATCTGCTACGATCTCCAATGTGCTGGCATCCTCACGGGTCTTCATTATGATGAGTCCCTCAGTTACAGTGCTGTATACAGTGCCAGGAGTGCCCTGTCATCCTATCTCAACATTGGAGTGGGATCTCACCAGCTGATATCCAAACTATGAGGGATATGTTCTATCCATCCCTCACCGAGCACGATATTATAATACCTGAGAGATAATGGTAGTGTTGACCCTACTCAGGAGCTGGTCGCCTATGACGGGTTTACTACTAGACTTACTCACCTTTAAAGTGGTGATGGCAATAGCACTGAATACAGCACAACGGGTCCAGACTCTACATGAATTAAACCTGGGTAGAATGATCGACCCAAAATAAAGTAACTTATTTATGAAAGAGTTACTTAAACTACACAGACCTGCGACTACAGGTCTGGAAATGGCCACGAGGAATATGGAGGCGGATCTGTTGTCAGCCATGGAAACCCACGTCACAGGGTGACGGTGCAGACTATCTCCAGATCCCTCAAGGTGGTATTCTGTGCAGCAGGTAAGCCACTAAACATTTTGAAAAAAATGTCATTCTACCAAGGCTGCATCCACATCAGCGACGAGGGCCATGGACGTGTTCATGGAGCATGTCCTCGCAATAGCGGGCTGGGCCAGTGAAACTACATTTCACCGGTTTCATTACTAACCTGTGGCCGTTCCCGCAACGTTTGCGGAGTCAGTTTTAAGTGCTGTCCCTAAACGTTTGTCCCCGAGTTCAGGGGTTTATTGTTGTATTAACAATAATATTATTATTTTTCAGCTTGTTCAAGTCTGAAATACGTTAACATTCTGCCTCCATCAGTATTACGGCAGTGTGTGAGCATGGACGTGATTCAGGGCATGTGATCACAGAGCTTTGAAATCTTCACGAAGTCACTGACGTGACTCCGAAATGAAATAGACAGATTAAACGAGAACTTACCAGTTTGAAGTTTGATCTTTATTTTATGAGGAGTTGCGATGAGGGATGTCGTGCCCTCCGCTCCCAACCCTCTACCATAAGGTCAACTGGTATATAGAGTCTCTTCAATCTTACTATAACAAGTCATTTCTGTTGTTGGTTCTGTGATTCGACACCGCTGCTTTAAAGAATGTCGCGCATGCGTGCCTGACGGGGTCTTCACGAAATCCCTCTAAGCAACTCCTCATAAAATAAAGATCAAACTTCAACCTGGTAAGTTCTCGTTCAATCTTACTATTTTAGCGTGAGGTTATCCACTTTTATAGCAAAAACAGGAAGGCAGATTATTCTCTAAATGTTGTCATGTGGGGGAAAGGGGAGTACAACGGTATCCGGGGGCCGTCGTTCATCAGTGAATGAAAGTAAGCATGGAGGTACAGCAGGCACTGAAGAAAGCGAAGGCATGTTGGTCTTCATAACAAGAGGAATTGCAAAGAAATCCTTCTGTAATTGTCCAGGGCCCTAATGAGACCACGACCACGGAGAATGGAGCGGCTGGGCTTGTATACGCTGGAATTTAGAACGATGAGAGGGGAACTTATTGAAACATATACGTTGATTTAATGGTTTGGACAAACAAAAGGCATGAAACATATTGTTGATGTTGGGTGCGTCCTGAACCTCGGGTCACAGTTTTAAAATAAGGGGTAAGGCATTTAGAACGGAGATGATGAAACACTTTTTCACGCAGAGACTTGTGAGTCTGTGGAATTCTCTGCCTCAGTGGAGGCCGGCTCTCTGGATACATTCGAGATATCATGTTTTGGCTCTTAAAGGTAACGGAGTCAGGAGATATGGGGAGAAGGCAGGAACGCGGTACTGGCTGTGGATGATCTGCCATGATCACATTCAATTGTGATGCAGGCTGGTAGGGGTGAATAGCCTACTCCTGCAACTATTGTCTATTGTCTATTGTCTATTGTCTACATTAAATAAGAGCTATCAACGTGTTTGGAAGAATAGTTCGGTGCACATAACGTTAGGAGACGAAACGGTTCTAAATAGAGATCTGAAGAAGGAGAACTGTGCCTTGAAGCAGATTTTTTTTGCAGGAAATAATACATACATGGTGCTATAGATTTCGCATCGTGGAAATCGTATGTGCGTATACAACGAGGCCAGTGTATCAGTGAGAGATTATGATTTTGTGTGATCAAAAGTGTTTTTTTGTTTTGGCATGAACAGGATAGGGGGTTGTGGGGGTGTTGAATAATATTAAATATTCGTCGATGATAGTAGCTAATCTATTAAATTTCATAATCGTATTCTGGAGATAAATGGTGACGAAGACGATGGAATCTTATATATGAGCCAGGGATGAGCGAATAAATTAGATAGGTAGATAGAACGAATAAATTAGGTAGGTTTTATGGTGAATGGAAATTCAAATTTTTGAAATACATTCCTCGCAATTAAATCGGCAAGCAATTCCCTTCGAAACCATATGAGTCAACCCTGCGACTTTACATGGTGACTGTAAAATTATATTTTCATTCTTACTAATGTTGAAGTGTGTGTTCTTCAGCCGAACCTAATTTAACGTAATTGTGTATCATAACACCATTTAGATATTTCTAACAGCGTTGTTGATGTGCATACAGACATTGACATCCAACTTCCGAAATACATTGTAATTACACTACGCCACACAGCACAATTGAGACTTTCGCTCCCATATGTTTAATCTGGAGTGACAATCTGTGCAAAAATCTCCACAACCATCAACTATGAATAAAAATCAGTACAGCGGATTAATAGTAAGATTAAACGAGAACTTACCATTTCGAAGTTTGATCCTTATTTTATGAGGAGTTACGTTGAGGGATTACGTGAAGAAGTCCCGCCAGGCGCATGCGCGTCGTACTTCAAAACAGCGGCGTGAAAACACAGAAAACAAATAGCCGAAGGAACAAAGTAAGGCTTTGAAAAGTGCAGAACTACCAGATGATCTCTTCGATTATGAGGGTGGGAGCGCAGGGCACATAATCCCTCAACGTAACTCCTCATAAAATAAGGATCAAACTTCGAACTGGTAAATTCTCGTTTAATCGTACTATTTTATTTCGGAATCACGGGAGTGACTGCGTGAAGATTTCAAAGCTCTGTGTTTACATGCCGTACATGCACTCCATACGACAAACTGCTTCGGTTGACACGGTAGTTAATAAATAATATATTGAACATTGCTACAAATATTCAATAACGATTTTAAATAATAATAACAAGAATCAGTAATAACGATCACTAATGATTAATGGGGAAATTGCAAATATCAATATAAAACAAAGCAAATGAAGTAAATGGAACTCAAAACCAGCATGCCCAAACCGTGGCACTGTCTGTACAGGTTTATCATAAAATTGTGAGAATGTCGACTCTCTAGACCATGATGCGGCCACGACGATTTGATCTAGTGGCACATCCTGAGCCTTCGCCACGGATGTTGAAGCCGCCCTGATGGAGTGAGATTTAAATACATGAGTGTTGACTCCAGCATAATTGAGAACCTGTTTCAACCATCTAGAAATAGTTGGTACTGACACTCTTTATATAGATTTTTGTGACTAATCAGCAGTGTTGTCTCAGAACCTCTGAGACTCCTTGTTAACTCAAGATATTGGCATAAGTGTTTAACTACACATAACATTTGGTCAACAGGCTATGCTTTAAACGTCACCTTGGTTCCTGCCATACCTGGCCTGCTTTCTTTGATTAAATCATAGATATAAAATGTAATGTAGTCTACAGACAAATGCATACAATCTATTCGTAACAATTGTAATGTTTGTACACGTTGTGCTGAAACCAGCGCCATTAGCATAACCTCTTTCAGAGTTAAACTCTGCATAGACAATTACGTAATTGGAGCCCATTGCCGAAGCCGTGTGAGAACTATACTGATATCCCAGATTTATCTATATTTAGGTTTAGGAGGGTTTTTGTTAAAAATTCCTCTCATAAATCGGGATAGTAACGGATGAGCCCCAATAGGTTGGCCTCAGGACTGTCCTAAATAGGAGAACTCCGAGCACTGTTAATAGCACTATAACTCAAGTGCTCATCAAAATGCAATTTAGCAAGAAGCTCCAACACATCACTTATGTTTGCACTATGGTAAGATATATTTGATTGTACGCAGAATATCTCACATTTCTTTATGTGAACCACATATTGGTTTTAGTACTATTCCTCCAGGATGCAGTGATAACCTCCATGGTCCTGTTCGACAATCCAAAGCCTTGGAATGGTCTGCTCAGAACCTGCAGAACAACAATTGATACGGTCATGTAATGGGTGACTTTCACCTGTAACCGGATGCACCAACAAATTACTGCAGCTGGGAATCATCATGAATGGCTGAACCATCATTCTGAGTATCAATGGGAACCATGGTTTTGTTGGCCAATCTAGGACCACCAAAACGCCTGTGGCGGAGTCACGCTCTATTTTGGTTAGACATTTCTTAATTAGACAAAATGGCGGAAAAGTATAAAAGCATGAGTGCCCCCAATTGAACGAAAATGCATCTACAGCTACTGCTCCTGGATCTGGCTCCCATGAAACATATTTAGGCAACTGGTGATTCAGTTGGGATGCAAACAGATCAATATCGGGCAACCCAAATCGAGTGATAATTGTTTGAAAACTTTAGAATTCAACATCCATTCTACATTGTCATTAAATTTTCGTGACCTATGGTCGGCCACCACATAGTCTACCCCAGGTAGATAGATGGCTGAAAGCCAGATGTTTCTCGAAATACACCAATGCCATCTAGGATTAGCCATGCTATCACATGAAACTGTTATTGCTCCTCCCATATGATTAATATATGCCACTCCCGTGGTGTTATCAATCTGGAGTTGAATGTGCAAATTATTCATTATGGAGCAATATGCCTTTAACCCATAAAATGCCAACAATAATTCTTTGTGTGTGTAGAATCAAACCTTCTTGTTCATTCCATCTACCCCCACAGCGAGACTCAATGTCAGTAGCCCCCCATCCGAGAGCACTTACGTCAATCTGTAAAATCATTGAAGTTTACTGCACCAAAATGTTATTGATTGCTTGACTAACATTAACTATCCACCACTGCAATTCTGTTAGAGCTGTGGTTGGTAACTGCATAACCCGATCAAAATGGCCTGCATGCTCTTTTAGTGCTTGTTCTCTTGCTCTTTGCAAATGTTGATAATGCAAAGGACCGAACTTTACTGCAGGGAAAGCTGCTATCAATTTCCCAATGACCTTAGCAACTTCTCGGATGCAGGTATAAAGTTTTTGTGGAGGCAAGTACAGGCATCAGAAATATCCACAACCTTGGCTGTTGGTAGTGTTACTGTCATATCAACTGAATCAATAAGACATCTCAAATACTCAATAGTTTGGGTTGGCTGGAATTTAGACTTAGTTGGATGGACCAAAAATCCTAATGTTTCAAACACATTTTTGATTACTGCAACCGACTCCTCTGCTGACTCTTTAGTGTTGCTGATAATTAAGATATCATCTAAATAAGCCATGTCAATGTGATTATGGGACCTCAATAGCCCCAGCACAGGTTTTGACAATTAGTTAATAGCTGAACTTAATCCATTGGGCAATGCTTTGTATTGCCACAGCTGTCCCATCCAATTAAAGTACCTGCGATAATGAGCATGAATTGGCACTGAATAATACGCTGTGCAAATGAATAGTTGCCATAAAACAACCTTGTGAGACCAGCTGTTTTGCAGTAACGAAAGTGTCCAGTTCAAATGTATATAGAGAACTGAAGAATCTAAGTGGGTGAGGTCCAGAATTACTCTACAACCCCCATCTTTCTTAGGTCTGGGGAATATATTGGACACAAATCGTTGAGGATGAGTAATGGCTTTCTCAATCACTCCTTTTTGGCATACATTCTTAATCTCATCGTTAACCTGTTCAGTCACTGGAGCAGAAAAACACCAATATTTCATTTGGCTTGTGCTGCTGAGGTGGATGTGTCCCTGAGATCAACTCAATGGTAGAACCTGACACAGTATTTAGTATAAACATATCACATGTTATACAGCACCATTCATTGTAAAAACAATTGTAATCGACCTCCAATAGGAGGTTGTGCATCAGAACCTTATACAAAAGTTCCCTGTACCTCTGCAGTTGGCCTGTAAGCCTGCTGTCTGCTCATATTGGGGTTGAATCCGCTCTGTCCTGGTGGGTAACCTCGCCTAGTGGGCCTCCACCTGCTAGGTCCAGCACCTGGATCCAACCTTCAGTACAAAAACCCTGGTTTGCGAATAGGTGGCCGTGATATGCTTGGCTTCATCAAACCAATTGTTTTTGCCTCATCATCAATATCACGTATTTGTTTGACAAGGTCCGTTCCAAACAGCAACTCAGGCGTTTGTATATTTGTCGCCTTACATAGTGCAGCAAACCTTTTGATTGAGAGTTGGCCTGATGGCGATTTTTCCAATGCAATTTACTTCAAAGAATGCATTGCATAATAGAGCCAACATATCTTTTTGAGTTTTAGTAATCATGGTCACTTAAACCATAGTGCCAAATGCAGTAATTGCTGCAGCCACCAGTTGGAGAACTTCCTGTCCTCTCATTGAATGACTCATGGGTGCCCAGATTATTGGGTTCACCGTGGGCACTTTCAGTGATGCACAGTAAACAGGTGTGTTATATATATATATATAGTCTCTTGGATCATAACTTTCCGGAGCTGGTGAGACACTAAATAATTGATATTGTTGGCAAGGTATACCTCCATTGCCTCACCAGTTCCCTCCGGAATAGCAAACTCATTGCAATATCCGGGACACCCCTAGCGTGGCTCTTGTGCTCTGGTGTTTGCACATAAGCAGGGACACCAGACATGAGGTCAGCTGCATCCTGCCCCGCTTCTCCCAAGTCATATATTAGGGAGGCATCCTCCAGTCCTAAACAAGGCGCTCGAAGGAAATCCCCTTGATGATAGTCCAAATATTTCTCTTGATATGGGCCTTGTTGAACAGCTGCCTGGGGAATCATTGGGCCCTTAGACCCTTGTTTTATCAGAGTTTGGAGCATCTTCTCCATATTCTGCATCATCCCCCGCATTCTTTTATTATCTGGAGGGGAGTCACATTCTTCTTCAGACTCGGCAAACAACGCTGGTCTAATAGATTTTCTTTTCGCCTTTCTACTGCTGTCCGTGGCCTCCTGAGTAACTGGAACTGGTGTGCAAAGTCCACTTTCTAATGAAACTGCTGTCGATAAAACTGCACCCGGTATCGGAACCGGCGTGGCCGCGCTAATCTCCCAACACGATCGATTTAGTGAATCCGTGGACCCACTCTGAGAGCGAACTTCCCTACCTGACCATACCACCAACTCCTACTGACTTCTCGAGCCAGCTTTACGGAGTTAAATACTCTCAGGCAAAGTTTTTAATAAACATTTACCTGCGAGTTTCTACTTACCGCTGGTAGAGCTGTGCCCTCCAGCCCGTTCAGTGCGACATGCGCGAACGTAATGACGCGCATGCGCCTGGCGGGACTTCTTCACGTAGTCACTCACGTGACTCCGAAGTAAAATACACATTTGCACCCAGCTTGTTACTAAGTTTCCCTTTACCTCCTCACCGCGATAAATCTTAAAACGTCACTTAATCACGATGTTCGTGTTACATGAGCGAATTCGCCGACGAATTATTGGACATAGCATAGAGAAAGAATAAGGGCTAAAAACAAACCAGCACGTGTTTTGGGAATCCGTTCGGAGGTCATGTTGCAGTTGTATGAGACGTTGGTAAGATCGCATTTAGATAACTGATTTCAGTTCTGGGAACCATGTTCTAAGAACGATATTGACAAGCTTGAAATGGTTCAGGGTAGATTTACGAGGGTGTTGCCAGGGCTAGAGCGTGTCAGCTATCGGAAAGGAATCGAGGACTCGGGGACATAATTTCAAGGTGAAGTGGAAAAGATTTAGTAGGACTCCGAGGGGTAACCTTTTCACACGGGTGGCGGGTGTATGGAACAAGCTGCCAATGTAGTTGAGTCTGGGACTATCCCATCGTTTATGAAACTGTTGGACAGGTGCATGGATAGATTCAAGATTCAAGAGAGCTTATTGTCATGTGTCCCGAAATGGACAACGAAATCCTTGCATTGCTGCAGCACAACAGGATATTGTAGTAATAACTACAGATCAGATTTGTCTACATCAATAAACAGATAAAGTGCAATAGGCTGTTATAGTTCAGAGTCTGTTATAAGTTGTGTTTAATAGTCTGATGGGTCTGGGGAAGAAGCTGTTCCTGAGCCTAGATGTTGCAAATTTCAGGCTCCTGTTCCTTCTACCTGATGGCAGTGGAGAGATGAGTGTGTGGCCAGGATGGTGTGGGTCCATGGTGATGCTGGCAGCCTTTTTGAGGCAGCGACTGCGATAGATCAGCTCGATGGTGGGGAGGGCAGAGCCGATGATGGACTGTGCAGTGTTTACATTATTTTCAGCTCCTGGACGCACAGGTTGCCATGCCAAGCCACGAAGCAACCGGTCATCATGCTCTCCACTGTGCGCCTGTAGAAGTTCGCGGGAGTCCTCTTTGACATACCATGCCTCCGTAATCTTCTCATGAAGTAGAGGCTCTGATGTGCTTCCTTTATGATTGCATCAATGTTCTAGGACCAGGATAGATCTTCATAAATATGCACGCTGATGACTTTGAAGTTATTGGCCCTTTCCACCATCGTCCCGTTGATGTAAACGGGACTGCGGGTTCCCATCCAATCCCTTCCGAAGTCCACAACGTTTGGAAGGATATGGATGAAGTGCAGGCAGGTGGACGAGTGTAGATGGGACATGTTGGCCTGTGTGGGCAAGTTGGGCCGAAGGGCCTGTTTCCACACTGTATCACTATATAACTCTAAACATAATTGTCAAAGTACTTTAATATTTATGTCGTCTACACGAGCAATGTAATTGTTCGACTCCTCTCTTTTTTAGAATTGCAAAGAATTAGTCGACGTTTTGGTAAGTAACATGATACTTTCCAATCATTGAACACTTAATCGCAATATGATGAACCCCAATTCATCGAACTATCTTCCATGCAATAGCAAAAGGTTATTATTCTGACTAATACATTTTCACCGCTAGCATGCAACATCTTTGCACGTTTACACAACTCGATTAGTTTGCGACGACTGCTGCAATGATGACAGTATAATATGGAAACACTTAATTCAAAAAATCAGTGACTCCCAAACATGCTGATGCAGCTGTGGTAATATTTGGAATGGAAAAATAGGACAATGGCAGTGAAATATTTTCTTTCAACAATGTATTTGTCGTTTGTAAATTAGAGTTCCAAAGAAATACACCACTAGATGTCATCAGTTAACATTTAATTTGCTTTATGTTTTGAAAAGATCTGCAGATTATGGTTTACACCGAAAATAGACAAATGATGCAGGAGTAACCCAGCGAGACAAAGCAACATCTCTGGATAGAAGGAATGGGTGACATTTTGGGTCGAAACCCTTCGTCAGACTGAGAGTCACGGTTAAGAGAGACACATAGATATTAACTATAAGATGGGAAAAAGAGACATCAAATGACATGCGGCTCAAGGAAAATGTAGAATAAGACCATTTGTAAATAGAATGTGACAACGGAGCATAACCATATAACCATATAACAATTATAGCACGGAAACATGCCCTCTCGGCCCTTCCAGTCCGTGCCGACCATTTATTTTCTCCTAGTCCCATCTACCTGCACTCAGACTATACCCCTCCATTCCCTTCCCGTCCATACACTTATCTACTTTACTTTTAAATGTTATAATCGATCCTGATGAGCATACAGCGATACAATTTAATCAGGGTTAGGTTTTTACTTTAGTTGCTTTAATTTTGCCTTGGTTGTCAACTATGCAGCACAGAATATCGCCTCCGGATCGTTTGCCTTGTCGTGGTGAAGAGGCTTGCGTGCCCCCATGATTCCTGAGCGATACCGTCCGAAGGACCAGCTTTCGGTAGGGCCACCCATGTGAAAATGTCAAGGATGAGTGTCCAGACTAGGAACAATCGACAAAACCTTAATGGCGGGTCAGGTGGACCAACTTATCTTGAACTTAATGGCTATGAAGGAGGGTGAAGGCTTTAACAGATCTACCAGCTCGACTCGTCGTTGTTCCCTTGCCAATTGATTTAGTTGATTGATTTTTGAAGGACCGTGTACTTATTGGAGAGCAACATCAAGTAAACGTTAAACAAACACACGCACAGGCGTCTTCGGTCTGTGAGCTTAAAAACAACTGGATGAGGACCATCATCCACGACCTCAAGGGAAAGCCCCCACTGCATATACAATTTACGTGGACGATTTAATATGATGACTTTCTACGTATATTTTATTAACCTTTGATCAATTTCATGTTGCAATTTCAGAGGAAAATGTCGAAACAAAGCTGAGAGGTAAATCTGCGAGTGTGTGCATCACTAACAAACACATATATTCTATAGAGCGTTAAATTGGATCTTCTGCGTTAAAACCGGAATGCACAGCAAATATTAGTTGAGTAGGGAAGAGAATAATAAGTGAACTGTCAGTTCGATATATTTCCAGCGAAACTGGAAATGGTCAGTGAGCTGAAATCTTAACGTCTTCTCTCTCTTCGTGGAAACTAATTGATACGTGTTCTGTGTCTTTCTATTACTTCATGTTTTTAGTTGCCGCAGATTCTGTTTTCGTTATTTTTCTTTGGGAATGTAGCAAAAATGCCCTGGTAAGGACTATTTCAGTGACTGTCAAACACATTTTGTGAAACATCCTCACCTTCAAGCAATTATTATTTCTTTCAAATGAAGCAGCCAGTGCCCGCTTCATGCGTTTTCTTCTCACTATCTGGGAAGTGCTGTCGGCATACCAGAGGCCCAGATAACTTCTCATGAAATAGAATAAAGACAACGTGGAGAGGGTTCTGACATAACAAACGATAACATTGAGGAGCATGGCACTGCACACAAAAGTGAAACTGTTTGTTGTTTCCTTTTGGTAGTGTTCTCCAACAGTTTGCAGAAACCTGCAATATTGTATTTATAAACTATGTTCCAGTCAAAATGTCCATAGTATAATTATTTGAAGATTAAGTTTGCTGTGATCCCATGGCTAATTCTTATCAGTCGCAAAAACACTTGTCGTGATTTTACAATCCCTCAGTTAGAGAATCATTTATCATATTGCATTGCTGATCAGCAGCTACATTTCCATAGAGCTGAGGGCACCATAACCATGCCGTAAATACGGCCTTCTGCATGTCTGATCTGCACATGCACCCTATTGACGTATATTATTAAATCAACATAAAAATATGTTTTAAAGAAGCAGCGAGCAGGCAGAAACATAGACACATCCATTTTCCGTAAATAGTAAAATAGAACTGTTGATGATCACGAATTTTTGGAATTGCTTTGCAGAAATTGAATCGCTGAATATGGCACTGCAGAACGTAGGTGAGGGAAATATTTATTAAGATAAAGGAAACAGTTCACATTTGGTTGATACGACGATAAACAAAAACAAAGAAATAAATTGTCACTGCACTCTCAGGGCCATGACATTGATTGCCAACATTGAAGAAACTAATGATGTAATAAATTAGACGAGAAAAAAATAATTGACCTCTATTATCAAAATAGTCGCTGCCATTCAAATGAATGAACCGTGCTTCTTCAGTTTCCCTTCGTTGGGGAATGTTATTTATTCCATTACCACAAGATATTTTCCCCAGCCATTGCACTCAACGAAGGTGCGGATCATCTAGAACGTGTTCCAAACATCGACTTGCAAGAAACAAGTGTGCGCTGACCATCACGCGAGGAAGATGACAGCAATGATTCTGCTCATAACCGTCATGTAAAAATGAGCACATTTCAGTGGCACGCATGGCTGCTTGATATGTACAAACACGCTTACCAGTACAATCTTCTACACGATGATATTTTCCTTTTTCTAATGGAATAATAATTATGTTTAGCTTTGTCACATTACAGATTCATATAATTAGTTATCGCTTGTCACGTGCTTTATTCAATTCAATATACCGATGAAATAATGTTTTACTCCATTAATATAACATAATCGATAATTTCAGTGAATTTTAAACTGTCTTTCGTGTTCCTTCCAAGAAAATATATTGCGCCGGAAAGAATCAGGTAAATAAAATATATTAATAGAAAGTATATAAAATAATTGTTATTTGATTTGCAATTGCCAAAGCTTCACAATATCTAAATTAATTAATTGTTTATAATTAATTAATCGTTTACCACACCGCCTTGCTATCTTTGCGGTATGTGATTCTAGCTGCAATTAAACTGCGACGCAGCTGTAATGTGAGACTGTGTTCGTATTTAATGTCGTTTCAGAGCTGGACGCGAAATGTAAAACTACTGGTGAGTAATTTTTGATAATGGGAACCAAATTGATGAAGACTGTGCATGTACATACTGAATCGTCGATTGTGTTTGTTCCCGCTGGGAATAAGGAACGATTTGTGTTGGTCTCGACCAGATGTTTGTTTTAATACGTGTTGCCACCACCCTAAATACACTTTAGGAAAATTGCAAAGCGTGGGATTCCTAATTCCTTTATAGCAAAATGAAAGTTTGCAGCATATCGGAATAATTTCGAACAAGTTGACCACATCGAGGGTATTTTGTCACATGGTCATATCAATCCTCCTCAAATGGAAAAATGCTCCTAAGTTTAAAATGATATCTGGAAGTTGTCACATGCAGTCAGTTCAGCACTATCTCAGGCTTTATTGCAGTCACAATCTCGACCTTTTACCGCCAAGTTATGGATCGATACTGCAAAGAAGCAGCACCATGTGCACTGAAACATCACTTAAGCATTCATGCTCAAGCCAACGATCGCAAACCTGTCCACGCTATTCCAGTTCAATGGCACTTTACACTGGATCAAAATCCTTTATTCAACTCCATAAATATGTTCAAGATATGAATTGGCAACGCGTGGTTGTTATAATAAGGCAATGAACATATTGTAAGCTCCTCCTCAAAAAGTGGATCGAATGGCACGCACCTGGAACACTCTGACATTGTTTAGAGATGCGGAGTGATATTCAATTCCACATTCAACTTTATTTCAGGTTTCATTCAGACATTACCGGTTGCTTATTTTCTTCCTTTTTACGCGCAGATGAACGGACGGATGACCTCCGAATTGGTAAAATAAGTTGCACTTCTGAAATTGAAATTGTATTTATATCTTATATTACTAAAAGTCTGATTTTGACCACTTCCTGTTTTCTTTTTTCATGATTTTAGAAATAAACCCTGCCATTTACGGCGGTGACCTTTGGCCATCTTACTCAGAGTCCCCCTCGGCTACATCGGACAAGAGCATTTTTACCATTGATGTAAAATAAAAGAGTTATTAATGATTTTGACATGTTGAGAATTTCTCTGCTGCCCCTGATGGTCGGAGCGGGAGGGACTATAAAACCCGGAAGTGTTGTGACTCATTCAGTCTCTGCAAGATGGGGGAAGTGGGAGGGTGAGGTCTCACAGTCTGAGCGGTGACTAACACTGAACACATGTCTACTTATCTGTGTGTGTGGTTTTACTGACCTTGAGTGCCCTTAATGTGGTTTGAAAATGAAAAGGTGGTTGGGTTGAAGTAAAAGCACTGCAAATGGTTGGAGGGGGTTGGGTTGAAGTAAAAGCACTGCAACTGGTTGGTGGGGGTCGGGTTGAAGTAAAGGCACAGCAAATTGTTGGTGGGGGGTTGGTTGAAGTAAAAGCACTGCAAATGGTTGCTGGGGGTTGGGTTCTTCTTGGTTTCTTGGTTTCATGGTCCTCCAAAATATTCAAAATGGAATTGAAACTGGAGGTGGTGGAGGGAGGACCTTAGCCAGAAAGGGTTTTTGGGAAGAAAGAGCTACGTTAAGTGTAGTTGTATCTGGTTGGGTAACTATAGTAGGGTGGAGATTATTCCATGCGTTAATTGTGCGGGGGAAGAACGAATTGCTGTACACATGGATCTTGGTAGCTGGAATCATAAACTGGATGGAATGCCCTCGTCTGCTCCTAATTGGTTTGGGTTTGGTGTAGGCCTTGTAATCTATGTCGAGCTGACCATTTAACATTTTGTAAAAAAAAAACGGTGAGCTTCACGTCTGTCTTGGAGAGGGTTACACCCCAGAGAATTCAGAAATTTGGTAACACTCGCTTCTTTCTCATAGGTGTTAGTAACAAATCGAGCTGCCTTTCTTTGGACACGTTCGATGGAAGACATATTTGTATTTGTGTATCAGTCCCATGCTGCAACTGCCTAGTCCAAATGAGGTGAAGTATAGCTTCTCCCTGACAGAAGTTAAACAATGATGAAAGCTGCGCCTCAGAAAATTTAGGACACGTGTTGCTTTCACCGTGGCATGATGTGTCTGACCATTCCAGCGCAGATCATTCTGCAATTTCCTGCCAAGATAATTGGTTTGTTTGGATTCTACAAGGGTGGCATCAAGTATACTGTAAGATGTTTCGCCTGGATTTCACATTCTGGTGACACGCGTGGTTTCACATTTCGGCGGGTTGGACTGCATGCCCCATTGTTGTGACCACTGCAAATGGTTGCTGGGGGTTGGGCTAAAGTTAGAGCACTGCAAATGGTTGCTGGGGGTTGGGTTGAAGTAAAAGCACTGCAATTGGTTTCTGGGTGTCGGGTTGAAGTAAAACCACTGCAAATGGTTGCTGAGGATTGGGTTGAAGTAAAAGCACTGAAAGTGGTTGATGGTCGTTGGGTTGAATTAAAAGCATTGCAAATGATTGCTGGTCGTTGGGTTGAAGTAAAAGCACAGCAAATGGTTACAGGTCTAAACTTGACAACTTCCTGTTTGTACTGTATTATGATTTTAGATAAAACGCTGCCACTTACGGTTATTTTGGCCACCTTACTCAGTCCCCTTCTGCTCATCAAGTGCAAAGGATTCTTCCCATCAATGAAAAATGAAAATGCAATTAGTGTTTTTTTTTTTTTGAGAATCTCTCTCCTGTCAATCACGCCATGAAGGCCACAACTATTCAGGTGGGAAGGGGAGGGATTATAAAACCCGGAAGTGTGGATGTGGCTCAGTCCATTAATGATGGGGTAGGGAGAGGTCATGACTCTGTCTGAGCTGTGAATCAACTGAACACACTGAATGTCTATTGAACTGTGAGTCTGGTCTTTTCTGTGGTTTTATGAGTGTTTTTTTGTGGTTCCAATTTGCTTCAAATGGTATGAAACTGCATTTGCTTGTGGTGGCCTTGCACCCTGCCTGAAGTCGTAAGAAACTGCATTTGAATGTGCGGCCTTGCACTTTGCATTAAATGGTATTGACTTCCGGTGGCATGAGGTTTTGGTAACAGTTGCCACACATAGCTGCGCTCCCGGAAATTTGCGTTTTGTCGCATTAAAACTAGATCTACAGATCGGGACCAATTAATAAACGATATCGAAGCCTTTGAATGCTCTGCTGATGGTGTTATCAGTAAGTGTTGTGCAGTAAACTCTGGATTTAACCCTTTAAATGCAGAATCCGATTTTTGCTCCGAGTCCTAAGAGAAGCATTTCAAAAATATACTGCAGAGAAAGAGCCTGAAGAGCTTGAAGAATCGAATTTTGAAGATGCTCTTGAAGGAAAACTGCCTTCCGAAATGTCTACAAGAGCTAAGGCAGATAAGGCAGATAAGGAGAAAGACTTGGAGGACTTAAAGCAAACGGTAAGGGAACTGATAGATAAATAGGTGGACGGAACACACATGGAAAAAATGATGAAAGATATGACAGATCAGCTAATGCTGAATACGAATACGGGCAATTTGAAAGTTATTGAGTCTGTGCAGGATTCCATCAACAGTGTAAATAAAAGAATTGAAGATGTGAGAGTTGAACTATTGGAGCGAATGAAGAAGGGGGAAGAGGACACTAATAAGAAGTTTGCTGAGGTGCATGAGACTGTCTCCTCATATGTGAAAACAAATAAAGAGATGGAAAAAGAGATGGGACGAATGGCCGAGAATATGAAGAAAAAGATACAGACCGACCTCACTGCATCATAGACTTCTGAAAGGTATGAGTCATGGTATGATTTGAAGCTATGTGAATGCTTGACCCGAAAACAACTTTCAACCACTTTTATATATTAAAAGAAAACATTGTTTTTAAATTTTAAAAGTGTTCGGAAAAGTGCTTGGACTTGGAAACTCGTTCGGGACGCATTAATCTTAGGCTAGTAGGAGTACCCGAGGAAGCCGAGGGAGATAACCCTCGGGAGTTTGCTGCGGATCTAATTAAAGTGGCTCTCAATCTTCCTAACCTTCCGAAAATTGAAGCGGCACATCGAATTCCGAGATTCAAACAAAAATCCCAAACAGGGTCAGAATACACACGTCAGATCATTGTGAAATTCCGGGACATTTCTGGCGTGGAAGAGGTTATGACCAGAATTAAATACGGAATACCACTGAAATACGAGCAGACAACCTTCAAAATATTTAAAGATTATCCCAATGAAGTTGTCCAGAAAATAAATCAGTTCTATAAGGTAAAGCAAGCTCTGCAAGCCATGAAGGGTGTCAGATATGGAGTCTACTTTCCAGCGAGAATGCGTATTTCATACAAGGATCGGCAAAAATCGTTTACAAATCCGGACAGCTCAAATAAATATGCCTTAACCATCGTGGAAGAGGATCCGTAACTTTAAAAGCTGAACTGTATGGATATTCTTTCTCTTATTATTTCACCATGAAATGTGTTCAACAGAAGATAGACTCCTCCTGTGTTTTGACTCGACGGCTTATCGAGGAATGTTAATTTGGAACTGGGTTCCAAATAAACGGAAACAGATAAAAGTTGAATACAGAGCTTTACAATATAAGCTGAACAGAGCAATTACCATGGTTTTAAATGTTAACTGAATAACCTAATGTTATAGAAATAACACTTTATAAAATTAAATTATAGAATACTATTATAGAAATTGTAATGAATACTAACCAGATCGGTAATAAGGGCTGAATTACAAACTAACATCTATAACTTAATTTCTCAATAAGTTTTAAGCAGATTTATAACCGGGTTGTGAGGGGGATGACGGACTCCTGGCTCAGATCCAGAAGCCTGCCCTAGGTAGCCCCTTCAACCAATAGCTGGTTAATATCGAGGTAAAAACTGATGCTTAATACTCTGTAGATATAACAGTTAGATATATTTGGGAATACATGTGAAATGGATAGATGTACTGCAATTAGGTATTATGTAGTTGATTGGGAACCGGCTCGGTTGTATTATGGATATGTTATGACTTATTGAGGGAACGGAGCTATTTGTTTATTAACATCGACAACGGAAGACGTTATAATGTTTTCTCCCACCAACAGGTGGGCCACTTATTACAGTGCCGACAAGCTTGGTCACTCTATTTTCACTTTTACTATATATTTTTTAATATCACAATTAATCACGTGTGTGTTTTTTTCATCCAAGGATAATCGCAAAGGGAATCCACTAATTGAACTTGGTAGGTCGACTGTTCCCCCATTGCTTAAAGACCTGAGGTATGGATGCACCGTAAGATACATAGGTACTAAACCTAGCCAAAATGCAAGACACTAAACAAAATAAATCGGGAGGAATCTCATTTTGCAGTTGGAATAATAGGGGGGCTAACGAACGTATTAAAAGGGGTAAGATTTTAGCACAGCTTAAGGCATTTAAATCAGATATTATCTTCCTCCAAGAAACTCATCTTAAAGTTCATGATCAAGTTAGATTGAGGGTCAACTGGTTAGGTCAAACTTTTCATCCGTCATACACGTCAAAATCCAGAGGCACGCCAATCGTGATTCGCAAAGGTATACCATTTAAACAGAAACATACTTTAACAGATAAGGATGGGAAATATTTGGTAGTTACCGGTGAGATTCATGCAATCCCAATCACATTGGTAAATCTATCTGCACCTAACTTTGATAATCCGCATTTTTTAAATAACATTTTGAATATAATTGCAGAATATAATTACCAGAATGTTATCATTGGGGGAAACTTTAACTGTGTCTTGGATCATTATTTGGATAAATCCAGTCAAAAGCAACGCGATAATACGAAATCTAAAACTAGTGAACTTTTCAACACATATATAAAAAATGCAAATATAACCGATGTTTGGACGATTGCCAATCCGACAGGCAAGCAATATTTATTTTATTCATCGATACACAAGACTTATTCACGTATAGATTATTTCCTGGTGGACACAAAATTAATTCCGTATACTCTTAACCAAAAATACCATACAAATACAATTCAGATCATTCCCCTCTAAGTTTTTTTTTAATAGAAGGTATGTCTAAGAATACATCGTTCTGGAGATATCACCCCAAATTTTAAAAGACCAGCAAGGGAGTATATCTAAGATAGCAAATGTATCTTTTTTTCGAAATAAATGATACGCCAGACACACCACCGACCTTATTATGGTATTCTTTCAAAGCTTTCATTCGAGGTGTTATATTCTCATACCAAGCCTTTCAGAATTAAAAAAATAAGATTGAACAACGGCAGCTAGAGGAACAAATTAGACAATTCGATATAGATAATGCTAAAGACCCGTCCATGGATAAACATAATAAAATAGTAATACTAAAATTCAAATTAAATAAATTACTATCAGAGAAAGTTATAAGGTTACTCCAAATTACAAGACAAGAACAGTTTGAATTTGGGGAGAAGCCTCATAAACTTCTCGCACGCCAATGAAAAAAAATGAGAAAAAAAACACACGATTTCAAAGATTAAATCAGCAAGAGGGGAAGTATTAACATTACCGAATGAAATTAATAAAAGATTTGTGCAATTTTATGAGAAGTTGTGTACATCCAAAACGACAACGGACATCAACAGTCACTGAGTGTTTGGATAATTGTAATCTTCCCAAACTAGAATTACAGGAACAAGAGGAATTGGGAGCACAAATCTCAAAGAAGGAAATAGAAGAAACAATGTTATCATTACAAAATGGAAAAATACCAGGTCCCGACGGATTTAGTAATGAATTCTATAAAGGTTTTTACGATATATGTAGTCCTCGTCTACAGAAAATGTACACACACGCTTTCAGAGAACAAATAATACCTGATGCATTAGCAGAATCTACGATCACACTAATACTTAAGAAAGATAAAGATGAGGAAGAACCTGGATCTTATAGAGCTATCGCGTTGTTAAATACAGGTAAAAAAATATTAACAACAATATTAGCAAGAAGATTAAGTAAGTACGCCATTAATCTAATCCACCCGGATCAAACGAGATTCATCCCTAAGAGACATTCATTCAATAATTTGAGACGTCTGCTTAACAGAATGCACTCAAACCAAATTAAAGATCGAAATCTCGCAATTATGTCGCTAGATGCAGAGAAAGCATTCGATCAGGTTAAATGGAAGTATATGGGTAAGGTATTGCAAACATTTCAACTGGGAGAGAATTTCATTCAATGGACTAAATTAATATATAATAAGCCAACGGCCAGAATATTAACTAATAATATTTTATCCACGAAATTTCAATTGTCAAGGGGTAATAGAAAAGTTTGTTCATTATCACCATAGTTATTTGCCCTCATAATTGAACCACTAGCGGAAAGAATTAGAACTCATCCGAATATCCACGGATATAAAACAAAATATTCAAACAATAAAATATCATTATACGCTGATGTTGTACTTTTATACATCACAAAGCCTCATATCACTGTACCCAACATTTTAAATTTAATTGAGGATTTCGGTTCACTTTCAGGTAATAACATACATTGGAATAAAAGTGAAATCATGTCAATAAAACCGAAAGATTCTACACATCTCGTACAATTTCCTTTTAAAACATCTGGAAAAATTTAAATACTTGGGTATTGAAATTATTAGAAGATGTCAAGACATATTTAAAGCAAACTATAACCCTGTAAGAAACTGCATAATTTAATTAAATTCTGGAAAATGCTTCCGATGTCCTTAATAGGTCGAATAAATGACATAAAAATGATTTTTCTACCACAAATTCTATACTTGTTCCAATCAATTCCACTATATCTACACAAAACGTTGTTTTTTTTAAATTGGACTCAGATATAACAAATGTTATTTGGGATTATAAGACCCATAGAATACAAACACCACACCCGAATAAACGCAAAGTAGTAGGGGGATTCGCACTCCCTAATTTTATGTATTATTATTGGTCGGTAAATATTAGAAATATGATTCAATTGTTGGATAATTATCTTCATCAACCAGAATGGATCATTATGGAGAAAGAGGACTGATCTCCCTTTAATATTGGTGCGATCCTTCTTTCACCAAAGACGGTGAATAATACAAACTACAACAAAAACCCAATGATACATAGCACAATTAGAATTTGGAAACAAATAAAATACAATTTAAAATTAAGAAACTTATCTCTCCTATCTCCTATCGCTAAAAAGATATCTGTTTAAACCCTCAATTATAGACAAAGCATTTATACAAAGGGAAAGAGCAGGAATTAAAACTTTGGGAGATCTGTATGATATGGGAACATAATTATCGTTTAAACAATTACAACTAAATTACAATCTGGGTAACAATCAGTATTTTAAATATTTCCAAATATGTGATTATTTGAAAAAACATGCACATGAATTTCACAAAATGCCATTAGACTTACTAGATGAAGTAATGAATACAAAGGCGGAATCAGCAAATATAATTTCACATATATATAATATTATACTAAATGCAGTAATACCAACAACGGAAGGTATTAGAGGTGAATAGGAAAACGAACCAAGCATTAAAATTTCCAATGAAAGGTGGAAAGATACATATTAAATGTGCACACATGCTCAATTAACACAAGACACAATTAATACAATTTAAAATTATACACAGATTATATTACTCAAAAACTAAATTAAATACATTTCTCCCTAACGTTTCACAAATTTGCGATAAATGCCAGTGTCAAGAAGCTACTATAGCGCACTCATTAATCTTTGGTACAAAAAATCAAAGGTTTTCGATTGAAATCTTTGAAATGTTCACAAAACTGTTTAAAATAAAAACGACACCAAAGCCATAATGGATTATTTTCGGAATGACAGAAGGTAGTTCGGAATTAAATGTGTATTAAAATAATTTATTTGATTACGGCTTAATAATAGGAAAAAAACTAATCTTAAAATTTTGGAAAAATGCTCCTATACCAGCATTAAATATGTGGATTTCAACTATGCTTGAAACACTACATCGGGAAGATATGAGACTCCGCCTGGAAGGAAAATCAGAACGCTTCTATCAGACGTGGTCTGCATTTATAGAATTGCTCCAAAGATAGGGTGCAGGAGTACCTCTGGCCTTGGTAGTGGGGGATGAAAAACTATCGAGTTGGTGGATTCCTTTTGCGTGATATATATAACATAATAACTGGCATTTATTGGTTTTTTTTTCCTTTTCCTTGTCTTTTTTTAGAGTCTATCTTTTAACCCCTTTTCTAATTCTTTGACCAAAGGTTTCTTCTCCCCTTTGGCACTCTCTTTCACTATCACAACTCTTTTCACATTTCACTTTCTTTCTGTCTATTATTTTTCTTTAAAAGCCATACAATTATGGGGTACAATGATTGTAACAGTATATATGTGTACATTGATGTATTTACCTCTAATAAATATATTTTTTTTAAAGAAATGGTATTAAACTGCACTTTAATGTGGTAACCTTGCACCCTGCTTCAAGTGTTATGAAACTGCACTTGAATTTGGTGGCCGTGCACTCTGCTTGAATTGGTATGAAGCTTCACTTGAATTTGGTGGCCTTGCACCCTTGCTAGAAGTGGTATGAAACTGCACGTGAATTTGGTGGCCCTGCACCCTGCTTAAAGTGGTATGAAACTGCACTTGGATTTGGTGGCCTTGCAGCCTGCTTGAAGTAGCATGAAACTGCACTTGAATTTGGTGGACTTGGAACCTGCTTGAAATGGTATGAAACTGCACTTGAATTTGATGGCCTTGCTCCCTGCTTGATGTTGTATGAAACTCAACTTAAATTCGGTGCCCTTGCACCCTTCCCCATGTGGTTGGAAACTGCAATTAAATTCGGTGGCCTTGCACCCTGCTTGAAGTGGTAGGAAACTGCACTAGAATAAGGTGGCCATGCTACCTGCTTGAGGTGGTCGGAAACTACCTGAATTTGGTGGCCTTGCAGCCTACTTGAAGTGGTATGAAACTGCACTTGAATTTGGTGGCCTTGCACCCTACTTAAATTGGTAAGAACCTGCACTTGAATTTCTTGGCTTGCACCCTGCTTGAAATGGTCGGTGAATGGAATTGAATTTGGTGCCCTTGCACCCTGCTTGAAATGGAATTACAAGGAATAGCCGTGAGTCAACTGCCAGCCCACCAGCCGTGAGTGAGCTGCCAGAACCTCAGGCTTGAGGGACTGAGCTGCCACCCCAAGAATCTATTTGGCCCATAATGTCCATACTAGCCCTCTAGAGACCTAGTCCTTCAGCACACAACACACATACCAGCGCCCCAGAAAGCCCTCCCCCCACTGGCCACCAATATTGGAATTGGTGGAGAGGTGTAATATTGTGTTGGGGGACCAGCCCTCCCGTGCGAACATGGGACCCAACGGGTCCCAGTTAGTCTAGTATATACTAAAATTGTTCATTGATGTACTAGTAACACGATGTGTTTTTGTTTAACCAGAACTTGACAAGCTTCGTCAGAGCAATAGTTAGTATGAAAGTCAAATTATATCTCGTCGGTGGAAAATAAAATGTAGCAATTAGTGGTCCGATATCCCCTGTTTCACAACATCGCTACATATGCACGTTACGAGAACTGCATTAATCAAATTGAAACGAACACGCAGAGATAACCATGTTACAATACATTTAAACGATGTAAAGATGTTCCACAGCAACATAAAGAGACTGGTTTTGATAGTTACCAAAAGCAAAGCTAAAATGCATCACGGTCCCTATTATTCTGATGGATGAAATCAGAAACAATCAGAATGTAAGCAAGTTACAAAAATAAAACCAAAGGAATAAATAGTTTCTTGTGCACAATGCGCCACAGAAACAATGTGCTCGAACGCAATGGACTGCACTGACAATCGTCAAGAATAAATCAGTGACTATGAATTTGATGTAGGGAGATCATCATGCACATTCCTTCTTTATGTTCTAAAATGTAAAGCTTGTTTTTTTTTACTGCAGCCACCGTCTTTGGGACCAACAAACAATGTACAAGCCCGGATTCTCAAATGTCCAACTTGTCGCGATATTCGACCTGCCGACGGAATTCTCTTCCATCATCCTGACGTGGTCTACATCCCACCCCAGGCAGACGTCCGTCTGGCACTGGAGGAGCTGCACGCTGTGTTGAACAAGCACCAGTCGGCCTAATTCGAGGCATTTGCCACCGTAGCCGGGGACTTCAACAAAACCACCCTGACGTAATCGCTCCCTAACTTTCACCAACATGTCTCCTGCAGCACCAGACGATCAAACACCCTTGCCCACTTGTACACGACCATCAAGGACGCCGATCGCTCTATCCCTCGCCCTCACTTCGGAATATCCTACCATTTAGCGGTGCTGCTTCTTGCTGCATACAGGCAGCAACTGAAGAACGCACCCCCGGAGGTGACGACTGTACAGATATGGTCGGGGGGGGGAGGGGAGGGGCGGAGGAACAACTCAAGGACTGCTTGCAGTATATAGAACGGGCAATGTTCAGGGACTCGGCAACGGACCAGAATTAATCCGCCACAGTCGTTACCGACTACATGAGGAAATGTGTGGAGGACTGCGTGCCAACAGAAACCTTCCGAGTGTTTCCTAAACAGAAGCCTTGAATGCACAATTATATCCGCATTCTTCTGAAGGCAAGATTCCTGGCATTCAGGTCTGGCGATGAAGTGGCCTATAAGAAAACCAGATACGACCTTGGCCATCAAAAAGGCCAAAAGGGACTTCTGCTCTAAGCTGGAGGATGAGTCATATGTACCACAACTGTGGCAGGGCTTGAATGCCATCACCTCCTACAAGGCGAAATCAGGCGGTGAACCCTCGGAATGCGCCTGGACCTGATTGTATCCCCGGCCGTGTTCTCTAAACCTGTGCGGAACAAATGGCTGGAGATTATGCAGACATTTTCAACCTCTTACATCTGAGGTCTGACGTTCCCATCTGCCTAAAGAGGTCATCAATAATACCTGTGCCCAAGAAGAGTAAGATGACATGCCTCAATGACTATCGACCTGTGGTGTCCGTGGTGATGAAGTGCTCTAAGAGGATTGTTATGGTGCACATCAACTCCTACCTCGACAAGAACCTCGACCAACTACAGTTCGCATACCGCCACAACAGGTTAACGGTAGATGCATTTTTTACTGACTGTCCACTCCGCACTGGACCACTTGGACAATAAAAACAGGCTGTTGGTTACAGACTACAGCTCGGTGCTTAATACAATCAGTCCTTCCACCTCTCTGCAATTGGATCATCGACTTCGTCATCCCCAGACCACACTCTGTTCGAATTGGAGAAACCACTTCATCCTCAGTAACAATTAATATGGGAGCACCTCAAGGCCGAGAGCTCGGCCCCCTCCTTTATTCACACCATACCCATGACAGCGTAGCCCGTCATAGTGCGAAATCCATCAATAAGTTCAATAACTTGTCCAAGGGTCAATAATTTCCAATTCCTGGGAGTGCATATATCGGAACATCTTTCCTGGACCTAGCACACCGATGTAATTGTAAAGAAGACACATCAGCGACTCTGCTTCTTGAGAAGATTACGGAGTTTCGGCATGTCGAATTGGGTTCTCTTAAACTTCTAAGGGTGCACGGCAGAGCGCAGTCTGACTGGTTGCATAGTGGCCTGCTTCGGCAACTTGAACTTCCATGAGCGAAATCGACTACAGAAAGTTGTAACCACTGCCCAGTCCGGCTTTGACCTCCCGTCGAAGGGTTCTATCGCAGTCGCTGCCTCAAAAAGGCTGCCAAAATCATCAAGGAACCATACCATTGTGGCCACACAATTATCTCACCATTGTCATCAGGAACAAGGCATAGTAGACTGACGACTGGAACGTCCAGGTTCAGGAACAGCTACTTCCCCATATCAATCAGGCGATTAAACACAACGAATAAGGTATGAGTTCTGATCTGCAAAATACCAAATATTTGTTTTTTTGTACTATATGTGCTATTTATTGAACTTTTTTTCCTTATTTTCCCGTTATATACAATGTTATATACATATTCACATATTATCTTGTGTTGCAGCAAGTAAGAATTGCATTGTCCTGTCCGGGCACATGGCAATAATCTTCTCTTGACACTTATGTCCATCTTGTTATCGAGTCCACATCATCCAAGATTAGAAATTGTTCAGCCACAACTACATTCTACATTCAATGGCGTGTTGCACGTATTGGGCTTCTTGTGCCTTTTGTTCATGGTGGTCGAACGATTGTTGGAAACGGCGCCGCGACGTGACCGGTCTTTCGTTGACCCCATCGTTATTTTGAGGAATGAGCAAAATGCATATATCACATGGAAGTTAACAATATGTTTCGTGCTTTCTGGTAGCCAACTAATCAACCTAAAGAATATCTGAGAGACGGTTTACTCATTCTGATATCTATCCTACCATCTTATGAAAATAAAAATGCATCTCGAGATTCGTGAAGAATTGCTGACGGGTGTTGTTACTTATTTCTGCAGAAGAGATGGTGGACAGAAAAGACCGAGGTAAAATACGCATAAAATACAGACGACTGCAGATGGTCGACTATCTCAATATGTTAGTCAACGTAACATTCTGCAGATTCACTCAAACATTTAACTTCAAAGTAACGATTTGAAAAGTAAATAATTTTGGAACAGTTAACCTGAGTTTGTAAACTGTGCCTTCTAATTAAATGTTTAATTTGATTTAGCTGGGACGCATCGATTGCGCAGAAGGCGCAGAATAGTATTCTCTGCAATAATGAACAATTAACGTAATCCTGTCCTCACCCCCCGGATATGTTTATCCAAAGGCCTCATGCGCATTTCCGAGGAATGACGAGACCAATCCTACTTAAGATTAAACACGGGGTGAATAAAAATGGCACCATTCTTTCAAGGGATTGTGGCTAAATTATGAAGTCCGAGAAACACTAGGATTGAACAACATAAATTGAGAATACAAGGTCGTATTGAGCATTACTAAATATACTTGATTTATGCGATTACACAAGTCCGCGAGACATTATCCTTCCGTGCGCTATGATTCATGGCAGAATGAACTTATGACATCAAAAGGACCGATATAGACTTTGCCATAAGCTTCTCGGTTTCCGGGAAGTGGTGTGCTACATGTGATCGTATCCACACGGAAAGCTTTCTTGCACAAACAGTAAATGATAAATATCAAATGTATTTGCCATTTCCGAAAAACAAACAATCAGAAATGGTTCACGTAATGCCGTTTCTCTCCCCATTCATTCTAGAGTTGGAAACACTGCGATCTACTCTCCAGGATACAGGTGGGTAATCAAGAAATACTCGGCTTCTTTTTTTGAGACGATGATCGTGACATTGTAATGAAACCAATGCATACCAGCCGCAAGACGCCTCTTCAGTTGCTGTACAGAGAAGCTCACCAGATCGAATAAACGACGTTCTATAGCATGTTTTTCACATATATATAAAGTCAGGGAGGTTTATGCGTATTAATGTTGTCACAGTTATTGGTTACCTCACTGTAGCAGTTGGTGCATGTGATAATAAATGTATCTTAAACTCTTGGTTTAATTCAAGACTATTGGATATTTTCATTGCCTATTACCACAACAGCCAAGTATGAAGAAAAGTATCCGGAACACGAGTAACGCAGATGATGCATCTTGCCGCAAAAAAAACATTCTCCATCAGCCACGTGAAAACGTAAACTAAAACAACGATGCGTCAATGTAGTCGCGCGGAAGATATATAATAAACATGTAATTATTTTCAGAGAAAGAACCTTGACAATGCAGACAATAATCTACTGGTTTTGTACAGAAACATGGCTTTCTAAATGGACAAAAAAATGTGTAAGTAGCTGAGCCGACAAGAAACGTCTGAAAAATGGAGAATAATTCTGGAAAATGTGAAAATGTCCAATTTAGCAGGATAATATTTAACGATGAATCACGTCATGTAAATGGTGATAAATTGAAACGTTCGGAGAACGTAACAGTTCAGGGCACTCTAATGCGTGCTTTATAAAACAGCTACTTTAAAGGCGATTGTATTTTTGAAAGCTGGATGCATGTTAAAATATATTGCTGTGGAAAAATGAATATTAGTGTAAAGTGGCCATGCTTCAGTTTTATCGCACGTTCATGAAATAACGTCTGGAGCAGATTACCGGTCTCTTTGTCTCAAGAATGATGGAAACGGGTGGCAAGCTTCCCATGGGACCTTTGTTGCACCAATAGTTGCCATACACCTTCTAAACGAGGGAAAGTCGGCCAGGCCATGTTGGTACCTCCGGACGATTAGAAGAGAGTTGAATTGATAGACACAAATAATATCTTGGCGTTCTTTATTAGAAGTGGAAAACATATTTATACGAATGCGAAAATACAGAATTATGAATCCATTCAAAAAGAAGATGGTTCTGCTTTAAGATTGTGGTGAGATCAATTCATTCTCGCAAATGTTGCGAATTTTCGGAACGCTCTGCGTTGTAGATGTTCTACGTATGGGGGGTTAATATTTCTAAACCAGTGGAAGAAAATTATTTGATACGCACGTACACAATGGATTCCGCGCATAAAAGAAAATTTAGAATTGTGATTAAAATCTCATTTGTCGCAACATCAGCTCGAGTGACCTGTAATAAACGAGTGCCCTTAATATGTATGTTTATGTAACCTTCGATCAGTTGAAACGTTCACTTTCTTTATTAATGGTTCTACGTATGTGCACCGCAAGAAAAAAACACAAATCGCCACAATTCCCACAAATAACTATTCAATTTATAGTTTACTAGCATTTCGTAACTAACTCAATAATATTGTTTCCATGTAGGGTGTCGGGACAGAGCGCGAGAGCATTGAAAGGATGTTCTCACGGTAGGAAGGGGCTGCATATACTAGAATAAACCGAGGATAGACACAAGTAACTCAGGGGGACAGAGATCATCTCTGGATAGAAGAAAAGGACGACGATGCTGGTTGAGACCCTTCTTAAAACAGCAGTGAAAGTACGTATCTTTACGGTGCGCAAGAACAGATGAAAACGTGCGGATCATAGCTAGATAAATACATTATTTGCCTCATATTTTATTGTTTACAGTCCTTTCCTATCACGATACTGCAATCTCAGTTATTACCAGGAAGTACCTCAGAACAAGGGATTATCGACTTCTAAAACGATGACGTGACCGCCTCAACTCGCCTTCTTGATGTACTCAGCCAAAGGCCTCGCATCACTGGGGACAGATTTGACGGCAACATAGAACATGCTGTGTTTTCCGGTTCAAAGTAAATAGCAAAGAATTACACATACACAAATAAACTTCGAAATATCTGTGTGGTTTCCAACCCGTACCTGTCGAGAGGTGGTGTAGACAAACGTCCCAGGAAATTTCTTCTGATTTTATTTTGTTTGTGTTCAGGTGATTAAATTATTTCCAAAAACGACGCAAAATGAAGCAATTTAAAAATTAATCTTATAGCCCTTAAAATAGGAGTCCATCTGAAGGTCTTTTTGTTAAATAATTAAATACTGATAGTACAAATAATAACATGAAATAACTCTCACATACCGTTGTTCATGTTTTTCCAAAAGAAATGAAGTTGAACAGGTATAGTGAAGGTAAATTGCATGTAAATTTGTATTGTTAAGCGTCGCTTCAATGATTTTGATCTGTGTCTTATTTTAAATCCAACATGTACAAACTATTGTAAAATTCTGCTTTATAATTGATGTTACTGAATACTTTTATTCATTAGATCAGCACAAGCAGTGTTCAATCAATGGTGAGTAATGCGTAACTCAGTTTATGTGTAATTAATGCTCCATTGCTATAAGCGCACTAAAGGCATATAAAATCATGGGGAATAAAAAAAAAGACCAAAGTAAATTATGCATATACGTTTCCTGGCAGCTTCCTGTCAGACGAATTTGCTGATAGATTGGCGTCAGTATTCCATGATCTCCCTAATTGATTTTCAAACTTCGTCAGTACAACACTCATATAATACCCGATTTGTAGTATCCTGATATACAAGAAATATGGGACATGTTGAGAAATTACTTTCTTCACTTCCAACACGAAGTCAGCGTAAAATCAGACATCCAAGTTCGGAAATCGAAGATCAGGCAAATGGCATTTCTATAATGTGCTTGTTTACGGCTGTGTGCTACTCCCTTTCATGGAAGCATGCCAGGTAAATCCCTTACAAATATTCACCAACTATTAGCTCTGACAATGTGGTCCCCGTGAATAAACATCCACGAGGCAATGTAAAATGTGGACCCCCTCCCATAGTTTTAAAGCTTCGTCTCAGTTGAATTGAACCAACACATCAATGTGTGAGCGCAGTCCACGGCAATCTTCGCAAAAAGTGGTGGACCACATGACTTCAATCCGACCATGAAACTGATCGGGCATGAAGCCGATCTGCCAAGAGAAAATTTGGTATAGCACTAAGTACGAAAGGAATCAAGGGATAATAGGAAAAAGCCGGAACGTATTTTGGATGGTCAGTCATGATCAAATTGAATGGCGGTGCTGGCTTGAAGGGCCGAATGGTTTACTCCTGCACCTGTTTCCCGTGTTTCTGTTTCCATCATGCACCATTAATGTTTGCCCTCTGTTCCGTTCAGAGACATGGATACATATATGTACGAAGTATTTCAGTACGAAGCAGATGTCATGAACTCTATGTATTTCCAAAATATTGAATGATAGGAAAACTAAGTACAATGCCCTCTCCCATGTCAGAACCGTAAATAGAGCATCTGAATAAATCATGCTTTCTTCAATTCATGGGTGGGAATAATACTTTAAATAAATTAACAGAATGAAAATTGAATGTGTGTTTTACTGCACACATTCCACAAGTGTCAATTCCTCTGTCGGTTCACTTAAATATCTCCATACCGAAGCGGTACCATGCAGTTATTTCTGTTTTATTCCCAACGAAATATTGAATCATCCTTTGATTTTGTTTTATTTTCAGCACAAACACTCACTGTGGGTAAGACAAACGAAAATATTTACGTTAAATTAATGGTGTTTTCGTACGGGAGATCGGCTAAATTGTAAACTCAATATCCATCAAACGCAGGGGTGGGGGGGGGGGGGGGGCAATGAGAGTTTCCGGCCGGTTCGTGGAAACGGGTGATAAAACCTACACAGCGTCTGTGTCCGTGCTCTTCCCATAGATTTCTGCTAATCTGTGCAGTATTTTCAGCATTTTCCCCATTACTTTTTAATTTAATGTCATGACATTTTAAAAATTGTGCCAGGTGTCCATAAACAAATATGATTCTGCTTTCTATAGACTATTAAGCATATGATAGAATATTAAATATCGTCAATGGTGTAGCCATATGCCGGGATGCCCTGAGCTCATACGTTTTCAATGAATTCTGGTAAATGATCTTTGGCATATGTCATAAGAATTTAACCACACTTTTCATTTATGTCATGCTCAACAGTTCAACTGGTGTGGTTATTTCTATTTATAATCAAGGCATGCAGTAATCAAGGCAGGTTCTGGGTTTTTAGTAGGGATTACACTAATTTTGATTGCGCTAAGAATGGCCTTGTAATGACTAATTTCGCCAATAAAATAATACCTTGGCATTTTGCGCCATTCCTTCACGGAATGCCGACGGATTCTATATGTTGCTAAACAATGGTCACCTTGAAGTATATTCAGTCATGAATCAAATATCCTTTGTATCTGGAGTGTCTGAAATATACGCCGAGAAAATGTTCAACCAAGATGGCTTTCTGTGCAATTATAGGATTATATAAATCTGCATTTGAAAAGTGTCCGGATTTAATTATTTGATAATAAACTATATTTCGGTCCACACAAGGGATAACATTACATAAAAATACATTGCATACAAAAACATCATAAAATACATATTAAATATTTGCATATCACTTATAAAAGCGTCATAAATTATATATAAACAAATACAATACCTGACAAAATCCAGAATAAAAAAAGGAAGTTCAGTGTCCTACAACGAGACAGTAATACCAGTGTCTCTACAACTGAGGGGGGGGGGGACAGAGAGAGAGAGAGAGAGAGAGAGAGAGAGAGAGAGAGAGAGAGAGAGAGAGAGAGAGAGAGAGAGAGAGAGAGAGAGAGAGAGAGAGAGAGAGAGAGAGAGAGAGAGAGAGAGAGAGAGAGAGAGAGAGAGAGAGAGAGAGAGAGAGAGAGAGAGAGAGAGAGAGAGAGAGAGAGAGAGAGAGAGAGAGAGAGAGAGAGAGAGTACCGTAATACCATGTAAAGGGTGGCATAGACGTACGCGTGGTGAAGGTTAAAATTGCATGAATTAATAACGGTTAATCTATATCCTTCCTCTTAATGAAATAAAGCATATATGTATCTATATATATATATTGCGGTTACTGTAGAAAATATATAACACCAGTATAAGGTGCGGCATTTATTCTTCAAATACATAGGGGAGCACATAAAACTAAACAGGTCATACGCAGTTCCCGTATAGAAAGTACATGTTCCAATTTGCAGACACGACGTGCACGTGTACGATAATAACCCCCGACCGACACCTCATCCTTCGCTGGGGAAGCAAGTCTTTTATCGGATGAATGCGGAGGAGAAGAAACCGGTGGTGTTTGGGGCACCGGGGAAACCAAGGAGAGCGCCAGCACCGGCAGAGGAATCGCGGGAGCAGCATTCGCAGAGCTTGAGGGAAGACCGGCGGTCTGGTCCGGGTAAGGATGTGAAGGTGCCGGTTCATTAAACGGAAGGAGGTGTTGGCGGGTTCGCCGATAAATCCCGTCTCCAATACTGACCTAGAATGACCTAGAGGCGGACATAACATCGGAGTGACCGCAAACGGAACCTGTCCCTTGTTGAGCGGTTGAAGCGGAGAGCGGCTTTCATCTTAGTATTTTCTTTTTATGTTATGCCGGCGTTAGAGCTGGGAATTGATAACTGACGGCGCACGAACTTTTGGTTCTTGTAGTTGCTTGGTCACAGGCATAGTGGCAGAGTGGAGCGGCGACATGAGCTGCAGATTTCAGGAGTGGGTCGCGAACGATGTTCCGAAGGATGAATAAATCGAGATAAATATCAGAGCCGACCCCATGTGAGCGTTTCATTAGTTACTTTGCACATTTTTACCGCGAGCTCATCCAGGCCCTTGGATTGTGGGTACTCGGGACTACAGGTAAAGTGATGAAAGTCCCAGTTTTTCGCGAAATTCCTGAAGAGCTGACTGGAGAACTGAGGTCCATTGTCTGAGAGTAGATTTAGAGGGCTTCCGTAGACAGATAAGTGGCAAGTTAGTTTCTGAGTTACCATGGCTGTGGTCAGGCTACTGAGCAGGTCGATTTCAAACCATCCTGAGTGTGAACCAACTAAAACCAGCTATTGTGCCACTCGAAGATGTCGGCTGCTACTGTGGAGCAGTGTAAGTCCGGTGTAGGGTGCGGGTGAAATGGTTGTTTCTGTTGGTGCGGGGTCTAACTATATGTAATTAGCCGGATCTGGCCAGAGCAGCTTTCTTTTCGCATGTTCCTTTCTGCAGCGGGGTGGCCCCCATGGACAATAGAAACATAGAAACATAGAAATTAGGTGCAGGACTAGACCATTCGGCCCTTCGAGCCTGCACCCCCATTCAATATGATCATGGCTGATCATCTAACTCAGTATCATGTACATGCCTTCTCTCCATACTCTCTGATTCCCTTAGCCACAAGGGCCACATCTCTTGCCCAAGGGGACACGCACAGCACCAATGCTAACTAACCCTTCCTCATTACTCAATACCCAGTCTAAAATAGCCTGCTCTCTGTCGAGGTACTTGCTGTGAAGAGACTTTGGGATGACCGCCTGTGTCCTTTCATTATCACGCCGTCCTGAATGAACATTTCACCACAGACAGGGAAAAATAGGCGGACAATTTGTGTCAGATGGTGCTGTTTGGCTCGCCAGGCGCGGCGGACGACAGTGGCCAGTGATTTTCTGCAGCTGTCTGTGACAACAGTATGTCTAAAGCGGCAGATGGGAGACAGGATACAATCATAACCGTGTACTCCCCCCCCCCCCCATGCTCATCATCAGACAGGTGTTTTTCGCAGGTTGTGCGAGGTGCCCGTGAGAGGATGTCAGCTAAGTACATGTCCTACCACGTGTGTAGGTCAGTCTGATGTCAAATCTCTGTATTTCCAACATCATGCGTTGTAAGTGCGCTGTTGGCGTGTGGATCGGTTTAGACAAAGACAAATTCCTTGAATTTCTTGCAGGCAAAGGTTGCTGCGACTAGCTTCTTGTCGATTTAAGGGTATTTCAATGTCGGTCTTGGTATGGTAGCCATAGGCAACTGGTCTGGAGCCATTTCCGTCGTCGTCGTCGTCTAGGCAAACAGCCCGCAGCCAATACTGAGAGGCATCACAGGTAAGGGTGACGGTAATTTGTCATCAAAGTATGCGAGGTGTGGAGTGCAAGACATTAGTTGTTTGAGGGTTTCAAATACCCTCTGCTGGTGTTGGTGCCAGGACTGGTGCGTATCCTTGTGGGTCAGTTATCGCACCGGGGCTGATCGCTCGCTGAAGTTTGGGATGAATTTGTCCAAGGCAGTTTACCATGCCTAATAATCGTTGTAGAACAGTCACGTCCGTAGGTGCTGGCATTTAGTTGATGGCAATGGTGTTGGACCGGTCTGGCTTAAGTCCGTTGTTGGTTAACACGTAGCCGAGATAGGTCACTTCGTCGACTCGAAACCTGAAATTGAGGGGGTTCAGTTTAAGATTTGGGTAGCTAGCATCTAGTTGTTCCATAGTACACTGAGAAAATTCACTGGCTGAATTGATGCCAAGTGGCATTCGTAAAAATCGGTAGCTTCCAAAGGGCGTCAGGAATGTGGTTAACACTGAAGGTGCATGGGCTTGTGGCATTTGCCAAAATGAGTTATTTGCATCCAGGACAGAAAAATACTGTGGCTTTACCCAGGTTGGAAGCGACTTCTCCCACCGTCCGCATTTGGTTGCGTGGCCGTTTGATTACAGTGTTTATATGCGTAGAGTGATGCAGATCCTTATTTTGTCTTTGTTCTTCTTGACTGCTGCAACCACGGTGTAGACACAGGAGGAATGGTCGTTGACAGGGGCTATTAAACCCAGTGATTCTGTCTAATGTATATTTAACGCGGTCCTTCCTTGCGTGCGCGATTTGTGATGAGGTATAACTTCCTTTTCTGTTACAATGCTGTATTCTGTGGGAAGCTTGCCCAGCTGATTGTCAAAAAGGCGTTTGTATTATTCGAGTATTTGTTGGGCAGGACTTTGAGAGGTAGACAGGTGATACACAATTTGACCAAAGAAAACCAGGTTCATATTATGGCATGCATCATTGCCCAGAAAGAGGGGCACTTCCCCTTTTACGATAAAAACATCCAAGTTGTAAACTTGAGACGTTATATCACATTGTAATGTAACCGTTCCAACTGGTTGCAATTCCCTGTACCCTACCAAATGGATGTAACTTCGAGTTATTTTCAGAACATAGAAACATAGAAACATAGAAAAATAGAAAATAGGTGCAGGAGTAGGCCATTCGGCCCTTCGAGCCTGCACCGCCATTCAATATGATTATGGCTGATCATCCAACTCAGTATCTTGCGCCTGCCTTCTGTCCATACACCCTGATCCCTTTAGCCACAAGGGCCACATTTAACTCCCTCTTGAATATAGCCAATAAACGGGCCTCAACTACCTACTGTGGCAGAGAATTCCAGAGATTTACCACTCTCTGTGTGAAAAATGTTGTCCTCATCTCGATCCTAAAGCAATTCCCCTTATCCTTAGACTGTGACCTCTTGTTCTGGATCTCCCCAATATCGGGGACAATACTCCTGTATCTAGCCTATCCAACCCCTTAAGAATTTTGTAAGTTTCTACAAGATTCCCCCCCCCCCCTCCCCCAGCCTTCTAAATTCTAGCGAGTTCGTTGTTCTGAATTATTTGGAAATCTGCCAGAGAAATCACGTTACATCTCGCCCCCGTATATATCTTAGCAGCAACCTTGGTGTTGTTGATACTGAGCATTGTCATGGGATCACTGTCTTTAGCCACGCAATCGGGAATACACGAATTTATGTTTTGGCTGACTTCTTAAAGGTGCTGTTGTTTCAGTCAGTGCCACGTGGGACAGTGTGGGTTCAAGTACATATAGAGATTGTTCTGGCTGGGCCCTGCTGGCACGGACGCGGCAGCACTGGATAAAGTGGCCTTTCCTGTTACAATTGTGACATGATTTTCCATAAGCGAGGGATTGCTCACAAAATTTCGGATATGAGCCATCGCGATTACCACAGTTATTGCCGAGATGATCAGCTAGCCTCCCTGGAGGTTTACGCGATTTTTGAGGGGTTAATGTTTTTCGTGTGGACCTATAAAGGCATGGACGTCATATGCAGTGTGTGGCTCCAGTGCCAAGTCTTTGGTGTGGGTATCAGTCTGTTCTGCAACCCGGCACGTTCAATCTTATCAAGTGCAAGCTCCTCATCCCAGAGTAATTAATTTCCCACTTTATCATTCAGGATGCCACTTACGAGTCTGCCGCCGATGAGCACGTTGCTGACTTGGAAGTCAGCAACGTGCTCATCTAACGAGCAACCATTGTATGATTCAACCGTTTCGCCCTCTTGTTGGTTCCGGAAACAAACGTGTGGTGCTCCATGATAACGTTGGTGCGTAGTTGGCACAGGTCACTGAACTTTCAGAGGAGGTAGACCGGGTATCTGATGGATTATGCTGGTTTCACAGGAAATCCTGTGCCCACAGGGCAGCCTCTACGTCGCCACGTTGAGGAGAATTGACGCAACGGTGTGGGGTACAGCTGCAGGGTGGGCAGCATCAATAAAAATCCCGAATTTCACCACGAAGACGCGCCACCTTTCAGCAAGCTTACTGTCGAACACCAAAATATCTGATCAGTGTAATGTCCCTATCTCACTTAGAAAACAACAGCGAAAAGCTCTGGAGACTTTGCGTCCCACCCAAGGTTTCCATGCGGTTCCCGGAGGTTTTTGGCAGTCTCCCTAATGGTCGAAAGTGGTTTCCGCTTCTTCTATGTTCCGGCGGTTATTTCAAAAAATTCAAAACCGGCCGCGACTAAAATTAGGTTGCCGTTTTAAAATTTGGTAATTACTAAGTCGAAGCCTATTGCGATGCTAGTGGAACGTGGTGCCGGAGGTTACAAGTAGTGGAAGGTAAGACTTTTTTTCACCCAGTTTTGTTCCACTAGGGATGTCTTACCTTCCACTACCTGCAACCTCCGGTAACCACCTTCAACAAGCATCGCAACAGGCTACGACTAAAAACATTACCCATTGTTAAAACGGCAAACTATTTTTAGTCGCGGCCGTTTTTGATTTTTTTGAAATAATCTCCAGAACATAGAAGAAGCGGAAACCAGTTTCGACCATTAGTGAGACTGACAAAAAACCTCCGGGAACTGCACGGACACCTTAGGTGGGGCGCAACGTCTCCAGAATGTTCCGTTCAGGTTTCCTAAGTGGGACAGGGACATTAGGGAATATCCATGATTCTATGTAAAAAAAAATATCTAATATAAAATCAGGCCAAATAGTTGCAGACGTGATTCAACAATCTGTTAGCATATGTATCGGCGACCCATAAGAAAAACGCACACATGATGAAATCCAAATTCATTTCATTAAATACACAGGAACATTCAAACTGCCAGCTGCTCGCGTCTGGTTTCACAGACTATAGTGCCCGTGCGACAGTAGTCTCAATGTATTTAGACATCCCTCTTTGACTCATTTTAACAAACAGCTTTCTATGATTAACAAGATCAACGCCGTTGGAAGCATCAATAAAGCAAATAAGAATTGAAGAGTTGTTGCCTCTATATTCGCTTACAATCTCCTTTAGGGCATATATTCACGAGCCAGTGCCGTGTTTAGCTTTAAATCCAAACTGGCTAACTGTGGAGTTAACAAACTAATTTACTCTGTCCAGCAGAATTATTTCAAAGACTTGCGAAAATATGCTGGATAAAGCTATGGATCTGTAGATATTTAGGCTACATACTTGACCAGCTTTGTCCTTAATGACCGGCACTCTCAGAACAGAAACCATTTTGTCTGGAAACAAGCCATGAATGATAAAGCCAATAAAGCAAATACTTGGCTCGGTAGAAACATAGAAACATAGAAAAATAGGTGCACGAGTAGGCCATTTGGCCCTTCGAGCCTGCACCGCCATTCAATTTGATAATAGCTGATCATCCAACTCAGTATCCCGTACTTGCCTTCTCTCCATACACCCTGATCCCTTTAGCCACAAGAGCCACACCCAACTCCCTCTTGAAAATAGCTAATGAACTGGCCTCAACGACCTTCTGTGGCAGAGAATTCCAGAGACTCACCACTCTCTGTGTAAAGAATGTTTTCCTCATCTCGGTCCAAAAGAAATCCCCCCTTATCCATAGACTGTGACCCCTTGTTCTGGGTTCCACCAACATAAGGAACAATCTTCCTGCATCTAGCTTGTCCAACCCCTTAAGAATTGTGTAAGTTTCTATAAGGTCCCCCCTGAATCTTCTAAATTCCAGTGAGTACAAGCCGAGTCTATCCAGTCTTTCTTCATCACAGGAATCAGTCTGGGTGAACCTCCTCTGAACCCACTCTATGGCAATAATGTATTTCCTCACATTTGGAGACCAAAACTGTACACAATACTCCAGGTGTGGTCTCACCAAAACACTGTACAACTGCTGTAGAACCTCCCTGCTCCTATACTCAAATCCTTTCGCTATGATTGCTAACATATCATTTGCTTTCTTCACTGCCTGCTGCACCTGCCTGCCTACTTTCAATGACTGGTGTACCATGACACCCAGGTCTCGATCCATCTCCCCTTTTCCTAATCTGACACCATTCAGATATAACTGTGCTTGCTATTGTACCGGGAAATAAATTCCATCCCGTGGACCAAATAGCCAAATCTTGTAGACAATATCCGACCATACCTTATGAACAGTTGCAGTTCCCAAGTTTTTCCTTATCTAGTGCATTGCAATTCGCATTGTACGTTTGACCAAAATAATAATTTTCCAACCGTACAAAGTCCTTCCATTGGATATTATCTTGTCCTTTCTAACTGCAGTTGTAGAATTGAGACTTTAACTTATTTTAACCTTACAGAAAATGAAACTCTACAGATTAAACTCGGTAATGTACAGTATCTTTCGGAATGTTTAAGTAACGCAATCATTTTCATGTTACTTGTGGTGCAATTTATCTCCTTCCAATACTGAAGAAAATTACCGGAAGCTGCAATCTGTGTTGAAGATCCGTATTTCATTTCATCCAAAATAAATAGAGAGGATGAACTATATTAACTAAACCAACGTCTCGTTGATGATGAGATAAACTACACCAATAATATATAAGTGGCTAGATTTCTTCCATTTACTGTAAAGATACATGAATCGACCGTTGGAGATAAAATCACAGAACATTAAACAGTACAGCACAGGAACTGTCTCTTGGGCCAAATATGCCCATGCCAACATGATGCCAAAGTAAGCTAATATCCGCCCAAACGAGATTAATTTCCACCATGTCATGCATATCCACGTGCCCTGATAAAATCCTCTAAAATCTCACTCCTACTTCCACCGCTCTCTTCTACCGCTCCGGCATTGTGTTCCCGAGAGACACCCCAGTCAGAGCAAAATAAAACTTTCTGGCACATTAGATTTAACTTTTTTCCCTCAGCTTAAATCTGCGGCTCCAGTCCTTGATATATATTCTGACTGTTCTGACAACGTACAGTAATTAATCAGTATACACGAACTGTGTCCATAGGCAACAAGAGTAAACATAGAGCATAGAAATTAGGTGCAGGAGTAGGCCATTCGGCCCTTCGAGCATGCACCGCCATCCAATATGATCATGGCTGATCATCCAACTCAGTATCCCGTACCTGCCTTCTCTCCATACCCTCTGATCCCCTTAGCCACAAGGGCCACATCTAACTCCTTCTTAAATATAGCCAATGAACTGGCCTCAACTACCCACTGTGGCAGAGAGTTCCAGAGACCCACCACTCTCTGTGTGAAAAAAGTCCTTCTCATCTCTGTCCTAAAGGATTTCCCCTTTATGCTTAAGCTGTGACCCCTTGTCCTGGACCTCCCCAACATCGGGAACAATCTTCCTGCATCTAGCCTGTCCAACCTCTTAAGAATTTTGTAAGTTTCTACAAGATCCCCTCTCAATCTCCTAAATTCTAGAGAGTATAAACCGAGTCTATGCAGTTTTTTTTTCATAATACAGTCCTGACATCCTATGAATCAGGCTGGTGAACGTTCTCTGCACTCCCTCTATGGCAATAATGTCCTTCCTCAGATTTGGAGACCAGAACTGTACGCAATACTCCAGGTGTGGTCTCACCAAGACCCTATACAACTGAAGTAGAACCTCCTTGCTCCTATACTCAAATCCTTTTGCTATGAAAGCTAACATACCATTCGCTTTCTTCACTGCCTGCTGCACCTGCATGCCTACTTTCAATGACTGGTGCACCATGACACCCAGGTCACATTATTAAATGTGAATGAATGGTCATTCTTATCACAAGCGGTATAGATCAAATTCAGTTGCGCCTATTTAGATTTTTCGTGATGGAACTAAAAACTTCTATCATCCAATGAAAGTGGGATATTGACACAAATTCCATTAATTGAATTGTAGTCGACCCGGGGTCTAAAACTGTACTCAAGCTTTGGAAACTAATCGATGTGCTACCAACGATAAGAGAATGGATATGAAATCGACCGAATGTCCCATGGATCTTTACTCCAAGGATTCGCTGTTTAATATTTCCTTTATGATTCGAACATTTCGAATTATGATTCTTAACGTCTGGGTGCGATTATCGGTGGTTCCTACCGTATAATCTTGATTTCGTAGAATGATATTAAAATCGCTGGTTCACTGCCGATATTTCCGGAAGTGGAGGTACCTGAAAGGGCCTGCTTTTATAACTAAATCTATAGTCGACGTTTATGCCTTTAAAACACTTTCACTTTGGCTTGGTCCCTCGCAATTTAAAAGAATTGCACGTTATTCATTATTCTACTGACGACATATGGCTTGATGTCATAAACGAACATTATAGGAGCTAATTATAGGAGTTACATGTCGTTAATATAACTAAGTATTAGCTATAGGTACATTATAGTGAGTATATTTTTACTAGTGGGCACTGAAACCAGCACGGAATATAACATTTTCAAATAATAGCAGACAGGATGAACATATCGTTTGTCGCTTTAGAGTTAGCTAGTTATCCACTAAATCCATTAATGGCATGATCCAGGTTTATTTCTTATTATTGAAATGTAAAGCAATGTTACCATTGTGATAGATTAACATTTGACAATGCGACTTATCAACATGGGCCACATTTGCCACATGAAAATATCATATTATTTTTAAATGACATAGGTGTCAACCATTGTGCTAAAACAAAATGAAATTAATGCATGGGATTATGCTGTGAAATTACATCAACTCGTAGGCCATAGGGTATGGTCCAAAAAACGTATAAATACTAATCTCCGAATAAACTAATAATGTTTCGGGAAATTAGCATACGAAACTCTCGTGGACGCTGTTATAATAGAGAATAGTTGCCCAATTAATGGTTTGACAAACTTGTATATTCCTTCAGTTGAAAAATCGATGGAAATTAAAGGTAATTTCGAAATATGTTGTTGTGCAAGCGCTGCGTATATCACTTGGTTTTAAAGGTGTTCATTGTAAAATTGGTTACAGGGCAGATTATTGACGGCGAAGCCGAGCGCTGAGGGGAAAACCGGTAGCATATTAATCACCGGGAGTCTGACGAAAGTAAAATGTACGTCGTTGCTCTAGCATAAATTGCACGGTGGATGATATCCATCACAATCCTTTGTTAACGATTCCATCGAACGGCTTTCATCGAATGATCATGTTTCATATGACAACCAACACAAAGCATGGATAATTGGACGAAACCAGTAGGCAGACATAGTTAGGAGAAAGAAGCAGGGTTTCAATGGTAGGAATTTGCTACACTGCCCTGTGTGTTACGCGCTATTTCGTACTGAATTCAGGTTGGCACAGTGGCGTAAAGGTGGAGTTGCTGCCTTCGTGTGCTTGCGGCGCTGGAGACCCGGGTTCGATCATGACCACTGTGCTATCTGTACGGAGTTTGTATGTTCTCTTCTTGTCCGGCGTGGGTTTCTCCAAGTTCTTTAGTTTCCTCCCACATTACAAAGACGTACAGGTACGTATGTTAATTTATGTATGTGTAAATTGTCCCCAGTGTATGTAGGATGGCATTATTGGGCGGGGATTCCTGGTCGGTGCGGACTCGGAGGTCCGAAATTCCAGTTTCCGCACTGTATCTCAAACCTAAACTAAACTAAACTAACTAAACTAAACTATGAAAACAATATAGAGGATGAAGAGTTTCACGTGCTGTACAGACATCTGTACAAGATATTTGTCTTCAACATTTGTATTAAGTTTTCCTTCTTATGCCAGAATACATTGTGGAAGATTTTGACTGTAATAGCTAAATAAAATCTGTAGAGGAGTAATTAAAAAAAGCAGTTCGTATTTGTGGAGATGGAGGGGAGCATTTGATCAAAGTGAAAATTACGGCTTTAGAAATAAATTAACAATTGAATTGAATTAGAAAAAGCAGTCTGCTGTTTGGGATAGGGTAAGAACATTTACGTATCAGAAGGGAATCAGAAACATACTCAAATAATGAACATATCGAGCTGTGGAGTGAGAGCAGTAAGTTTAGTTTAGTTTAGTTCAGAGATACAGCGCAAAAACAGGCCCTTCGGCCCACCGAATCCCCAACGATCAACGATCCCTGTAAATTAACACTCTCCTGCACACACTATGGATAATTTACACATTCACACGTGAATTAAACCCCCATACCTGTACGAGGAAGGAAAAACACACGCGGTCACGGGGAGAAAGTTCAAACTCCGTACAGACAGCACCCGCAGTCGGGATCCAACTCGGATCTCCGGTGCTGCAAGTTCGGTAAGGCAGCAACTCTACCGCAGCGCCACCGTGGCCGCCCATAGGTAGGTTTCACTTTCGAGAGATGGTTCAGAACTTGAAGAACCAATTAGTACAACCATTACGTGCTACTGACACCGATATCACAATCTCTCATTATGAGACATAGGTCAATGCCGTACGAACCTCACTTATTAAAACCATGGAGAGATGCCATAGAATATTTTTCCATTCTCCCTCGTCCATGAGTTGTGACGCTCGATAGGATTAAACTAATTAATTTAAATAATGTTGTATATTTTAACGGTGGCGGACAGTATGGGCAATAACCCCTGTATTGATCCTCAGAGTTGAAATCAAAACTGAAGGCCGGTAAGCATGAATAAAAGTAATATGAGTAGAAGTGAGTTTTTTTCCCCATTATGCATCTTTTTGTGTCTGTATTTGGCACAAGGGACCCCAGCATTGCAATAGCAAAACAATGTAATACATGAAATTATTCCACAACAATTCCTGTAACTGAAGAGCTTATTCACCTCCAGACACATTTGTTTCAATGTATGGTTTTCGTAACGGTTTATGTTTAGCATATCAAAGCCATTTCAATTCAAGTGAATGTGGAATGAGAAAATCAATGAGGAAAGACAGATGCTAGGAAACTAAGCTGTGGCGTAAAAAATAATTAGTTGTCACTTTCAGGTGTAGGAAACTAAATGAGAAATGGTTCTTGCTGTTGTTTTCATTGCCAATCGAGAAAGACAGAAGTGGACATGATAGCATTCGTTTGGCTAAACGTTGCCTCAGCGTTGTTTAAAAACCGCCCCTTTATCTGTTTGCTGTCTTAATCTATTTTTGGACATTGCACCGTTGGATTTATCAGTCTAATCAAACATGGCTTTGGGCATGCAATCCACGAGCCGACCTAATCCAGGGTATAATAAATCTTGAGTATGGGGAATGCCATCCAGGGTAATATGTTGTTGGTGGCGTGTTGCTCGTGCCGTGGGTTTGGAGAATTTAATGTGCCTGTTATAGGACTTCATGTTTCAGATATAATCTGGGGATTGACGGTGGTAGAAGATCTCGAGATTTCCACCTCGTTTCAGACCTCAGCTTGTAGTACGAATCGTCAGATTGTTCACGGAGTTCAGGCAGAATAGTGCTGTGCGCTGAGTAAGCAATATTCATCTTATCTGTGACCACGGCCTAAAGTTAATTAGTGATGTCACTTGATTGGGATCGCTGTCTTCAGTTAAAAGATGAACATTGCGGAAAGTACGTGCTTTACTCTCAAGTTAACTGCTCGTTTGATGGAATCGTTATTAACCACACGTAATTAAATTTACATTTGACGTTATTCATGCGCTCAAATCTTGGTTACTTTAATTAATCAAATTGTCTTAAATATTCAATAGTCTTTAATTACAGCAAACACTGCTAGGTTCATTGGACGTTGTCGGCCTTCAGAATCCACCACTTCCAAATGAATAATACGAAGAGTAAATATAATAAACGTGCTGGAGCGAACAGGATGCAGTCTGATTTCACATTGTTAAAAGGTATAGGCCAAATTGATATCAAAGCATATACGCGTCAGAGATGTACATATATATTTTGTTTTTTTACAGGACAAGAAGGTAAGGACCTGACTGCTAGCTGTACAGGTAGAGCTGAGTTTTAAGTTATTAAGTTCGACATGTTAAACTATGAATGCGTGGAGAGATCGATGAGATTAAAAAGAGATTTTAAAAGACGTACATTTGGTTTGTAAATAAATGTAATATTTTATGGTATCGGCATTTTTCCAGGCTAAATTTTCTTCATGGACAGATCAGTAAGTGTAAAAGACTCGGCCATATTTTGCCAACACTCTATATTCGTGATCTATCTTTCTGTAAATAACACGGATGAATACAATTAACTAAAACAAAGATTCAAACAATACAGGTTAAGATTACACGCATAACAGTTGAGGTAGTACACTTACTGACCGCTTCGTCCGGCGGCCCTTATATTATTCCCTCTTCTTATCCTGGGCATCTCTCAGTCACAGATTTAGGTAGACCCTCTCCCAATAGATCTTGTATTTTAACTATTAAATTCCAAGGAAATTATACGTTCCAGTTGTAAATCTGTAGGAAGTAACTGCAGATGCCGGTTTACACACAAGATAGACACAAAGTGCTGGGGTAACACAGCGGGACCTGCAACATCTGTAGAGAAACGAATGAGCGACTTTTTTACGGTCTGTTTGAAGAACGGTCTCGAAACGAAATGTCACCCATTTCACCTCCCCAGATATACCGCCTGTGCGGCAGACTTGTGTCAGAATTCGGCGTTTATCTCCATATCTCCAACATGCAAATGTTCTTTATCTGTACTTGCCAGGCGCCTTCATTCTGTGTTTTTTTACGAAGTAGTCACATATTACGCAGTGCCCATATTTCGCTGACTATAGTTCACAATCAGTGAGCACGTTTCTGTTGCTGCACCTTGCTATACAAGGATCATAGACGACGACCTATATCAGGGGATCCATTGCAAAGCTGCACCTGGGAAAATACTTGAGTGAACGGCATTGAAAGTACCTGAGAAGGAATTGTGTCTTCGTCACGTTCTCGGGAAGGCAGAATATGGGCCAGCAACATAGGATTGGTGAACTGCCATCAGGTCAATCTATATGAGATTTTAAACACTTCGAGTGAGGACCTGCAGAAATTCCCGTTGACTAGCCCTCGTAATTTATTTAGAGCAAAATTTGGTGCCCAGAGATATTGTTAAATTCCTTTGGATTCGAGCTCGATCCACTAAAGTGACATATTGTCGGAGAAGAGTGCAATTTACAAAATTGCAAGCAATATGAATATGTTTGCAATTTTCAGAGTGACTGGTACCTCTTTTGTCGGGGTGCATGGGGATGGGGGGGGAGGTTATTAAAAAATAAATGGGATTCTGATTCACGTTGTCATTCAGATATAACCATATAACATATTAACCATATAACAATTACATCACGGAAACAGGCCTTCTCGCCCCTTCCAGTCCATGCCGACCATTTATTTTTCCCCTAGTCCCATCTACCTGCACTCAGACCATAACCCTCCATTCCCTTCCCGTCCATATACGTATCGACTTTACTTTTAAATGTTAAAATCGATCCTGCTTCCACCACTTCTGCAGGAAGATCATTCCACACAGCCGCCACTCTCTGAGTAAAGAAGTCCCCCCTCATGTTAACCCTGAACTTCTGTCCCTTAATTCTCATGTCATGCCCTCTTGTTTGAATCTTTCCTACCCTCAATGGGAAAAGCTTATTCACGTCAACTCTGTCTATCCCTTTCATCATTTTAAAGACCTCATTCAAGTCCCCCCTTAACCTTCTGCGCTCCAAAGAATACAGACCTAACTTGTTCAACCTTTCTCTGTAACTTAGTTGCTGCAACCCAGACAACATTCTAGTAAATCTCCTCTGTACTCTCTCTATTTTGCCGACATCCGTCCTATAATTAGGCGACCAAAATTGTACACCATACTCCAGAATAGGTCTTACCAATGCCTTGTACAATTTTAACATAACTTCCCTACTCCTATATTCAATGCTCTGATTTATAAAGGCCAGCACACCAAAAGCTTTCTTTACCACCCTATCTACTTGCGATTCCACCTTCAGGGAACTATGCACAGTTATTCCTAGATCCCTCTGTTCCACAGCATTCCTCAATTCCCTACCATTTACCATGTACGTCCTATTTTGATTTGTCCTGCCAAGATGTAGCACCTCACACTTATCAGCATTAAACTCCATCTGCCATCTTTCAGCCCACTCTTCCAAATGGCCCAAATCTCTCAGTAGACTTTGAAAATCTATTTCATTATCCACAGCACCTCCTATCTTAGTATCGTCTGCATACTTACTTAGCCAATTTTCCACCCCATTATCTAAATCATAACGTCCACCTAATCATTATTTGCACCGATTTAAACGGCAAACTATTTGTAATCCGACTTATAGAGTTCCTCTCTGCCGGCGTGCTGCAATGATGTTAAGTAAAACAATGTGCAAGCTTACTTACCTTCATTTTCGAAATTTACCACTGTCCGAAATAAATTGAAGCTGCAGTACCTATATTTGGCGAACCTGGAATAACATGACGAATTACCTCGCATCCCTCATGTATTTTGCGGTTGTCAGCAAATTTATATATCAAATCACAAATACGTGGACTCCTCAGTAGGGCAAACGGGAAAGAGGGAGAAACCACGACCATTAATTACAACGAACCCGAAGTGGATATATTATTGCACATTCTGTATAACGTCTTTCTTTAACGCGACTTTTGCTCGCGGTCAGAATTTGTCCAAGAATCATGCTATATTTTAATTGTGGTATACATTTTAAAGCTACATAACATCGCGTTTCAGCAATGAAAATGATTTCATTGTTATTATTCCATGTGCATTTATTGGAAGGAATACCATAATGCATACCACAAACCGATTTTACATTTTCCATTTCAGACATGTGATGTTCATCGCGAAAATTGCAGGTGTTAAAAATATATTTTCCAACTGAATGAAACCACATAATTAAAAAAATATTTGTCGCGCATTATCCGCACGTGTATAATTTCATCTGTCGTAGAAAATAGAGCAACAAATTTGCCCAGAATAGTGTAAAAAGCGCTACGATCGCTACGCGCATTCCTTCTGACAATTGTCAAAAACGATA
>OY740805.1:30981985-31326985 GCA_963514005.1 Raja brachyura
CCTTGCTTTCCAGTTTCTTCTGAAGGTTCCGGAACTTAATTTGTTTACTCACTTGGGTAAAAAATCAAGTATTTATCTTGTACTTTTGGATGTTCTATTCACAAATATTTTACGATGCTTCAACAGTGTAAATTGGCCACAATTTGCACATCTAATTAATTACTATTGGTATTGCTTTCCTAAACATTTAAACATAAACTGCTAAAAGATAAAAACACGTTGACGTTTGCTTGTGTAAACCTTTCTCTTTCTAGAAATTATTCAACTGCAGGATAAGATACGTATCACTGGTAAGATTTATCTTACGAAGGAGATATATTATATTATTTACATAAAACATGTTGTATTTCTGAATAATCAGCGTTTCAATAAGCTGACACATTGCACAGCCGATTATTCAATATCTTTTCTGCCGGTGGTTATTACTTTAATTATTATTGTTTGATATATATATATATATATATTTATATATTTATATAATGTGAAGCTGTATTTGCTGATACTCGGAAATAGAATACAATAATACAATACAATACAATACAATACAATACAATATACAATGCAATACAATAATATATATATTGGCTAATATATCAATATCGTGAAGTTGTATTTGTTTATAATCGGAGATAAAATACAATAATACAATACAATATACAATACAATAATACTTTATTAGCCAAGTATTTTTTGCAACATACGATGAATTTAATTTGTCAAGAAAGTTATACAAATAAAAAGCACAGGAGCACCAAAATATATTTTAACATAAACATCCACCACAATGGCTATTCCGCATTCTTCACTGTGATGGAAGGCAAAAACAAGTTTAACTTTTCCCTTCTTAGTTCTCCCGCTGTCGGAGGCCTCGAACCTTCCGCTGACGGAACGATCTTGCTCCTGCAACGGAGGAAATCTCAAATCCCCGCGCGGTAAGGATTGACTCCTGGATCGGGGCTGGTCGAAACATCCGCGTCGTTGGAGCACTCGATGTCTACGGCCTCTTCCCGTACTGCGAACTCTCGAAGTCCGCAGGCCGCGGTTGGTGCGATCCCAGGCAAGGGATCTGCTCCGACGGTAATTCAACGCCCAGCGGAGGGGCTCAAATTCAGGCCTGAGGAGGCCTCCAGCTCCACGATGTTAGGCCGCAGAGCGACCCTAGATACGTCCCGGGAAATCATTGGCAGGGTAAGGGATTGAAAAAAAGGATCCCCCTCCCCCTCCCCTCCGCACATGAAATAAACACAAGATCATCGTCACATACTTTTAATACACACTAAAAATGTTTTAAAAAAGACGAAAAGACGAACAAACTGTTGGCAAGGCAGCCAATCGTGCTGGGCCGAAGGTAGTAGGGTGGACATTTGACTCTCTATTCTCCGCGAGTCTTGAATCGTGGATGTCTTTGTGACTTGCACAGTGATCGGAGAGTCAGTGGTAATGTTTCAGAAAAGTCGCAATTAGGCTCTCATATATCCTCCATTGCACTGTGCACGTTTATATATCAAAAAATGAAATGTTTCGAAATTTCGAAATGTTGCTACATGCATGCCATCATGCGTATTTCGCTGCATTTCACTTATGCGGGGTATTATGGGAAATATGGGATTTAATCCCCATCCTCACCTACATTAGAAATAAAGAATACTCGTTTTTTTCGCCTGTATATGGAACCTACTCCAGGATAGATTATTTTTTAGTAGATTCAAAATTACTACCTTTTACATATGATGCAAAATATCATAATATTATTATTTCAGATCATGCTCCACTAACATTCACGATAAAACTAAAAGATATACTTAATAAAATGACTACTTGGAGATTTAATCCCCAGATGTTAAAGGATAAAGACTGTTGTAAATACGTAATGGAACAGATTAAATTATTTTTTGAAACTAATGACAAACCTGAGGTTTCATCAGCATTACTTTGGGACACATTTAAAGCGTATATGCGTGGTGCAATAATATCAGCACAGGCTCATTTTAATAAAGAAAATAGAAAGCTGGAACAAAAGTTAGAAAATGAGATAAAACAACTAGACAGTGAAAACATAAAACACCCTTCTAAAGAGCTAAGTAATAAAATTGCAATAGCTAAATATAGACTTAATAAAATATATTCTAATCAAGTCATTAAACTATTTCAACAAACCAAGCAAGTGTACTTTGAGTTTGGAGACAAACCACAAATACTGTTAGCACGACAGCTTAGAAAATCAGAAGATGAAAAATTGATACATAGAATTAGATCTACGGATGGAAATATATTGACGATACCAAAATATATTAATGACAGATTTTTACAATACTATCAAAATCTTTATTCATCTAAGGTAACAGGCCAAACAGTTGGTATGGATACATTTCTGCAAGAGTGTCAAATTAACAATCTAGATCAGGAAGGTAGACATTTGTTAAACGCTGAAATAACAGTAAAAGATATTGAAGAAGCAATTAGTTTGTTAAAGAATGGAAAAGCAGCGGGCCCTGATGGCCTGAGTGCTGAATTTTATAAAAAATTTCAAGACTTGATTTCCCCAAGACTACATACAGTATATAGATACGCATATGAACAAGGCAAATTACCAGACTCTTTAAACGAATCCACAATTACACTCATACCTAAGGTAGATAAGGATTTGGAAGATCCAGGATCATATAGAGCGGTCACACTTCTGAATACAGACCAAAAAATATTAACTAAAGTTTTATCTCAGAGATTAAGTTTAGTGATTTCTAAATTAATACATCATGATCAAACAGGTTTTATTCCAAAACGCTATTCATCCCATAATCTTAGACGCCTGTTTAATATTATATATTCAAAAAAAGTACGGGATGGGGAACTAGCAGTTATATCGCTAGATGCGGAAAAAGCATTCGATCAGGTGGAATGGTTATATTTATTTAATATAATGGAAAAGTATCAATTGGGGGATAGATTCTGTAAATGGATAAGAATTCTATATTCGAATCCAACGGCAAGAATCTTAACTAATCAAATGTTATCAGCTAAATTTAAACTCTTTAGGGGTTGTAGACAGGGATGTCCATTATCGCCTTTATTATTCGCTTTGATGATAGAGCCTTTGGCGGAAAGAATCAGATCTGAACCTGAAATCTATGGCTATAATACCGACACTACAACCAACAAAATATCTTTATATGCAGATGACGTGTTGATTTATATTACAAAACCGGAAATTAGTATACCAAAGCTGTTTAATGTTATAACTAAATTTGGTACATTTTCAGGATTTAGGATTAATTGGAACAAAAGTGATATTATGCCTATAACAGGAATTAATTTAAACATATTACAACAATATCCATTAAAATTAGTTAAAGACAAATTTAAATATTTAGGAATTAATGTAACTAAATCTTATAATTCGCTAATTAAATCTAATTACCCTCTACTATTAGATAAACTTAAAAAAAATATTCTGTATTGGAAAACACTTCCTATATCCATGATTGGTAGAATAAATGCTATAAAGATGGTGTTTTTACCACAATTATTATATTTGTTTCAGGCTATTCCTTTTTTTCTCCCAAAGACTTAAAAAAAAATAGATAATATTATTTATAGTTTCATTTGGGATTATAAAAATCATAGAATAAGTAAAAAACATTTATGTAAATCTAAGATAAATGGAGGATTAGCACTTCCAAATTTTTTATATTACTTTTGGGCAGTTCAGATTAAGAATATGAATTTTTGGTGGGTAAATGTGGATCAGGAACCAATGTGGTTAAAGATGGAAAAGGAAGATTGTTTACCTTATAAGGTAGGCTCGATTCTCTTTGCTCCAAAGGATGTACAAAAAAAATGTATAGGGATAACCCTATAATTTATAATAATAGACGTATTTGGAAACAAATAGTTAAGACTTTACAATTAGATAATCTTTCACTCAGACTACCAATAATGAAAAACCCATTATTTAGACCCTCTATATTGGATGGACGGTTTAGACATTGGGATGATTTAGGAATTAAAAGGATAGAACACCTTTATAGTAAAGGAAAATTTCTTTTATTTCAAGAGTTACAAGAGATTTACGGACTGTCTCCGCAACATTTGTTTAGGCACTTACAAATTAGAGATTATATAAAATTCAACACACAAGATTACAAAAATAAAGTACCAGGATTATTAGATGATGTGTTTAATTTACATCCAAATACAGAAAAATTAATAGCATATATATATAACATAATTTTGGATAAGGAGAAACCAACAACTGAAACATATCGGCAAGTATGGGAAAAAGAAATTGGGTTATCCATAACAAAAGAAATCTGGGAAGAAAGTTTACAGCAAATACATCGGTGTTCGTTAAATGCCAGACATACACTGATACAATTTAAAGTATTATATAGATTACATTACTCAAAAACTAAATTAAATAGTATCTTTCCCAATCTCTCTGCAATTTGTGATAAATGTAAGAATTTAGAAGCAAATTTAACACACAGTTTTGCTACATGTTCCAAATTGAATCATTACTGGACAGAAATGTTTAAGGTTATCTCTTAGGTTCTTAAAATTAGATTGGATCCAGATCCAAAGATAATAATACTTGGAATTTTGGATTCAAACTCGGTCCTTACAGTAAATCAAAGACATTTATTTGATTACTGTTTGATAATAGGGAAAAAATTAATATTGAAATTTTGGAAGGGAACTTTAACCCCCACAATTAAAAAGTGGGCGGCAGAAATGTTGGAGACGTTACAATTGGAAAGAATCAGATTTGTCCTACTGGACAAATATAATTCTTTCGAACAAATATGGTCTCCATATATACAGTACCTAGAGAAGTAGCTGCTCTTGACAACACAGCTTGACGGGTACCCTGCGGGACTTGATGAGATTAACATATTCTTATACTAGGATTAATAAGCATGTCTTCATTGATACTATTATTTGTAATAGTTTTAGATAAAACATATTTGGTTGTTTTTCATTTATATATATATATAATATTTTTTTATTTTTCTGGTAACTTTATTTTCTTTTTCTATTTTCTTTTTCTCTTTTATATAATCAAATTATTATTTAATCACTCTCTTATTGATTTAAAACTACTCTATCTCTATCTTTTTTTCCTAAAAAATAGAAGATAATATCTTTCAATGGGTTATTTAAAAAAATTTTGGAATTAAGTTGATGTTTGCAAAACTGTTTACAATATTGTAAATCGATTACTTCTAATAAAAGAAATGAAACAAAAAAAGAAATAAAATATGAAATTGGCCATTTCCTTCATCTGTTGTGAGGAATGAGTAATAATGTGAATGGTATTCCAGAAATATAATCTGGGTAGAGATGACTGCTGGCTGTATGAACCAAGTGCAAAACGTGGACTTCACCTGGTGTGGTGTTCCCATGGGCCATTGTTCTTGTCCTTCTTGGAGCTAGAGTTCTTTAGTGATGCAGCTAGCGGAACGTTGGTGAATAACTCCAGTGCTTTTAGTACCGGAAGAAACTGAAATCTTACGACACAAAAAAAAAGTGGCGGAGGAACACATGGGGCAGGCAGCATCTGTACTGGGATTATACAGACGATGTTTCTAGTCGAGACACTGCATGGGTCTCAAGAAGAATCCCAACCCGTAATGTTTCCCATTGTTCTCTCGAAGTTGTTCCCTCAGAATGCCTCGTGCGATTTAGGTATTGCTCACTATTTCAGCATGTAATTTTCTATGGCATTTTTAAAGTCCAAGTTGGTTTCTGTGAACCTGCTCATAAAGGCCCTCAGTCCTGGTGCATCGCGGAATCGGGATGGCCCAATTAAACAGTAGTCATCCTCCATCTCCGCTCCACCGCTTTATGCTGCTTTGTCGGGAAAGTGCGTTCAATCTTCTGGAGCAGTGCACGACTCAGACGGGCCACAGCTGCTGCAGGGCCTCCACCCGTTTCCTCGATCCGGAACGTCCACCGAATCATCGACCTTCTCTTCGTCTGGCCACGATCCAGCCTTTCAGTCCCGGGGGCGCCTTCCGCACGCGACATTGAGGGAGCCAATGTTCTCACCCCGGTTACCCTTACCAGTCATTCGTTGGCTGGTCACTGGCGTCGACCCCCCCCCCCCCCCCCTCATTTCTCCGGTTCTCATCTGTTCGGGGATGAGGAGGAGTCGGGACTGGCGGCTTTCAACTACATGTTTGATGTCGGGAGCTCGGCACAGCACGGCCGCGCTGCATCAGATTACGTTCTGCAGCGCGGCACCACTGTCCGTTTTGATGTGGTGCAAAAGCCATTGCACAACGTTGGTGCCGCACCCTTCGAGGAGGTACTAAATAATCAGACGAGTATGTGCTTTTTAAACTCGGGAATGGTCTTGAGATGCTTTATCCGGTTTTTCAAAGGGAGCTGAGGGAATTATCTGTGTTCTGCTTCACAGAGACATGACTCACCCCCAGCTCCCCAGACTCAGCGGTCCAACCTGAAGGGTTCTCCATTCACCGTATGGACCGTACACTGGCATCTGGGAAAGGTAGAGGAGGGTGCGTCTGCCCCATGATCAAATCTGCGCCGTGCTCGGACGTGGCATTCCTGTCCAAATCCTGCTCTCCACACCTCGAACATCTGGTGGTGAAGTGTCGTCCCTTCTACCTTCCGAGGGAATTCACCTCCATCATCCTGACCGCGGTTTACATCCCACCCCAGGCAGACGTCCGTCTGGCACTGGATGATCTGCACGCCGTGGTCAACAAATACCAGACGTCTTACCCCGAGGTATTTACCACCATTGCAGGGGACTTCAATAAGGCAGACCTAATGAAATCACTCCCCACCTTCCATCAACCCGTCTCCTGCTGCACCAGAGGACCAAACACCCTCGACCACTGCTACACCACCATCAAGAATGCATACCGCTCTATCCCTTGCCCCCACTTCGGTAAATCCCACCATACCGCGGTGCTGCTTCTCCCTGCCGAAAGTCGCACCCCTCTGCAATTGGAACCTCGACTTCCTGATTCACAGACCACAGTCTGTTCGTATTGGTGGTAATGTGTCAGACTCGATTACAATCAGCACGGGAGCACCTCAAGGCCGCGTGCTCAACCCCCTGCTGTACTCACTCTATATTCATGACTACGTAGCCGCTCACAGTGCGAACTCCATCATCAAGTTCGCTGACAACACCACTGTTGTGGGACGGATCACTGATGTAGATGAGTCAGAGTATAGAAGAGAGATCGAGCGACTGTCAATATGGTGCCAGCACAATAACCTGGCCCTCAACACCAGCAAAACAAGGAACTGATTGTCGACTTTGGAAGGAGTAGGATGGCGACCCACAGTCCTGTTTATATCAACGGATCGATGGTTGAAAGGGTCAAGACTTCAAATTCCTGGACGTGCACATCTCTGAAGATATTTCCTGGTCCGATAACACAGATGCAATTCTTAAGGAAACTGATCAGCGCCTCTACTTCCTGAGAAGATTACAGAGAGTCGGTATGTCCAGGAAGACTCTCTCTAACTTCTACAGGTGCACAATAGAAAGCATGCTGACCGGTGGCATCGTGGCTTGGTTCGGCAATTTGAGAGCCCTGGAGAGGAAAATACTACAAAAGTAGTCAACACTGCCCAGTCCACCATCGGCTCTGACCTTCCTTCCATCGAAGGGATCTATCGCAGCCGCTGCCTCAAAAAGTCTGGCAGCATCATCAAGGACGCACACCGTCCTGGCCACACACTCATCTCCCTGCTACTTTCAGGTAGAAGGTACAAGAGCCCGAGGATTACAACGACAAGGTTCAGGAACAGCTACTTCCCTACAGCCAACAGGCCATTAAACGTGGCTCAGACAAAACTCTGAACATGAATACTCCTTTATCAGTTATTTGCACTTTATCAATTTAATTTACTCATTCATGTTTGTATTTACGTATATAATGGTATATGGACACACTGATCTACTTTGTAGTCAATGCCTATTATGTTCTTTGTGCTAAGCAAATAAATAATTTAATTGTCCTGTCAGGGACACACGACAATAAAGTCATTTGACTTTTGACTTTGACTTGATTTTGACTTTGACTTTTGACTATGACTTTTGACTATGACTTTTGAGATGTCAGGAGGTATTACAGGATGCAAGTCTCCAATTTGCTTTGCAATCACAATGTAGCCTATCCACTAACTACTTATAATACTTTAAAGTGACTGTCTTATGAAATCACTCCCCAACTTCCATCAACCCGTGTCCTGCTGCACCAGAGGACCTATGCTCTGCTATGTGTCCAATGTGTATCTGGTGCATGGAGCTGTTTCAGTTCCGCACTACGATATAGAAAGTAAGCATAAGGAACAATTTACTATTCATAATAATTGTAACTTGATTCCCAGCGTAATAAGGAATAATTCTGATTTGTTTTCTGTTTTGTTGTTTACTAATGGATAACAAAATGCCAGATACATTTATATTCCCTTCGATACAAATGTGGTTTTGGAAGCACGTCATAATATAATGTTTTCAAAGATCGAATTGAATGTTCATATCGTTCCGTTGTGTGGAATATGAGGTGACCTTCCTTCTCTTTGTGTACGGCCTTGCTCTGACAAAATAGGACGCCTAGCAGGGAAAGGTCGACATGGGAATGGAAAGAGGAGTTACAATGGTTGTCAACCCGGGGAACCCCTAGGCTCCAATCTCACACCGCACCAGCGTCCGTTTCCACCTTCGGCTTCTCTAACGCCTCGAACATGATTGTAACACCAATCACATAGTCCCAATGCAATTGGTAGGCCTTGTTGGACCAAGTGAGAGTATTAAGGAAAGTCGCATTGGGCCTTGGCAAATTGAGTGTAAGTAATCGTTTAAATGGTCACCGAGTCCAGGAGGCATCAGAGGGCCAAAGAGGTGCAGGTCTTCCTCCTCCACCCGGCGGAACATGACCCCCCCCCCCCCCCCCCCTCACCAACTTCGCTTTTGACTCCTCTCGTTTCTACAAGTTAATGACGTGGTCATGGCCTTTCACATGGATACCGGCTATGCCTGCCTTTTGTTTGCTACGTGAAACAGTCCATGTTCCAAACATACATTGGCATTTATTCTCCACTACATCGACGATTTGATTGTTTGTTTGTTGATATCCGCATTTTCAAAAAATACACTTGCCTGTAAAGAAAACGTATGGTGTGATCAATGCCAAAATTCTCATATTTGCCCTTTTTTTGTCTGATCTCGTGGATATATGGATATACGTCCACGAAGACGATAGCGACGATAAAAAGTTATAGTACATCGAATAAAAGAATGTTTTCACAATAAACACAAATTCAAAATGACAACGTATCTGAACCATTGACGTGCTCTTTATGAGTGGATTCGTGATGACAATTAAATTTAACCTCTCGAGAAATATGGTAGTTTGTCATCGATGTCGAGGCTTATGTGATGTGTCAGAAACAGCGAGAGAGAGGTGCAATGATATACTTTGCGTCTCAGTTAGAAAAATGAGGCCTTGTATATTTTCCAGAGATCAGTCGCATTTCAAGCCATTAGCAACGCACACGAAACTGAAGATTTGGAATATACGCAAGGGTACACGATAGCAACTTACAATTAGAAATCCAAAAGTAGTGAGCTGAAATGATACATGATATTGGGGGTTGTCGTCGAGAATGCTGACCTGGACAGGCCTGGTAAAATTCTTACCACTGTCAAACGCTCTCTAGGCGGATGTGAATTGTTTGCGTGGTATTAACGGCAATATATCACGGTTCTTACCTACAATCAACGTTTTCCCGCCAATATTTCCTTCTCCAAAGCATAATTTCCGTATTGCAGCACTCAAGTGCAGATATTTATTAATAGCCACATGCGCAAGTCTTAAGAAGGATGTTTTTGTGGAATTCTCGGCCGAAAACAAGCATTGTAAGGCCAGATTTTGTTTTCTCTATAGTGGAGATACCAATTAGTCAAGTTGTCAATTAGGCTGCAAAGTTTCAAAGACACAGCTTGCATGGTCTCTATATTTCTATGTGTTTTTGGAGATCAGCAAAGCTAGACTTTCCATGACAATCATTATTTGCCTTCGTGAGACTGTTTGTGGCAAAGCGGATTTGATAATATCATATGTACAGGAGATACAAATGGCAATCACTGTTCCAAATTCATTTCATTGTTCAAATGCATTCATTCAGAGACCAACTTTAAATTGATATAATGTAAATTATTCACGCATATTAACATTAGATGAAAGAAAGAAAAAGGATTTAAGAAATTCAATATTTTCGGAAGAGAAATCTGATGCTTGCGAGCTGCAACACGGATCACATTGTCCTTCAGCTCCTCTCATTCTGTATTAATGAGAGATGACACACAATAACAAGGTGGTGATATCAATGCGAATAACGTGATAAATAGGTAACATTAATGTTATATTCCGGACATCAGAACGAATAACAACTTACACGCAGGTTGCCTGGATCACGACAGAGAGATTTATTACCCAACATTCCCTGCTGATATTGAACACCAACATATTAACATTAACATGAATATGTATGTATTTTTTACTCTCTTTTTGTAAGTATTGCATCTAAGTACTCAGTTACTATTTTGTTGCTGTTATATTTGATTTAAACCCTTACATATGAAATCGTAAATGGTAAGCATAATATATTTAGTTTACATGTCTACATATTTTTGTTGTACTTATACAGTGAGTTAATTGCATAAATGGTGTACAAGTTCATTTCATAAGGGTTTATCTACGAGTTATGAACTCCTCTCTGGTGTTGTCGCTTGAGTCCCGCAGATTGTTGGTGAGTCATATCGTTGAAAGTCCATATCGTCTCAGCCCGACATGCTGAGACGATATGGACTTTCTTCTGGCTGTTATACCACTTGGACATTTTGAACTGACAAAATTGGAATGAGTGATTACCGTTGCAAATATAACAACTGGCTGAACTCGGCTCCCCGCCATACATGGTTTTGGTTTAGCGCCTCTTAGTTTGGCCATAGGCACTGCCTTGTGACTGTAAACGGTCACTGCAGTCCGTGGTGGGCCAAACTGACAATCATTATTTGATGCCATCTCCATTGTGTTCGCAATCTTGCATGCTTTTTCGAATGCAAGATCTGGAGTGCTCTTGAGTTTGGACTGATTCGTTCATCCACAAGACCACCAACAAACCTGTCACGCAATGCGCGTACCAGAAAGGTTCCACAGTTACAGTGCAAAGTTAAGTTTTTCAAAGCAACAATGTACTCATTGATTGTCTCATTCTGCTTCTGGTTTCTAGTGCCAAATGTATATTTTTCTGCAATTTCCAGAGGCTTTGGGTTGAAATGCTCCTCCAACCTCTTCAGAATGCACGTCTTTTCCCTTCATGGGCGAAAGGAAATTCACGAGTGCGCCGTACACTTCAGGACCGACCGCCATGAGCAGAATCGCTTTCATGCGTTCGCAAACAGCCTTATTTGTTTCAATCATTATCCCTCCTTCACCTCTAATCTCCATATGTTGTTTGCCGTGAACAACATATTCGCTCGCTCCATATAGGAGCTGAACGCCTCTCTACTCTTGTGAAAAGTGTCAAGGTTTCCGATGTAGCCTATGGATGCAGCCATCGTGTCGCCCTGTTTTTTAAGTCCGTTGAAACACCCGATTTCCTGTCTGTTTTGGTGCAACAATTCAACTAAAACTTAGCTGCATAAAGGCTATTCAGCTTGAGGAACTCGACAAAAAAAACTTTTATAATCCCAAGGACGGCATCTTGCCACGTTGACACAACATAGATATAGTCTGTGAAACTCTCGACGATTTGCCCAGCTGCTGTTTTAAACTTTAGCACCCCGCATTGAAGAATCTGTGGTCGCGACTCACGTTGCAGCGGCACCTGAAGCCAGTCTGCTTTTTTGTTTGTCTAGTTAAAATGAAGTTGCACGTCTATGTTTTGGTACTGCTTCTAACTGTGTATATGTGGGGGTGGGGGAAGGAGGGGGAAACACTTAAAATCTCTTCCCTGCACGGAAGACCCGACCTTTTCCCTGTCGGGTCTCCGTTGTTGTTGGGGCCTAGCACCGTGGAGCGGGCTCCGACCGGGACGACCTGGGTGCTGCAGTCACGGAGCCCGCGGAGCTGCGGAGCTGCGGACTCACCGTCGTGGGGCTGGCCAGCCACGGAGCGTGGGGAGCAGTGGTGGTTCGCTGCTGCGGCCCGACTCCGGTGCTCCAGCTGCAGATTACTGCCGGTCGACTGTCCGGATATCGGGAGCTCGCAGGTGCGTGTGGGAGACGGCTTTCCGGAGCTCCCGCAACGCAACATCTCCCGCTCGTGTCGCGGGGTTGGATTGACCCGGAGCGGGGCCGTACATCGCCCGGCGCGGCTTCAATTGCCGCGGGACATTCCAGCGACAGCCGGGGGCTCCAACTGTGACCCTTGGGCCTAGAGCGGGGCCGTACATCGCCAGGCGTGGCCTCAATGGCCGCGGGACATTCCAGCGCCGGCATGGGGCTTGGACATCGGGAGAGAAATGGTGCGCGGGAGAGAGAGAAAACTTTGCCTTCCATCACAGTGAGAGGAGATTCACTGTGATGCATGTTTGATGTTTGTGTAAATTGAATTGTTTGTATGTTTTGTAGGAATTGTGTTGTTTGTATGGCTGCAGAAACAGTTTCGTTTGAGCCTCTCTGAGGTTCGAATGACAAATAATAAAATGTAATCTAATCTTAATATCGTGTCCAACTCGCAAACTACCGCGACACAACTCTGTATTTACTGTTTAAAATGTTAAACAATAGTGCATGTTGCAAAACAGCCCTGCACTGTATTTAAAGGATGAGTCCACAAATTATCCCATCCTCGTCGCCAATATTGTTATGTTCCTGACGGCAGAATGAATAACAACTTACACGCAGGTTGCCTGGATCACGAGAGAGAGGTTTATTACCCAAAATTCCCTGCTTGTTTTAAACACCAACTCATTGACATATACATGAATGTGTACGCATACATTACATTTAATGGATGAAAATATAATGTTAATGTTTTCAGTGGAAGTCATTTTTCACCTTGAATTCGAAGGGGTATAGTCACAAATTTTACGATGCATTGGCATATATGAAATTGCTCATGTTTATTTCCGTAACGTCAGTTTTAGCAGTTCTGACCTGATCACACCTCGTTATAACACAGGCGGCGTAAGCAAAGACGATGACGCATTCAACGGTAACGTCTTTCTTCGTGCTTTATATTTCTCTTCAAACATTTGCACACGAATATACCTGGGTACTGTGAAATCACTAAACCAGAAAAACCGGAGAGCAATGAAATACCATATATTTCAATCCAACACTGAATAATCTTCGTCATCAATTAAGGGATCGCATATAGGAGTATAATGGTTACACTCACATCCCATATTACATTATCCCAAGGAAAGCTGCAATCGAAGTAATAGTCCAGCTCCGTAAGCCATAGCTCAGGAAGGATGATAGTGCAATAAAAAGTCCTGGCGGTGATTTCCTATACTATTACCCGATGTGTAAACGTTTGAAAAGACCACTACAAAGCCACTACAAAGACTGCTAATGTTGGGAGTAATTTGCTTGCCACAAAGGTGACCAAGATAAAATCTGATGTCTTGCAAAAATAAAAATAGAACCTAGACCGTGAGAGTAATACACATCTCACAGAAAGGCCATGAAAAAAATCATTATTTTTCGTGCAACGTTTAAGTATCGGAAACAAGATGTGAATATTCATTGAACTTAGGGAGCGATCACCTACAGTAAAGCAGTGTTTTGTATATTTATTTTGGCCGGGATGGTAGATTTGAGGAGAGTATATCAGCGCGTGTAATTGGATAGGACATGCAATTGAATATAGAGATACCCAACTGGGGAATAGTGTGCGCTGACGATTTCGGCTCCTAGAGTCGACAGCCAGTCGTCAAGTATTTTTCATGAATTCTATTTAAAGCGATGGAAACAATTCCAGCCTACATAACGAGTAAATAAGATGGAAATGAAAGTAAGGGGAAAACAAAGGGAGGGGGGAGGGTGATTGTTGGAACCGAGAAGACCAGATTATCTTTGCAGTTAATATATAGACGGCGGTGAAGCAGATTCCAAATTAGAGAAGCAATTGGGAAGATAAAAAAATAGCCAATTACCTGCTGTTAAATAAATATGGGAATGTGTTCCACATTTCTATTTGTGAACATAATAGCGCATTTGACAAAATGGATGTGCTCAATTGTAAGAACGTTCAATCATTCCGGTTTTCTCCCGCGATATTTACATTCTTGCGACGTTGTCAACAATTTGTCAAAAGTTTGCCATTTGTGCGGAGGATTTGAATTTATGGAGCATTTCAGGAGATTATTGCCTCCAGGATGGAAAGATAAAATTGTTTGGACCTGGCAGCATTCATAATTTCGATTCGGATGTAGTCCGCTTTAATATCCGGAACGAAAAGCCATTTTGCCATATCGCAATGTTGCTGCGTTATCGAATTACTTCCTTTTTGTAAATTTTCAGTTGATTCACGATCAGTTATTAGTTATTTATCATCAGTTATCAGTTTTAAGATTTAATGGAGCACTTTATCCTTGCATTATTTATTTTCTTATTAGAATGCAAGAAACTTCTTCAAGCGAGCAGTGAGTAATACATGGTCGGCCGAAGGGGGTGTGCATTGGGTGCGACCGCACCCCCTTTTTTCTCAGAGTAAGAAAAAAATCACAGAGACAAAAAATATAATCGGTGCGCAATCAGCGTTTCCACTTTGTCGGAAATCGCCCGAAATTCCGGTTCCGGCCCGCTGGATGACTTGGGAGAGGAGAAAAATGCGACCGGAGCAGTTGGGGAAACGACGCAAAATGACGATGTCTCTCGCGCGTGCGCAGTGGGCCCGGGCGGGATCAGGCTGCCATTTGTACCCCACGCATTGAGCTCGATGCCTCCTGTCTATTTCTGGTCAGCAATGTAATATTGCGGTGAAGCCGTCGGCGTCGGAGTCGGACCATCGCCAACGACCAGCTTGGCGACCAGGAGACCGTTCTCCCTTCACCGGACGGGAGTGGCCGATCCTAGCGGCTGTAACCCCAAGACGAGACGCCTCTGCGGAGGGGCCCGCTTCCCTCGCCTCCACCCGCCGCCGGGGCCCAAGCCATCTTCAGCCCACGCCACCCCCGCTGGATCCACGCCACCCCCGCTAGGCCGGCACCACCCCGCTGCGCCCACGCCATCCCGCTGACCCCCGCTGAGCCCCACGCGAGGTGGGGGCAAATATGTGTCTAGCTTAAAGTGTTAAAAAATAGCTTCATCGATAAAGAGCTTTAGGCAACACTCCAGTATGAAAAGAGTGGACACTTTCCCACCCGAACCAACACTTCACACAGACTCACAGCCTGACCTCAGTCTGCAAAGACTGGGCCATTCTAAACCCACCCCACTCCAATCACCACTTCACACCAAATCACTATCCCTGCAAAGCTGTACTGTCCCTGCCTGCTTCAACGTCTTCACTATTGTCCCTGTATCCAAAAATGTAAGGATTACTGCTGATAATGACTACAGGTTTGTCGCATTGACCTCTGTAGTTATGAAGACCCTTGAAATGCTTGTGCTGGCCAAGATGAAACATATCACAGTCCTTCTGCAGGACCCTCTGCATTTTACGTATTTGGCCAATAGATTTGTGGATGGCGCAGTCAATCTGGGCCTGCACTTCTTCCTCCAGCGCCTAGACCGCCAGGGGACCTATGTGATGATTTTGTTGTTGATTTTAGCTCTGCATTCAACAGCATTGTGCCAGAGCTACTACGCTCCAAACATCCTGAGTTGACTGTGCCTGAGCCCCCTATATCGGTGGATCACCAGTTTTCTGAGAGACAGGAAGCAGCATGAGAGGCGGGAAAGCATATCTCAGACTCTGAAACGCTCAGCATAGCAATACCGCAAGATGCGTATTCTCCCCTCTCCTCTATTTTCGCCACACCATTGACTGCACCTCCAAAGACACCTCTGGCAAGCTTCTCAAGTTTGCGGACGACACAACCCTGATTCGACTGATCCAGAACGGGGATCTCTGTTCTCTTTTCAGTTTGACATATTTCCTATAACATGGTGCCTAGAACTGATCACGGTATTGCAAATGCGGTCTCACCAACGTCTTATACAAATGCAACATGACTTTCCAACTTCTATACTCAGTACTCTGACTGATGAAGGCCAAAGTGCCAAAATGCTTTTTGACCACCTGATATACCTGCGACACGAAGGAACCATGCAACCATCAACAATCCGGCTAATTGATCCAGATCCTGCTGCAATCCTTCACAACCATCTTCGCTATCTGCACAACCACTCACTTCTGTATCATCAGCAAACTTGCTAATCTTACCCTGTCCTGTCACGTTTCACAGAGTGCTGGAGTAACTCAGCAGGCCAGGCTGAGTATAGAAGTTGACTGGTCATGTTGCAGTTGCATAAGAAGTTGGCGAGGTCGCATACGAGTACTGTATTCAGTACTGGGCACCATGTTATAGGAAATATGTCATCAAACTGGAATGGGTACAGTGAAGATTTACGAGGGTGTTGCCAGGACTAGAGGGCCAGAGCTATAGGGAGAAGTTGAGTAGGCTAGGGACTCTATTTCATGGAGCACAGGAGGATGAGGGATGATCTAATAGAGGTGTATAAAATCATGATTTGAATAGATATGGTTGAGTATTTTGCCGAGAGTAGGTGAAGGAGGAGCAGAGGACATAAGTTTAAGGTGAAGGGCCAAATAATTAATAGGAATGGAAAATTAGAAACAATGAAAATAGGTGCAGGAGTCGGCCATTTGGCCCTTCGAGCCTGCACCGCCATTCAATATGATCATGGCTGATCATCCAACTCGGTATCCCTTACCTGCCTTCTCTCCATAATACCTGATCCCTTTAGCCACAAGGGCCACATCTAAACCCCTCTTAACTATAGCCAATGAACTGGCCTCAAATACCTTCTGTGGCACAGAATTCCAGAGATTCACCACTCTCTGTGTGAAAAAAGTTTTTTTCATCTCGGACCAAAAATATTTCCCCCTTATCCTTAAACCCCTTGTCCTGGACTTTACCAACATCGGGAACAATCTTCCTGCATCTAGCCTGTCCAACCCCGTAAGAATTTTGTACGTTTTGTCAGTGTCTATAAAATCCCCCCTCAATCTTCTAAATTCTAGCGAGTACAAGCCGAGTCTATCCAGTCTTTCTTCATATGAAAGCCCTGACATCCCAGGAATCAGTCTGGTATGCTCTGAGGGATATGTTTTGCACACAAAGTGTGGTGGGTGTATGAAACAAGCCGCCTGAGGAGGTAGTTGAGGCAGGGGCTATCGCAACATTTAAGAAACAGTTAGACAGGTACATGGATAGGACAGGTTCGGGGGGGATATAGGTCACACGTGGGCAGGTTGGACTAGTGCAGATTGCACATGCTGGGCCGATGGGATTGTTTCCACACTGTGTCACTCTATGACTCAATCTATCTTTCCCTCTCAAATCCATTCTCATGCCTTCTCCCCATTATCTCTGACACCCGTATAAATCAAGAATCAATCAATCTCTTCCTGAAAAATGTCCATTAACCTGACCTCCACATCTGTCTGTGGCAATGAATTCCACAGTTCACCAGCCCCTGACTTAAGAAATTCCTGCTCATCTCCTTCCTAAAGGAATGTCTTTGAGTTCTGAGACTGTGGCCACTGGCCCGAGACTCTCCCACTAATGGTAAACATCTTCTTCAAATGCACTCCATCCAGGTTTTTACCAGGCTGGGACAGACGGCAGCATCTTCACACGGTGTCCCAAAGCTTGTGCCCTGTCCTGCATCACCCAAGGCAGCAGAGACGTTATTGGAGAGGGCAAGTGTCGTAACAAACTAGCTCATGATGGTTCGGTAACATTCGGGAATGTCTATGCATGTCACATCATGAATATTACTGAATAAGGGTCTTGATCCGAAATATAATCTTTACATTTTCTCCAGATATGCTGCCTGACTCAATGATTTGCTCTAGCACTCTGACATGTCACCAATCCATGTTCTCCAGAGATAATGCCAGACCCGCTGAGTTACTGCAGCACTCTGTGAAACGTCGCCTATTCATATACTCCGCAGATGCTGCCTGACCCACTGAATTACTCCAGCACTTTGTGTCTATTTCCCTTCACTCATCTGCCCAAGCCCACTCTCCCCCCTCTTTTCCTATGTTCTCTTCTACCCTTAAAGCTTTCTCTGCCTCTACAGTTCACTCCTCTTTCAAATATGCTCTACTTATCTACATGCATTTGTCTTCTTAACTTTTTCGTCATGGAATGATGCAGTGTGGAAACGGGCCCTTCAGCGCAACTTGCCCACACCAACATGTCCCATCTAAACTGCGTTTGGCCATATCCATCTAAATCTGTCCTATCCATGTATGTGTCCACATGCCGCCTAAACATTAGGATAGTCCCAGACATAACTACCTCCTCTGGCATGTCGTTCCATAAACCCAGCACCCTTTGTGGGGAAAAAGCTACCTCTCAGATTCCTGCTTATTTCTGAAATATTGGTCATACATTTGGTGCAAAAATGCTCCAAAATAAGGCTCAGAATGCATCATAGAGCATCTAAAACCCCTGAGCTTCCCTTAAGCGGGTCGACGACCTTGGCATCGAGGGACTTCGCACTTCGCGCTCGTGATGTGCGCAGCGCGCACATTATTTCCCATTTCATATTTTGTAATCCTGTCATGCCACCCCTCTTTTTGAAAAGCTGCGTAGGGCCTGTAATACATATCAAGTGGCAACAAAGGCTTACTTTGAATGGATTTATCTTCAATCTTACGTGGGCATGTATGTGTGTTATGTGTGATGTGCGATTGTTTTGTGGGTAGAGGAGTGTGGAGCAGCATCATTGTTGCCAGACGTATATTACATTCCGGGGTTATGGATACCATCATTTTAATCGACAAGGTAATATATTAAGAACAAATATCGAAGAGTGTAAATGCTCAAAAACTGCCAACGTACTGATGAGAGAGCTATATCATTTACAGTGAATGGTTGGTTCGATCTGGAAAACCAAATGTTTTCGTGCACAATTGATTCAACGCCTACAGGCTCGTCTCTAATTGTTCAGATATTCTACTTAAAGTTGTTAATGCCCGCGTGGATTTAAGCTCAGTTCCCTAATTAGGAAAGTAATTGGGCAACGAAGGTTTAATGTGTTTAAAGCCTGAAATATCCAGCGTAGTATGCAAAATGAAAATGCTTTTATTTATTTGTTATTTTAAGTTAAATTAAGCCCAACAGGTTTTTTTTAAGAACTGTTCGCGACATGTGATCTTCGTAGTACTAGATCCACCGTTTAATATGTGTTTTGCGGTTCTAGTTGTGTAATATTAATGATAGCGAGTACACAGCATTCTTGTTTCAGTCGTGTTAAGTGTAATATATTATTCTGCTGCAGTGAGGCAACTACTTGTAAAAGATATCGGTGAGACTTAATATCTATCAACATGCTTTCAGTTCATTTTTAATTTGTGTTTTACAGAATAATGATGTTTATTTGTGATGTGCATTAATCGCAATTATTGGCAAATAGGTGACCTGTAATTAACAACGAGTTTTCAGCAGCAAAATTATACGAAGCGGAAAGACCAAGAGACAAGAACTGTGCGCATGGCCACATTAAAAACCAACACCATTTTATTTCGCCTTGGCTGATGCAAATTTGGTAAAGCAACCATGATTGTCTGCAAAGATTGCTGAGTGAGGTAATAATGCCAGTAATAATGTCAGTTTATCCGCTCAATCTAAAAAATAAATGCATTGACCGGTGTGATCTCCCCTAGTGTCTAAGCGAGTAGTCGAATCCGATGGGGTTTTCACGGGTATCTGCATCAAACGTGATTGGTGAAATTCGGGGCTTAGTGATCGCCACTGAATCAATGTGGCGAAGGTCCCCTCCAGATTGTATTATTCTAACAGATAATTCCATGAATTTCCATGTTATACATTCGTCATTTCTGCGCATTAGGAATTGAATGCATTCAGCGTGACTGAAGTTTCAAAGTAGAGGGGTTTTTTTCTTTAATTTGGCACAGATGTGCTGGAATCACTATGGTGGAAGTTATGCTAAAGCATTTGGTGTGTTCCGTTGCTTTTTATTTGCATGACTTACCTGGCAAATTAAATTCTTCGTATGTTGCAAAACATACTTGGGTAATAATGTATGATTGTGATTGTGATTGTGATTGTGATTGCGAATAAAAATGGTATTGATGACATCGTTCAAATACGGGTACCTAGTGGTCGGCACAAAATCGATGGGCCGACGGGTCTGTTTTCCTTCTGTGGCTCAGGTTCGACGTCTATTTAATTCAAAGCTGTAAACCACTCATTGTTAAGTAGATACAGTGCATTCAGAAAGTATTCAGACCCCTTCATTTTTTCCACACTACAGCCTTTAAGGTTTAAATGTATTGTTTTGAGTCATTAATCTACACAATGGTGATAATGAAATAAGAAGCGAAAATAGGAGTTTACCAATTTTAGCAAAGTAATGAAAGAAAAATAATTGAAATAACACATTTACATAAGTATTCAGGCCCTTAGCTATGACACTTAAAATTGAATTTAGGTTCATCCTGCTTCCATTGATATCCTTGAGATGTTTCTACAACTTGATTGGAGTCCACGAGTGGTAAATTAAATTGATTTTGCATGATTTGGAAAGCCAAACACCTGTTTATATATGTTCCCACAGTTGACGGTGCATGTCAGAGCAAAAAGCATGCCACGCAGTCGAAGGAATTGTCCGTAAACCTCCGAGATGGGATTGTGTCGAGACACAGACCTGCGGAAGTGCATGAAACAATTTCTGCACCAATGCAGGTCCCGAAGAGCACAGTGGCCTCCGCCATTCTTAAATGGAAAAGGAATTTGGCACGAATCTTCATAAAGCTGGCCTCCCTACAACTATATCTGCAGCACTCCACCAGTCAAGCCTCTATGGTAGAATGGCCAGACGGAAGCCACTCCTTAGTAAAAGGCTCATGACTGCCCGCTTGGTGTTTGCCAAAAGGCATGAGAACAAGATTTTCTGGACTGATTAACCCAAGATTGCACTCTTTGAGTGAATGCCAAGGGTCACGTCTTGATGAGACCAGGCACCGCTCATCACCTGAAGCATGGGGGTGGCAGCATCATGCTGCGGAGATGTTTTTCAGCGGCAGGAACAGGGATACAATTCAGTATCGAGGCAAAAAATGAACGGAGCAATGTACAGAGCGATCCTTGATGAAAACCTGCTCCAGAGCCTTGTGGACCTCAGACAGGGGCGAAGGTTCACCTTCTAACATGACAACGACCCTAAACACACAGCCAAGACCACGCAGGAGTGGCTTCGTAAACAATCCGTGAATGTCCTAGACTGGCACAGGCAGATTCCGGATATGAACCCGATCGAACATATCTTGAAGGACCTGAAAATAGCTGTGCATCGACGCTCCCCATCCAATCTGAAAGAGCCTGCGAGGATCTGCAAATCACAATGAGAGAAATTACCCAAATAGTGGTGTACCAAGCTTATAGCGTCATACCCATTAGACTTATGGCTATGATCGTTGTCAAAGGTGCCACAACAAATTAGAGAGTAAAGCGTCTGAATACTTATGTAAATTTGATATATCAGTGTTTTTGTCTAATTACTTTACAAACATGTCTAAACTTGCTTTTTTATTGTGCGGTATTGTGAGTAGAATAATGATTTAAAAACATTGAATTTAATACATTTTAGAATAAGGCTGTAACGTAACAAAGAGTGGAAAATTGATGGGCCTGAACACTTTCTGATGAACTGTATTCGACACCTCACTCAGAGTATATCCAACGGTATATATTTCATTGGTATTCAAAGACTAGATAACATACTTGGCAGATATGTCATATTTCCGGATTTTAAAAACATAAATCGCCATGAGACATTGGCTGTTGATGAAAAGATTATTGCGGATTTCGTCCAAAAATATAGCAATATTTCGGGGGTGTGTTTTAACAGTCACCTGGAAATCATATTTATTCGAAATCTTTAGAAAATGTTCTGAGTTATTCCATGGAAAGAATGCATTTATAACATATGAATCCGTTTCTCACGGGTTGCTGATAAAATACATGCTCGCTGAGAGCTGCAATCAATATTTACAGGAATTATATGTTACAGAAATTGGGAAGCTGACAACTAAAGTGCATGAGGCTGGTAAGCCTTCCCTGTCCTTTGATTATTTTTTTAACCATATTCAATCATTCTCAAAACCCTGCAAGTGACATTGGATGTTCTGCGGTTTTCCCCTTCACAGTAAAACATGTTTTTTGCGGAGATTTGTGTGATGTTTGTTGCTCACTTTGCTATTGGATGGGTCGTACATTAAACATATTCGCCTTCTATTTTGAGTCAAATGTATGGTTATACATTAAAAGTTAGGTTCAACTTCGATGTTGATACGTAAAATTGATTTCTCCCTGTCTGGATCAACATTTTTGAAAGCTAATCCGATATGCTTTCTTCCCATAAAAAGTATCGGGTAATAGCTACCGTTTGCAAAGTAGGCGCTATTTATCTCCACGTCAAATTAAATTTATTTTTAAGTAAGATATCCAACTAGTAGTGATAATTGTATAATCTAAATTACAACGATTAATGTTGAACATCTGTGGACCATTACACTGGTTGTATTGAGTTTGATGACACAAGAAGCAACAGATAAGTGGCACAATTGTTGTTCTGCCAAATTTCCTGCAGAGGATGCTCTCAAATCAAAGGATACAGGTAAAACAAATTTACTTAAATCCTATAATTTTGTTTTCCACTAACAATGCGCTCTACCACCAGTTTCTTGCGTCAGTCTTCATAGTGTTAGACAACAGCAACATGACAAGTGTGTGGATTATACAATTATAGGTAGAGAGGCGGGTAATGCAAATGAAGCCGTGAGTCTGCCGAAAAACTTCGACAGATTGCGATAGTGGGCAAACAAATGGCAAATAGAATTCAGAGTAGCTATGTGTACGTTTATACACTTTGATAAAAGGAATAAAGACGTAGATTTTTTCAGGATTCAAATATCTGGGGTGAATATGGACATGGAAGTGCTAGTGTAGGAGTTCCAAAAGGTTAGTTGGCAGCCTTCTCCATTAATCCCGTCGCACAGTACTTGTACTTGCCTTCTATGGCCAAGTAATTCATGTTTCATATGCCCGCCTGCACAGTATAACTCTTTGATGCACGACTCCTCCGTCGGATCGACAGTCTGATATACTCCATACACCTCACGGTAGCACATGGATACAGCTGGCATCCCTCACTGAATGATACTGTAAACAGTATGGCTTACTTCTCAGTAATACTGATATTTTATGCTTAATTACAGTTACTCTTTTTTGATCCATTTTAATTTAACAGTTCTCGCATCACTACATTTATGAATACATTCAACAGAGTTCTGGAGGCATTTGGAGTAACTTCATTATTACAGTAATTGGAAAGCAAAAATAAATATTGCATTCGGGAATAAATCATGCATTTACTTTACTTATAGGTGTATCATCATTGAGGAAGTGGCTCTGACGAAATTTTACATCATGACATTGCTTCCACGAATCAAAACCTCAGCAAAATATTTTGTTTTCACCATTTTCTAATAGAAACATAGAAACATAGAGAATGTGTGCAGGAGGAGGCCATTCTGCCCTTCGAGCCAGCACCGCCCTTCATTGTGATCATGGCTGATCGTCCCCAATCGATAACCCGTGGCTGCCTTCTCCACATTTCCCTTGATTCTACCAGCCCCGAGAGCTCTATCTAACTTTCTCTTAAATCCATCCAGTGACGTGGCTTCCGCTGCTCGCTGTGGCAGGGAATTACACAAATTCACAACTCTCTGGGTGAAAAAGTATGTTCTCACTTCAGTCTTAAATGGCTTCCCCTTTATTCTAAGACCTTGGCCGCTGGATCACGACTCGCCCACCATTAGGAACATTTTTCCTGCATCTAGCTTGTCCAGTCCCTAACGTGTTGTATATGTTTCTATAAGATCTCCTCTCATCATTCTCAACTCAAGTGAATATAAGCCTAGTGTTTTCAATCGTTCCTCATATGACTGTCCAGCCATCCCAAGGATCAATGTCGTGAACCTACGCTGCACTGCCTCAATCACAAGCATGTCGTTACACAAATTAGGAGACCAAAACTATACTAAATGCTCCAGATGTGGTCTTACCAGAGCCCTATACAACTGCAGAAGAACCTCTCAACTCCCATACAGAAATCATTTTCTTATGAAGGCCAACATTCCATTAGCTTTCTTCGCTGCCTGCTGTACCTGCACGCCGAATTTCAGTTACCGGTGTACAAGTAAACCCAGGCCTCGCTGTACCTTCCCCTTACCTAACATAACCATATTCAGACAACACGCTGCCTTCTTGTTTTTTTGCCAGCAAAGTGGATAACCTCACATTTATCTACATTATACTGCATCTGCCACGCATCTGCCCAAACACTCAACCTATCCAGGTCACCCTGCAACGTCCTAACATCCACTTCACAGTTCACACTGCCACCCAGCTTTGTGTCATCCGCAAGCTTGCTAGTGTTGCTCTTAATTCTCTCTTCCAAATCACTAATATATATGGTAAACAGTTGCGGCCCCAACACAGAGACTTACGGCACACAACTCGCCACTGCCTGCCATTCTGAAAAATAACCGTTCACTCCTACTCTTTGCTTCCTGTATGCCAACCAATTTTCTATCCACGTCAACACCATACCCCCAATGCCATGTGCTCTAATTGTAGTCGCCAGACTCCCATGCGGGACCTTATCAAAGGCTTCCTTAAAGTCTTGATACACTACATCAACTGGCTCCCCTTCATCCATTTTGCTTGCCAGATTCTCAAAAAGTTCCAGAAGTTTAATCAAGCATGATTTTCATATCAAAGTCCATGCTGACTTGGACTAATCATTTTACTGCTATCCAAATGCCCCATTATTAACTCTTTAATGATTGACTCCAGCATCCTTCCCACCACCGAAGTCAGGCTAATTGGTCTCAAATTCTCCAATTTCTCTCTCTCTCCTTTCTTGAAAAGTGGGATATCTTTATCTATCCTCCAATCCACAGGAACTGATCCTGAATCAATTGAACATTGGAAAATGATCACCAGTGCGTCCACTATTTCTCGAGCCACCTCCCTGAGGGCCCTGGAATGCAGACCATTAGGCCCAGGGGATTTATCATCCTTCAGTCACATTCGTCTACCTAATACTATTTCTCGCCTAATGATAATTTATTTCAGTTCCTCTACCCACTATGATCCTCTGTCCTCCAGTAGTTCTCGGGGATTTGTTGTGTCTTCCTTAGTGAAGACAGAACCAAAGTTCCTGTTCAACTCGTCTGCCATTTCCTGCTTCCCCATAATAATTTCACCCGTGTATGTCTGCAACATCGGTCTGATGTTGCTACTCTTTTTTCCCTTAACGTATCTAAATAAGCTTTTACTGTCCTTCTTTATATTCCTGGGCAGCTTCCCCTCGTTCTTCATCTTTTCAGCCCGTAATGCCCATCTTGTTTCCTTCTGTTGTCCTATGAAAGTTTCCCAATCCTCTGGCTTCCGACTACTCTTTGCTGTTTTGTACATATTTTATTTTAATATTATTCTATCCCTAACTTCTCTTGTCAGCCATGGTTGCCTCCTACTTCGCTTAGAATCTTTCTTCCTTTTTTCGAATGAATGTTCCAAATGTTCTGATTATTTTTCTAACTGATGTATCAAACCTAGTATTGTACCCTTCCTGAAATAATCCCATTAATATGCGTGCACCTCCGAATGGAGAGGCGATAATAGGATTCTCACAAACACGAAAGTCAAGCTTCTATGACTTCCTGTAATTCATTTGACGTAAATTGTTTGCTGGCTAAGCTGTTGGGGGTTACCATAAAATATCCCATTAATCAAAGAATATTCAGAAAACTATCCTCAATTATAAGGAAAAACGAACATCCGTTTACATTAACTATCCAAAGTCGGTTCTCGACCCGATCCATTACTTCTCTCCAGAGATAATGCCTGTATATCTGAGGTACTCCAGCATTTTTGTATTCATCCGTTTAAATTATTTGTACCTGCTTGCAGGATACATATTCACTTGGGTGGTACTTGAATTATAGCCACAAATAAGTTATATTAAACACATTAAGAATCTCCCCATTTTAATTAGCAGCACAAATGCATCGTGGTTGTTCCGAATGCTGTCCATATTTTCTTTCCTCTCTCAGAACTGAAATCATTAACAAATACTAAGGTAATTGGAATCTACGAGTAGTGCAACTATCATAGAGAAGTCATGATGTTCGCTGTAAAAAGTAAAATTTAACTTACAACACAATCTATAGTTTAAACACGTTAATTGACTTATATTTGGTAGAATCTGAACTCTGTCCAAACACGCGTTAGAATAGAAAGGCTGCTGGAAAAAAATCCATGATTCAAAATGAGAGGAGAATGATGTAACACGCAAGTGACGGTCCATATTTTCACACAGAGGTAAGTTGGTTTATGGAACAAGCTGTCCTAAGAACCTTTGGAGGCGGTTAAAATTAAAATGTACCAAATATATTGAAATAGCTTTATAGAGACCAAACGTAGGTGAATGGGACTATACATTTCTTAATTGGCAATGATGAGGTGGGCCAAACGATCTTCATGGCAAAATGACTAATGGCAGGGAGACATTACAGTATGCTTGAATAATGTTCTGGTATTGCATGCATTTTGTACTTATGTGTAGAGTGGAATTCTCTTCTTTGAGGTATAGGTAAGCATAAAATATACCACGCTGTTTCGCCCAACATCTGCTGCTCGTCTGTAGTTAATTGGAAACATTTAACAGCGATTATTTGTGAATTAATATTATTGTCATGTCTTCGTTTGTTTTAAATACATTTTACAACAGTATTCGGTAACTCATGCTTCAAATGAAAGTGTAATTACATTATTTCTCTAAATCCGCCATTGCAATTTCGTAACTAATTTGTTACATTGACCCCTGAATGCGTTTCTGCTGCTTCACTAGCAATACATGTCGATCGTTTTCATAATTGTTGATACAACTGGGGGAACGTTTTGTACACAACTACTGAATTAATTAATACCTTTAGTACGTTTAGTTTAGTTTACTTTAGGTTATGTTAGGTTAATATACAGCCCAGAGGCAGGATGTTAGGCCCACCGAATGCGCGCCGACCAACGATACCTGTACACTAGCACTATCCTGCACATTTGGACAATTATCAAACTTTACCGAAGCCAAATAACCTGCAAACCCACAAACGACTTTAGTGTGTGTGAACAAACCAGAGCACCAGGGGAAATCCCACGATGTCACGGGGAGATCAAAAAGCATCGTACATGCAACATCCATTGTCAGGATCGAATCCAGGTCTCCGGCGCTGGAAGGCAACAACTTTCCCGCTGTGCCATCAGTGATCTTCATTTTCATTGTCGGTGCACCACACTTTGCGGAAATAATGAGTCCATGCTCAATCATAACATGTGTTGACGATGTGAATATGATTTCAGCGCGGATCGTAGATGGAGTTTAATGTTATGTAACAAATATTATTACTAACAACATACACACAAAAAGCAGGCGTAACTCAACGGGACAGGCAGCATCTCTGTAGAGAGGAATGGGTGACGTTTCGTGTCGAGACCCTTCTTCAGATAACTTCTAACTCCAGCGAGTACAGGCGCAGAGGCAATAAACGCTCGTTATACGTTCCCCCAATTATTCTCCAGATCATTTTCGTCAACCTCTCCAACGCTAGCACTCTCCGCATCATTTCCGGGATACACAACTGCACACAATACTCCAAATGTGGTCTGACTAGTGTTCTATAAAGCCGTATTTTTTCTATTCTAGTCCTCTCGAAATTAATGCGAAATTTGAATTTCCTTATTTACTACCGATTCAACTTGCAAATTAACCTTTTGGAAATATTGCACATGCATTCCCAAGTCTCTTTGTACCTTCGATTTCTAAATCTTCTCCCCATTTTGAAAATAGTATGCCTTTATTCGTACTAGAAAGTGCATGACGAAACATTTCGCTGCTGTGTATTCCATCCGCCACTTCAGAGCACACTTTCCCAAGTCCTGCACAAGTCTTTCTGCAGGCTTCCTGTTTCCTTTTTAGTACCTGTCCGGCCGACTACCTTCCAATCATCCGCAAACTTGCCCACAAAGCTAGTAATTCCATAAGTCAACGAGGTGAGTAGCGGCCCCATCATCGACCCATGAGAAGCATCACATGTAACCGGCAGCCAACCAGAAAAAAAACACACTTCATTCTACTCTTGGCATTTTGTCATTCAGCCAATCCTCTATTCATGCCAATATCTTAGCGTTAATGGGCTCTTTCGTCTTGTTTAGCAGCTTCACGTGCGGCATCTTATCAAAGGCATTATGAAAATACAGGTAAACAAAATCCATTAGTCCTGCTATTTACTTTCAACATACTTGTCAAGGAAGCTGTTCCCCTTCATTAAACCATCCTGACCGGCCTATTTTATCATGTCCCTCTCGGTATTCATAAATGTCTCCTTAATAATGGACCCTAAAAACTTACCAAACACTGAAAACAGACTAACCGGCTTGTAGTGTCATCTCTAATTCCTCGTTCCCTTCCTAAAACAGTGGAGCAACATTTGCGCTTTTCCAAACCACTGTCACCACTACCGACTACAGTGATTCTTGAAAAAACACAAGTAATTCCTCCATCTATCTATACTATTATTAGCACTTTTATCTCGACCACTTCCGGTTTGCACTTTTTTTATAATTTGCGCAAAAATGGTGCCCTATATCGCTAGGATTTCTTCACTACCTTACTCACCGTTCTCCTATGCTCCAAAACGTAGCACGTTTTGTTCCGATCGGTGGAAGCAGCTGTGTAGACAGGGGAGGTGCCGCGGGCAGTGGCCGCTCAATGGTGTTCCTCCCCCCACACGCACCCCTCCCCCAACACCCTTACACCCCCTTCCTCCACCTCTCTCCCCTTCCGCCTCCCGCTCCTTCGCACACACCCCCACCCCACAGACCCACACCCCCCCTTTACCTGTCGCCCGATCCCCCATCCCCATCCCCAACATCACCCGACCCGCATACCACCACACACCCCCACACCACCACACCGCCCGGCACCACCCCTCCCCCCACACCACACCACCCTCCACACACACCACCGCACGTACACACACCACCCTACGCTCGCCACCTGCCCACCCCCCACATCACGCCCTCTCCACCCCTCCTCCACACCATCCCCTCCCCGCCACACCCCCCTCCTGCACACACCCCTCCTCCACATCTCCCCTCTCCACAACACCTGTCCCCCACACTCCCCTCCCCACACTCCCTACCAACACACCCCCTCCACCACACCCAACTCCCCCACACCCCCTCTCCCCATCACCACCCTTCCCCACACCACCCCTCAACCACACCCCCTTCTCCCCACACCCCCTCCCTCACACACAATATTCCTCCCCCACATAATCCCCATCCCACAACCTCACCCACCAACATCTCTTCCCCCATACCCCTCTTCCCCCAAACACCCCATCCCCACACCACCCCCTCCCCCACAAAAGCCCTCTCCCCACACCACCGCCCCCCACACAACCACCCTCCCCACACCCATCCCTCCCCCACGCCATCCCCCCTCCCCAACACCACCCCCCTTCCCCACACCACCACCCCTCCTCCCACACACCCCCCTCTCCCACACCATGGTGGAATATTGCATTGGGGAATGGGTTGCGCTGGGGATTCAGAACTCCCGTGTGACTGGGATCCAACGGGTACCTCTTGGTCTAGTACTCTCTAAAGCTACTTCTTTCAGAGCCCTGGGGTGTAGTCCATCTGGTCCAGGTGATTTATACAACTTCAACTATTTTAACTGACCAAGCACCTTCTCCTTAATGAAAGCGACCCCAGTAACTTCTTACCCATGGCATTCTAGAATTGCATGTTCGTTACTGGTGTCTTCCGCTGTGAAGATTTAGTAGTAGTGGTCCCAACACTGACCCCTGTGACAAACATATGAATTAATCTGTCATTTCTTTAATCATCATTTTTGCTACTCCAGCGACATTTTCCAGCGATTCAAAGTGCACTGCAACGGCTCTTATAATCTTTAAATATCGGAAGAAACATTTGGATTTAAAATTATTTCCTACTTTGGCGTCATATTTCAACTTTTCTCCCGTTATTCGCATCTTAGTTACCTTCTGCTGGTTTGAAAAGGCTTCCCAATCCTTTAGCTTCATTCTAATATTGGAAATATCGTATGCATTGACTCTTAGTTTTATGCTGCCTTTGACTTTTTTTTTGTCAGCCACTATCGTCTCAGTCTCCCCTTATCCTCTTTCTTTCACTTTGGGATGAAAAGTTCCGGCGCGTTCGGATTTAAACACAGAAACCCCTAACATTGCTGCTCCTCTATCTTTCCTGATGGGGGCCCTTTACAATTAACTTTGTCCAACCATTCTCACATGCTTGTATATTTACTTATACTGAACATTATTACCGATACAACTGGTTTGATCTTCTCTCTCTAAAACTGCAAGGTGCATTCTATCATATTATGTTCACTGCCTCCTAGGGGTTCATTTATCTTCAGCTCCGTAATCAAATCCGGTTCGTTATACAACCCTAAATCTAGAATTGCCTATCCTCGAGTGGGCACGACTACAAGCTGCTGTGGGAAGAAATCTCGCAGGCTCTTTAGAAATTATTCTCTTGGGGTCCAGTACCATCCTAAATTTCCAAGTCTACCTGCATATTCAAAGCCCCATGATCACTTTGACATTATCTTACTGACAGGAGAATATATCTGCTCATGTATTTTGTACCGTGCATTCTGGCCACTATTGGGAGGATTGTATATAAATCCCATCAGGGTCTTTTCCCCCTGAGGTTTAACTCAATCCCACCGGTTTCGTGCACATTCCTTTAAAATTGCTCCAAATTCCTTTGAAATCGGCTCATATGTGTCAGTGTTCTTCCAGGGGTGAACAATAAAACGCTGAGCACAATGCGCATATAACATAGATCCATTTGACTTAAACCCGTGTCGTGATCATTCAAAATTTCTAACATTTCGTTTGAGTGCACCAGTTGCTTGTGTTAGCTCGCTCAGAACGCTTATTGACGTCTATTACAAGAGGAGTCGAGTATATGAGCAAAGAGGCCCTTCTGCAGTTGTACTGGGCCCTAGTGAGACCACACCTGGAGTATTGTGTGTAGTTTTGGTCCCCCAATTTGAGGAAGGACCTTCTTGCTGTTGTGGGAGTGCAGCGTAAGTTTACAAGGTTAATTCCCGGGATGGCGGGACTGTCATATGTTGAGAGAATAGAGCCTCTGGGCTTGGACACTCTGGAGATTAGAAGGCTGAGAGGGGATCTTATTGTAACATATACGATTGTTAAGGGTTTGGACACGCTAGAGGCAGAAACATTTTCCCGATGTTGGGGGAGTCCAGAAACAGGGGCCACAATTTAAGAATAAGGGGTAAGCCATTTAGAATGGATACGATGAAACACTTTAACTCACAGAGAGTTACACAAAAAGCTGGAGAAACTCAGCGGGTGCAGCAGCATCTAAGGAGCGAAGGAGATAGGCGACGTTTCGGGTCGAGACCCTTCTTCAGACTGGTCAGGGATCAGGGAAACGAGAGATATAAACAGTGATGTGGAGAGATAAGGAACAATGAGTGAAAGATATGCAAAAAGTATTGGTGATAAAGGAAGCAGGCCATTGTAAGCTGTTTGTGGTGTGAAAATGAGAAGCTAGTGCGACTGGGGGGGGGGGGGAGATGGAGAAGGAATGTCAGGGCCAGAGGGCTGAGGGAGAGGTGGGGGGAGGCAGTCTGGGTTAACAGAATTGAGAAAATTCAATGTTTAAGCCCAGAGGATGCAGACTCCCCAAGCGGAATATGAGGTGCTGTTCCTCCAACTTGCGGTGTTGATCACTCTGGCCGTGGAGGAGGCCCAGGACCGAGAGGTCGGATACGGAATGGGAGGGGGAGTTGAAGTGCTGAGCCACCGGGAGGTCGGGTTGTTTATTGCGGACCGAGCGGAGGTGTTCGGCGAAACGATCGTCCAGCCTCCGCTTGGTCTCACCGATGTAGATCAGCTGGCATCTGGAGCAACGGATGTAGTAGATGAGGTTGGAGGAGGTGCGGATGAACCTCTGTTGGACTTGGAATGACTGCTTGGTTCCCTGAAAGGAGTGGATGGGGGAGGTGAAGGGACAAGTGTAGCATCTCTTGCGGTTGCAAGGGAAAGTGCCCAGGGAAGGAGTGGAGCGGGAGGGAAGGGAAGAATTGACGAGGGAGTTGCGGAGGGAGCGGTCTTTGCGGAAGGCAGACAGGGGGGGAGATGGGAAGATGTGGCGAGTGGAGGGGTCACGTTGGAGGTGACGAAACTGGCGGAGGACTATCTGTTGTGATAGGACAACAGATAGTCCTCCGCCAGTTTCGTCACCTCCAACGTGACCCCTCCACTCGCCACATCATCCCATCTCCCCCCCTGTCTGCCTTCCGCAAAGACCGCTCCCTCCGCAACTCCCTCGTCAATTCGTCCCTTCCCTCCCGCTCCACTCCTTCCCTGGGTACTTTCCCTTGCAACCGCAAGAGATGCTACACTTGTCCCTTCACCTCCCCCATCCACTCCTTTCAGGGACCCAAACAGTCATTCCAAGTCCGACAGAGGTTCACCTGCACCTCCTCCAACCTCATCTACTGCATCCGTTGCTCCAGATGCCAGCTGATCGACATCGGTGAGACCAAGCGGAGGCTGGGCGATCGTTTCGCCGAACACCTCCGCTCGGTCCGCAATAACCAACCCGACCTCCCGGTGGCTCAGCACTTCAACTCCCCCTCCCACTGCGTATCCGACCTCTCGGTCCTGGGCCTCCTCCACGGCCAGAGTGATCAATACCGCAAGTTGGAGGAACAGCACCTCATATTCCGCTTGGGGAGTCTGCATCCTCTGGGCTTAAACATTGAATTTTCTCAATTCTGTTAACCCAGACTGCCTCCCCCCCACCTCTCCCTCAACCCTCTGGCCCTGACATTCCTTCTCCATCTCCCCCCCCCCCAGTCGCACTAGCTTCTCATTTTAACACCACAAACAGCTTACAATGGCCTGCTTCCTTTATCACCAACACTTTTTTGCATATCTTTCACTCATTTATTCCTTATCTCTCCACATCACTGTTTATATCTCTCGTTTCCCTGATCCCTGACCAGTCTGAAGAAGGGTCTCGACCCGAAACGTCGCCTATCTCCTTCGCTTCTTACATGCTGCTGCACCCGCTGAGTTTCTCCAGCTTTTTGTGTAACCCTCGATTCTCCAGCATCTGCAGTTCCTTCTTTAACTCACAGAGAGTTGTGAGTCTGTGGAATTCTCTGCCACAGAGGGCGGTGGAGGCCGGTTGGAAACATAGAAACATAGAAAATAGGTGCTGGAGGGAGCCATTCGGTTCTTCGAGCCAGCACCGCCATTCATTGTGATCATGGCTGACCGCCCGCTAAAAAATAACCCGTGCTTGCTTTCTCCCCATATCCCTTGACTCCACTATCCCCTGGAACTCTATCCAACTCTCTCTTAAATCCAACTTTCTCTTAAATCCATTCAGTGATTTGGCCTCCAATGCCCTCTGTGGCAGGAGATTCCATAAATTCACAACTCTCTGGGAAAAAAACTTGTTTCTCACCTTAGTGTAAATGCCCCCCTCCCCCCTCCCCCCCCCCCCCCCCCCCCCTTTATTCTCTGTGGCACATTGTTCATTTTCTCTGCAGTGAAACTCCAGTGAATACAAGCCCACTATTTTCAATCCTTCCTCATAAGACAGTCCCGCCATCCCAGGGATCAAGCTCGCGAACCTACGCTGCACTGCGTCTACCACAATGATGTCCTTCCTCAAATTAGGAGACCATAACTGTACACAATTCTCCAGATGTGGTCTCACCAGAACCCTATACAACTGCAGAAGAACCTCTTTACTCCTCTACTGAAATCCTCTTGTTATGAAGGCCAACATTCCATTAGATTTATTTTCTGCCTGCTGTACCTGCACGCCAACCTTCAGTGACTGGTGTACAAGGAAACCCAGGTCTCGCTGTACCTCCCCCTTACCTAACCTAACTCCATTGAGATAATAATCTGGCCCCTTGTTTTTGCCGCCAAAGTGGATAACCTCACGTGTGTCTATATTATACTGCATCTGCCACGCATCTGCCCACTCACTCAACCTGTCCAGGTCCCCCCTGCAACCTCTTAACATGCTCTTCATAGTTCACACTGCCACCCAGATTTGTGTCTTCCGCAAACTTGCTAGTGTTCTCCGGATACTTTCAAGAGAGAGCTAGATAGGGCTATGAAAGATAGCAGTCAGGGGATATGGGGAGAAGGCAGGAAAGTGGTACTGATTGGGGATGATCCGCCATGATCACATTGAATGGCGGTGCTGGGTCGAAGGGCGGAATGATTTACTCCTGCACCTATTGTCTATTGTCTATTGTAGCTGCGTCAATTCTGCATTTTGTTTCAATCCGTGAGGTTTATGTTTTCCTGTGTTATCTAGAATTATTAATGTTAAACGTCTAAGTACATGTAAACTCACGAGTTAGCAAAGTACAATACTCTATTACAGAAGGCGACCTGCAAAAAAAAGAGCAAGGTGAATGTGACGACATTTCTATACTCTGTTCTGTGAGCAATATTAAATTACTTCAAATATCTGATTGTGGGATGACAGGTCCGGAAATGGTCCAATATTTGCCTATTCATTATTATCTCTGCAAGCACGATTTCCCTCCTGTTCATTTATTTTACATTTCATAACAAACATTTTCATCAGAGTAACTCCCGGAACCGCAGAGAATTTAGATTACTAAACGTTGCCATGATATATTTTTTGGACATATAAAGCTACTTGTTCCAACTGTATGATTTCAGAAACAGAAAAATTACGAAAACGTTTACAGGATACTGGTGAGCTATCATGTCATGAATACATTTCATCTTAAGTACTGCCCAATTTCATAACTGTTTCAGAAATATTTATGCAGGCACTGTGATGCCATCTTGTCGCCAAGCCTTGTTCTCGAACCTTCCATTGCCGAGCTCAATCTGTCGCGTGGGCTGGGTGGGGGAGAGATTATAGAAGGAGTCGAACGTTACCTGGTGTGCTCTCCAACGACGGCAAGGGCTTTGCTTACACATTTACTGAATGTTCGTAGGGGCGTGGGCTGCATTTAATAATAAACACAAAGCTGTGTACACAAAACTTGGACATCCACAGTGGTGACACTGAAGATCCAAAACGAGTTATTTTTTTATTTTTGCCAACTATGCAGCCGACAACACAGACCCAGTAAATTGCAGTGCATATCAGACTGCCCGTTTGAGTCAGACTAACGGTCCATCTGGACGGTGCCAAGTTGTTTTTTCTAAAATCGAGCTGGGACGTGGCTACCATCAAATTCCAGTCCACCCGGACGGCATGCCCAAGATGGCTATCATCTCCTCCTTCGGGCACTTCAGGTTCCTCTGGATGCCGTTCGGCCTCCAAAAATGCTGCTCATGCTTTCCAACGGCTTATGGACGGTGGGCCGCGGGCTGGATTTCCTGTTCATTTACCTTGTCGACATCGTCGTCGTCAGACCCACTCGCCAGGAGTACCGTGCACACCTCCAGGGGCTATGCCAGCGGCTCAGCGAGTATAGCGTAGCCATCAATCTTGCCAAGTGTCAGTTTGGCCTCACTTCCATCAAATTCCTCGGCCACCACATTAATCAGCATGGCGCGGTCCCGATCCCGTCCAAGGTTGAGGGCATTCGCCAGTTTCCGGTGAGGGGACTCCAAGAGTTTGTCGGCGTGGTGAATTTCTATCACCGTGGCAACAACCGCCAGGACCATGCAACCGCTGCTCAAGGTCCTGGACAGCAAGCAGAGAGACCTCGTTTGGGACGATGCCCCCACGAACGCTTTCAACACCGCCAAAGAGGATATGGCAAAGGCGACGTTGCTGGCCCATCCACGGGTCAACCGCTCTCGCGGGTGACACTTCTGGCACAGACGTGGGCGGAGTGCTGACACAACTGATTGATGGAAACTGGCAGCCCCTTGCGTTTTTTATTGGTCACCAGCGAGCTCCCGAGCAGAAGTACGGCGCTTTGGACCGCGAGTTCTTTGCGCACTACCTGGGCATCTGGCATTTCCGCTACTTCTTCTAGGGCATGGGTTTCACGGCGTTCACCGATTACAAGCCACTGTCGTTTGCTTTTGCGAAGCTGCTTGATACCTGGACATCCCGGCAGTAGCGTTACTTAACCTACATGTCTGATTACACAACTTGCGTTCAGCACATCGCGGGCAAGAGCAACCGGATCGCCAGATGCATTGCCCCGCACTCACCATCCACGCTTTGGCCCCATGCATCGACTTCAGGGCCCTAGCGGCCACACAGCGAGAAGATAAGGTGATGCTCCCAAAACGTACCACCATCTTAGGTCTGTTGTTGGAGGATGTGCCATTCGGACCACTTCTCCTTTGCGACGTGTCTGCCGGAAACCCGATACCCATCGTCCCCGCAGTTTGGCGCCGCAGGATTTTCGACATGGTTCATGGTTTGACTCACCCTTCCATACGGGCAGCAACAGCTATGGTGGCAGCCAAGTATATGTGACACAGGTTGCGCTAGCAACATGGGGCGGAAATCTCTGGTGGACGGGGAGACACGTCCCCTCCATATTTTGATAGGTGGAGACAATCCCCCCAATGTTTTGTATCCGGATATTAACATTCGGTTAAAAAAAGATCTATTAAAAATCTCGGATTTCCGCTAGATATTGCGGGTGGGACTGATGATCGAGAGCGCCGATTGGACGAGACAGACGTCGGTCAGCAGGCAAGGGGGGTGCGACATGATGATTCAGCGCGATGGTTGGCGAAGGTGGTTGCCGGAGACGGCAGTAGGGTGTGGAACAGACAATAGAGCGATTGGAGGAGGGAGACATCCTGTTGGAGCAAAGATCATAGAGTGGAGCAAGCATTGGCCAGTTTGCGAGCCTTTCTTCGGCCGGAGAGGATTAAAATTGGCCGCGGGATCATCCATCGCACCGCGGTCAAATTACTGCGTCGTGGAGATAGAGCCTCCCGAACTTGAAGCCCCCGCCGGGGGATGGATGACCCCGTGGCCGGTTTCAGCCGAGCACGCCGATGAAAGGCCCCGCGAACGGGCCGATTTAAGCCCCACGAATCGGGGCGGCCGAAGCTGTTGTTGCTGGAGTTCGGAGTCTGCCACCAACTAGGTCAGCTCGCGATGTTACCTTCCACGTGGCCCAGGGCCGAAGCCTCGGCAGCCTCGCTCGTTCGTGTGTGCCTACAGTTGGGCCAGGGCGTACATCCCCTGACAAAGTCCAATGTCCCACATCACCTCATGGCGCCCTTCCAGGATTACGCCTTACCACATCGGCTTTTCGACCATATCCACGTCGACATCGTGGGACCGCTGCCTCCATCCAGAGGTGTCACCCACTGTCTCACCACCGTGGTTCGATTCAAGAGACGACGGGAAACCCTCCCACTATCGTATACCTCCGCTGCGACGTGTGCACGTGCCCTCACTGCCGTCCGGTACGCCTGTTTTGGTTTGCCGGTGGACATCTCTTCCGGCAGATGTGCGCAGTGCACCTCTGAGTTGTGGTTAGCAATGTTCCGCTTGCTTGGCCCTCAGCTGCACTACACTAGGGCCTACCACGCGCAAGCCAACGGTCTAATGGAACGTTTACTCCGTAACCTGAAGCCATACTTAAATGCACGGTTCACGGGCCCGGACTGGATGGACGAATTGCTGTTGGTCATGCTCGGCATACGCACTGCCCCGAAGAAGGACCTGGCAACATCATCGGCCGAACTAATGTTCGGCGCTCTGCTTACGGTTCAAGGGGATTACATCCCGGGGGCACATGGACATCAGAAACAACGCACGACCATCCTGACATGCCTCTGGGAGAAGGTGTGCACGCTCTCTTCCGTCCCGACGTCCCGCCACAGACTCATCCTCACGCACGTCCCAGCCGCCCTCACAGACTGTCAGTATGTGTTACTCGCCGCGATTCTCACCGTACTGCATTGCAAAGGCCATTCGAGGGACCTTTCCTGGTGCTGCAATACGGCATCTCGTCTTTTGTAATCAATATGGGCGGAACGCACAAGAATGTTTCTGTGGACCGCCTCGCGGGCACATTTGGGCATGGATGCGCCAGTGCAAGTGGAACAGCCCCGCCAAAAAGTGCACGTGAAATTAATTTGCCAGGAACGGTACATGAAAAAATGACACATAAAAACCCAATAACAATTTAACACAAACATCCACCACAGCATTCATCACTGTGATGGAAGGCACAACATTTGTCCAGTCCTCCTCCATTTCCCCCGTGGTCGGGATCTCAACCCTCCGCAGCCGCTGCTCGGGCGTCCAGATGAGTTGAAAAGGTTAAGTCCAGTTCAGTCCAGAGTAAGTGCTTCCCCACCGGAGACCACGGCTTCAGGTTGCTGTTGGTCGCAAGCCGGTGGTCGAGGATCTAAAGTCCCCGCCGCGCTGCAGCCGGAAGTACGGGGGTCCCCGGGGAGCGACCCGCTCCTGCCGGATTGTGCCGTTTGTGACCCCAAGCACGGGGGAGGTGTACACGAGATCAGGTCGCCCCACCCGTGGACCTACTCGCCTCCATTGCTCCTGTTCTGTGTGTGTCGGGGGGGGGGGAGGGGTTATGTGGCGCCATCTTGTTCTAGAAACGTCCATTGTCGAGTTGAAACTTTCGCCTGTGCTGTGTGCTGCGTGCTGGGGAAATCAGAGAATAAGGAGTCGAGGGTTAATTGGTGGGCTATCGAACTACGGCAAGGAATTTACGTTTTTACTGTCAACTGTGACCACTACCGACGACAGTGATTCTTGAAAGATCATTACTAATTCCTCCATAATCTGTGAGACAACCTGTTTTAGAGCCCTGTGGTGTAATCCACTGGTATAGGTGATTTAGACAACTTAAAATATTTCAGCTGACCAGGCGTTTTCTTCTCAGTGATAGAGAATCAGCTAACGTCTTCCCCTGATATTCTTGAATATCAGGTACGTTGCTGGCAGCTTCCGCTGTGAAAATTTAGTAGTAGCGGCCCCAACACCGAACTGTGTGAAAACAACTTATTAATTCATTTGCCATTTCTTTATTCATCATTGTTACTACTCCAGCCTCATTTTCCAGCGATTCGATGCCCACTCCAGCCGCTCATAATCTTTAAATATCCGAAGAAACATTTGCTATCCTCTTTTACATTATTTGCCTACATATTTCATATTTAATCTTTCCTCTCCTTGTTTGTATCTTAGTAACCTTCTGCTGGTTTCACAATGCTTCCCAATCCTTTAGCTTCCCACTAATATTGGCAATACTCAAGTATTGTCTCTTAGTTTTATACTGCCTTTGGCTTTCTTTGTCACCCATTGTCTTCTCTTTCTCCCCTTGTCACCTTTCTTCCTCTTTGGGATGACAAGACGCGGCGTCTACCGAATTACACCCAGAAACTCCTAGCATTGCTGCTCCACCGTCATTCCTGATGGGGTTCCTTTGCAATTAACTTTGACCAGCCATTCCCACATGCGTGTATATTTATTTTTATTCATTATTACATTAAATGTGATTTATTACAGATACAAATTATTTCTTCTTCTCCCGCTAAAACTGTGTTGAAATCAACTAAAGTTGAAATCTGTCATAGTATGGTAACTGCCTCTGAGGGGTTAATTTACCTTAAGCTCCGTAATCAAACCAGGTTCGTTACACAACACCAAATCAAGAATTGCCTTTCCTCAAGTGTGCTCGACTTCAAGCTGCTCTAAGAAGCCATCTCGTAGGCACTTTAGAAATTCCTCTCTTGGGATCCAGTACCACCCTAACTTACCAAGTCTACTTGCATACTCAAAGCCACATAATCATTATAACATTGTCTTACTTACAGGAGAATATATCTCCTGTAATCTGTACTCTGCATTCTGGTTACTGTTTGGAGGCTTGTCGTATAACCCCCATCAGGGTCATTTTTTCGCCTGAGGTTTGACGCGATCATAACGGTTTCGTGCAAATGCCTTTAAAATTACTACCGAACAATCGTCTCATCAGTGTCAGTGTTCTACCAGGGACTGAACAATAAAAATATATGCACAATGCACACGTCACATTCATCCATTAGACTTAAACCCGTGTCTTGATAATTCCACATTTTCTAACATTTCATTTGAGTGCGCCAGTTGATACTGTTTGAGAGCGTTCCAGAAGCATCGTACCTGGGTCAATTCTGAATTTTCTTTCAATTACTGTTGTTTATGTTTCATGCGTTATCTAGAATTATTAATTTTAAACGTCCAATTGCATGAAAACTCAAGATTTACCAATTTACTCCATTACAGAAGACGTCTTGCAAAAAAAAAATCAAGGTGAGTGTGATAACATGTCTATATTCTGTTCTGAGAGCAATATTAATTAACTTCAAGCGTCTGGTTGTGGTGTGGCAGGCCCGGAAATGGTTCAATGTTTGCCTATTTATTATTAATCTCTGCAAACGCGATTTCCTTCCTGTTCATTTGATTTACATTTCACAACGTCGTTTTATCAGAGAAACTCCCGGAACCGCAGCGAATTTAGATGACTAAACTTTGCTATGATATTATTTAGCAATAAAATACTGCTTGTTGCAACTGTTTGATTTCAGAAATTGAAAAACTGCGAAAAAGTTTACAGGATGCTGGTGAGCTAGCATGTCATCAATACTTTTCTTCTTAAGTACTATAAATCTTCTTACATTTTATAACTCTTTCTGCAAATATGTATGCTGGTACCGTGACTCCATTTTGTGGCCAAGCCAATTCTTCTGGAACTTTCCATTGTCGTGTTGAAACTGTCGCGTGAGCTGGGTGGTGGAGAGATTAGAGAAGAAGGAGTCGAACGTTAACTGGCGTTTGCTTAAATATTGATTGAATGCTCGTGAGTGCCGGAGCTGTATTTATTAATAAAGACTCAGCTGTGTACACAAAACTTGGACATCCGCAGTGGTGACCCTGATGATCCAAAACGGTTTATGCTACATTTCTACCAAGTATGCAGCCGACAACACCGAACAGCAAAATGCAGTCTGCATCAAACTGCCCGTTTTCTGAACATCACAGCCCTAAGTGTGGTTCGAAGACGCTGAACCCACTTGCACATTCGACAATTTACGGCCGATACCACTAAATGTTATTACGTGGTCAGTGTGCTGGACCAGGACATCGCCGGTCGCTGAGTTGATTACCGTCGCCAGCCACCAGCTGCAGGCATGTACGAGGGTCTCAAAATGCTCTTCTTGCATCGCGACAGGGCACCCAAACTCCTTCAAATAAATGGCCTCAGTGACCGCAAGCCGTCCATGTTTATGAACGAAATGCTCGCCTTGCTGAACGGCCACGTGCCCTGCCTCCTGCTCGTACAGATTTTCCGCGAACAGATGCCCGACCACATTCACCGACTCCTCGTGGACGAGGATTTCACCGATCCCCGCGATAGGACAAGGTGGCGCCACAATCAATCGCTTGTCGGCGTTGCCTCGTCGGCCCAAGCGGCCGGTCCCAGCCTCCATCGAAGACACGGCAGTGTGGCCGGCCACGAGCGACGTTGGAACTGTATGTATTAATAAAGACACAGCTGTGTACACAAAACCTGGACCTCCACAGTAGCGTAGTGTCACAGTGTAAAGAGGGAACAACATTTATCCAAAGCGTGGCTTTGTGTTTACTTGCTTTCCCGACATCCGACGTTCGACGAAGTTAACGGTGACTTGTTAACATGTTAGGGGGTGCTCCGCTTTGCCTGTACAGTTAACATTATCTGGTTTAATACAAGACTTCAACACAAAGTGATTCAATGCCAATTGTTGTTCTCTATTTGATTATGTGAATTCCTACTTTTACTGCGATTACGTTTTTATATTCTCCATAAATACGATGCCGTTCCTTGACAAACAAAAACGCTCATTAACCGGTAGACACCGGTAATTTTCCCAACCTTATGACTTTCAATCAATCTCTGAAAACATTGCCAATTTGCACAGAAATTTATTAGGTTAGGTTCAAAGAGTGATTTGAAATTCACGACCGTCAGCGATCAGTAAAATTACTGATATTGAAATTGGTATGATAAAAGTTTCTTTGGAAAGCAAACAGCCCGCGTTCAACTTATCAGACATGTGACCCAGTTTCATTGACCTCTGCGTCATTTAATAGGCGGCTCGATGTTCCGCTTACCTATAAAAGTATCAAGAACTAAACTTCCGTGAACTTTGCATGGGATTGTCTATTATCATAAGTCAAGATATCATTTCTGTAATGTTCTTATTTTGAATATGGACTGTAAATTGTTCATACCATTTTCTCAGCACGACGCTTCGGGTATCACATACATCGCTGATATACTCTCCGTTTATTTATTTACCTGTAGTTCTTCGCTTTGCAATTCATTCAGACGGAATACATGACTGACATTTTTGAACAGAGCAATAATATTGAAATGCGATGTCCAAATAAATAACGCACCATAATCAACATAATGGCTAAATGGGGAATGTTATCGAAAACATTGAGCCGTACATTTAATTGACCCAACGAACGCGGTGGGATACTATTTGCATTGGCTCAGTTTCCACGTCTCATCAATCAGACCCAAAGATCAATTCATTTATCCCACCCCCTCCCGCCGTCCTATCAATGAAGCTGTTCGTGTCACTAAAAATCCACTTATCTTACGGCGGCATGATCCATGTGAATAAAGTAAGACGTCAGAGCAAAACGAAACTCCACATTTTTGGTTATTGAGTAGAGCTACTTAATTTGTGGGAGGGGAAGGCGGTTTGTTGGCTGGCTGTGGAAGGTTTGACAGTCTGGACGCCTTCCAGAGGGAATTTAATCAAAGAGTTTATGGCCAGGGTGAGAGGGATTAGATGATCTTGCTCGCTCACTTCCTGGCCCTTGCAGTGTACAGTTTGTCAATGGAGGGAAGGTTGCAGCCAATAACCTTCCCAGCTGATCGGACAAATCGCTGCTGCCGCCGGGTGTCGTGCTTGGTGGCTGAGCCAAACTAGACCATGATCGAGAAGATGAAGACAGACTCTACGATTGCCATGCAGAATTGGACCATCATTGCCTGTGGCAGGTTGTGCTTCCTCAGCTGCCGTATGAAGTGCATTCTCTGTTGTGCCTTTTTGTCTGTGGCGTCGATGGTAGCCCCCACTTAAGGTCCTTGGAGATGATGCTTCCCAGGAACATAAAATACTCCACAGATGTGACTGTGTTGTTGATGGTGAATGGGGTGAGGTTAGGGGGCGCTCTCCTAATGTCTACAATCAATTCCACTGTCTTAAGAGCATTGAGCTCCAAGTTGTTACAATGGCACCAGGACGCCAGCTTTGACATTTCCGGTTTTGTAGGCAGATTCCTCCCCTTCCTGGATCAGTCTCATCAGGGTTGTATCGTACACACATTTGAGAAGCTTGACAGAAGAGTCAGTAGAGGTACAGTCATTGGTGTATAGAGAGAAGAGGAGAGGGGAGAGCACGCAGCCTTGCGGTGCTCCTATGCTGACGGTCTGCGGTTCCGAGATGTGCTCGGAAACTCGGAAAATTTGTAGTGTAGTCGCCCTGGCACAATGGTGTTGAATGCAGAGCTAAAATCAACAAACAAAATCCTCGCATAGGTCCGCTGCCGGTCTAGGTGCTGGAGGGTGAAGTGCATGTCCAGTTTGACTGCGTCATCCACAGATCTATTGGCCCAATATGCAAACGCAGAGGGTCCAGCAGGGGGTTCGTGATATTTGTCAGCTTGGCCAGCACAAGCCTTTCAAGGGTCTTCATGGCTGCAGAAGTCAGTGCGATAGGCCTGTAGTTATTAACACCAGTAATCCTTCCTTTTTTTGGTACAGGGACAATAGTGGAGACCTTGACGCAGGCAAGGAGAGTACAGGTTTGCAGGGACTGGTTTAACATGTATGTGTAGACCGGTGCCAATTGGTCGGCCCAGAGTTTGAGAGTAGCGACGGAAACATTGTCGGAACCTGGAGATCTCCATCGTTTCTGTCTTCAGAAACGCCTCTCCATCTCCTCTATTTTTATTGTTGAGGATGGAGAAGTGATGTTGTACAGCACGGACGGTGTGGGTAATTGGGTGTGTGGCGGTGATTGAAGAGGGGTGGTTGGGAAAGGGTCCTATCTTCTCAGACTGGATTCTTGCTTTATGAATGTGCGAAGTGGTGAATGGGGAGGAGTGGGTGTAGAAGGGCCCAGTCTTTGCAGGCTGTGAGTGGGTGTGAAGTGCTGGTTGGGATGGGAAAGGGTCCAATCTTTTCAGACTGGAGTCTTGTATTAAGCAGGTGTTAAGTGGTCAAAGGAGAGGAGTGGGTTGTATTTCTTGGGGACGGGGACAGGGGCTACCAGGATTATGTTTCTGCTTGTCAGACTCGCAGTATAACTCATTCAGGGCGTTGGTGAGCTGACGATTGTCCAAAGAGCTTCCTCTTGTAGCTGGTGATTTCCTGCAAGGCCTTCGAAACAGAAGAAAATTCACTAGTTGAGAACCTGCAACTCAACTTTTCGGAGTACCTTTCCTTGGCAGTTCTGATTGCTCTTCTCAGCTTGCATTTGGCCTTCCTGCAAAGGTCTGCATCCCCGCTTCTGTATACCTCCTCATTAGAATGTCGGAGCTGAGTTGTGCAGTAAACCAGGCCTTGTTGTTGTTGAACCAGTTCCGGGTCCTAGTTGAAATGCAACTATCCTCACAAAAGATGACATACGATGGTATAGTGTCTGTATACTCATGGAGACTTGTGGTTGCTTCGCTGAACACATTCGAATCCGTGCAATCAAAGCAGGATTGTAGGTTCTTAATGCAATGGCTTGTCCCCCTTTTCGTTGTTTGGACCACAGGCTTATTAGATTTTAGTTTCTGTCTGTAGTTCCGAATAATGTGAACTGTGCAATGATCAGAAAGACGCAGACCCGCCCGGGGAACAGAGGGATATTCGTTTTTGATTGACCTGTAACAGTTCTTGGTTCTTGGTTACTTGGTCCTCCGAAATATATTAACTGGTATTTAAACTGGAGGTGATGAAGGGAGGGTTAAGCCAGAGAGGGTTATTGGGAAGAAAGTGCCATTTTAAATTTAGTTGCATCTTGCTAGGCAACCGTTGCTTGAAACCACCATACAGCCATACTGTAAAAAATAAAGAACACAACATGTACTAGAAATTCAACATGAAACATAATACATCCCCTCACAGCAGGATCAAAGGTTCCAGCTGTGAGGAAAGGCACCAAAGTCAGTCTCTTACCCTGATGTTCCCCACAGTCCACCCGTGGTCGGTGCCTCCCCGAACCCTCCGCAGTCGCCGATACGGGCGGCCCGATGTTCAGACCCGCTCGGCAGGTCGATGCACATCCGACGTTGGGGCAGGGGGACGTCCGCAGCGGCCTGGACCTCGAGTCGGCCACCTCCTACTGGAGTCCGCGGCTCCCAAAGTCCGCATGCCGCGCCGGGTGGAGACACAATGCTGGAGGCCCTCGGCAAAGGGCCCCAGGACTCCATGGAGTTCAGCGCCGCCCGCGTTGGAAGCTCTCCCAACCAGAGCTCCACGATGTTGGAGCAGCGGCCCAAAGCTCCGGAGCTCCAACGGCGACCCAGGTAGATATCGCCCGCTCCGCGGTGACTCAAGCGCCGCCGCTTTTGCAGCTCTGATCCGGTTCCTGGTCCCCGGCAGGAAAGGTCGCTCGGATCCAGGAATAGGCCGCGAGGTGGAGGGCGAGGACGCGACTCGGAGAAATAGTCGCGTCCCTGCCGGGATGCGACATGGAGTTAGATTCCCCCTTACCCTACCCCCCCCCCCCCCCCTCCCCCACATATAAAAGTTAGTTTCCCCCCAAGACAGACTTTTAACGGACTAAAAATTAAAAAAATGTAAAAAGAAACGGGCTGCAGGCAGAGGCTGCTGTCAGTGCATCGCCCCCTAGATTACAATAGTCAAGTGTTCTCTCCGCTCAGGTGGCAGGTAAACTGAAGTATGTACTTTGCAATGACAATAATATTACAGTAAACATTGCTGGTATATTTAATTTTTTTTTTTTTTTCAGAATTTAATATCCGTAAAAAGGAATCAGGTAATCAGGATGAATTTATTACTCCACTTTATGTTTATTGGTACTGTTGAAATGCGTGTGTGCAATGGCAGGGAAATCACATTCCATGCAAAAACATTTTATATTACCTGTTTGGATAATAATAAAATTATTATCCAAACACGTGCCCAGTGAAAATAATACAGGTACATTACGGAAACGCACAGAAAATGGATTTGCATACTATGAAAAGAGGCTTGCTTACTTTGCAGCCTATAATAAATATGTTCCCATGGTTGGAAGTCAGAAAAAAACTTGTGTAAAACCAATATCTGTGTTAGTAGAATTAGAAGTGATGAATCACAAAGAACCCGGAACAAACGAAACGAGAGAACAGCTGCAACATGAAAATAAAATATATTTTTTAAAGACAATAAATATAATAAATTACCTGCTGAAAGCAAGTCAAATAATGAACAGAGGCTGGCTTGTTAACATGGACTGTCTGACAATGAAAAACGACCTATAAAGTTAACAAAACGTACCATACCAATAATTTTAAATGAATTATTATTACCAATATTATTCCAGACATGTCTGATCATTTGAAAACCGATGGTGAGTAACGTGAAATGTTGAGTAGAAGTAAAGTAAGGAATTGTATCAATGTTATTTTGCTTTGAAAACACAACTCTTCAATTCTAATTTCTCTCGTATTAATCACTTATTTGAATCAATTTCCACGTACGTCAATGTTGTTACCTACACATTTACTTAATTTCCTCCTTTCGTTTTACCCTGGTTAACTAAATTAAACCAATTTTCCAAATTTAATTTCCCCTTTCGTGAGCATCTTCGAATGTTCAGTGTCTCCGTTAATAATACATGGCGAAACAAAGTATTACTTTCACATTAGCAATGAAATGATTATGCTTAAATAGACTTGGTACATGTTTTACATGTATCACCCCACCACCTGCCTTGCAAAAGGAGCATTTATTAAATAAGGAAAACACACACGCCATAAAAAGCAGTATGCCCTTTTCATTGCATTGAATTAACCTTCAAAAAAATCAGAAACTAGAACTTTATTGTCAATACAAGATACAATACACATGTTTTGATCATACAGACCAGAAGCTTAAAGAAGCACAATCGGGTGAGTCCTCGAATTTGTTTGATATATCCGCCAAAAAAACGTCAGATTATGTCATTCGATTGCGGTCTTCCTGAAAAACGATAGGTTATCGAAAATTGCAATGATGAATTTTCCACGCAACTCAACTGAATAAATTAAAAGATATGGTCAATTTGAATTTAGCAGTAGAACTTACAAATTGCATATCTCCAATGATGTATAATTAGCTGATTATTCCATTATCTTTTAATGTTTGGTTCCTTTTCTCTCCCTCTCTATTATTTTCTATCTATATAAAAAAAAGAAAAATATATAGAAGTACAATTATTATACAATTGATAATATAAACAATATTAATAATGTATGACTACTACAAACAAAATGTTTTTATTATGTATTTACTTCAAAAAACAATTATATATATTTTTTAAAACTTACAACATGGCAAATCACAGACGTTCCCGCAAAGAAAAGATTGATTTTCGCACTGCTATGGGAAGTAGACAGTCAATTTGTGCGCAGGCTCAATTAACGTCTTAAATCAATATAGCGAATCGCATGTTTAAGTTTTCACCCATAACAGCAAGTTGAATAATGCAGTACCAATCTGCAATATTGAATTAAAAACTGGCGCCGGGCTGTAAGAGTTGATTTCAATATTGTTTCAGATCACATAATTCTATTTCCATTTGCCCCGTGTAATCCATGCCGAATCTTACAGCAATTCCAACAATCGTCCACGTCTACTTAATTCCCATTTCGCACAAATCGACACTCCTTGATTTTCTTTTCACACATCGAACCGACGTATACGTCACAAAATGTTACAAAAATAGGTCATTTTAGGGGATGCAGGAGAAAACCGAATACCAGCAGGAAATCGAAAATTAATTTCGCATCACGAAAAAACGATATTTGCGAGATCTCAAAAAGTTGTGAACATTTCCACTCTTTGGTAATTTGTTTTTGTGACTGTTATAAATGGACGGAAAGTGATCGAAGCATATATATTTCCAGAACTCCAGCAATTAACGGCAATTCGAGCGGATCTCGGTGAGCCAACGTTGTATATTTTGTGCAGTTTAAAACTGACAGTAAAGACGTTAGATTTTTCTTGTTATCGAAATATTTTGACGGTTTTTCAAAAGAGTCCTTGTGGTTAAAAGAAACTTACAGCGGGCAGCGAATGGGTTTATACTACGGTGATTTATTCAAAACATTTAAAGCACATATTATAATGAAAAACATAAGCATGTGCCTGAAATTCGGTAGGCCTATGCTAATTCTTACGCCTTCTCGACATTGGAAGATATAACAATCAACGCGATCACATCACTGAGATAAACATGTAACTTCTGCTATCCATTTTGAATGGTGCTGCATTAATTTTCAGCGTTTTTTTTTAAAACTCAGCTGCCACTTCCGTTAATTACAGCCATTCTTAATGTAATAATGCTGCTCAAATGTGTTGCTTACTTGAAGACGTGAATGATGGTCTCTATTTAATATTGCATTGCAAACATTATACTGTTCGCGACTCACATTTCTCTCTGCACTCCTCGCCGTCCACTGTTCGAATTGACAGGTCTTATCGTCCTTCCTTTATTTTGTCTTACTTTTGATATGCTTCTGGACAACTCTGAACTGTTCAATGACAACGCCGAACTGTGACGTGCTTGATGTTGCTTTCGGAAGTTGTAGCACTCTCTTTGATAAATTCAAACACCCCACTGCCCACCATAGTTAATTCGCTAACCAACCATTACCATGCCATTTTTTTTATTCCTCAACATTTGATTTTACGTTAATAGAATTGCATCCTTTACAACCAAAAGGAGAAAGAACGTTGAGTGATGCCATCTCTAATTAATACGTAAACGTTTTAGAACTCTGAACACGTGACCTCCCTTACGGAATCAATTGCTGCCCTACAGTTCCTGTTGTCTTGCAATGCACGGACTAAATTAGATGAATTCCCACATTTCGTTTACTTACTTTCCTAGTTAATTGTCAATTCTCACAGAGTCACTGCTACTTATAAAGAATGAAGGTAAACAAAGGCTATATTCAAAATTTATTATTCAGTGAAATGTATTTGTTAATCCATCTTCTTTAGTGACTTTGTCAAACAGTTATGGCGGATTGGCAACTATTTAAACTCTTCAATTTTTTTGTTTCAACCAAATTCGATAAAACATGGAGCAATGTAGCACTTTCCCACACTTCCACTTAGTTTTGGGGCTAATTTCATCGCGAGATCCTATATTATTCGTGTCCATCGAAAACAGATTCAAGGTAAAGACCGAATTAAATCAGAAATACATTCATGTGAGCATTGGATGGTGATGAATGTTTTTATTCTGAATAACGAATTACAAGCCAGTATTACGATAACCCAAGTATTTTGATTTAAAAAGAATCTTAGAGTGTATCTTAGCGTATATGGCCAAAAGCTGAACATTTATCTTCTGAAAGTTCCATTCAAAGTTGAGAGCACTCTACGGATTATACTGCTATCAGACTATGATTTATCAGTTTAACACAGTACTTACAGCTCTCTCTGCAGACTTTGAAGCGGAATAATAAGGTATTCAATGGGCTGCAGATTTACCCAATAATCACTTTTTTTCTTGATTGATATTTGTACAAAGAGCTAGAGGAGTTTCGGTGAGAAAAGGGGAACACGTCAAACATTAGAAAATGACTTTTCTAGATTTTTTCTGCCTTTATTCTTAGCGGCAGATCCAAGCAATAACACTAACTGAATTGCCATGCATTGAAAACATAATGAAAGTAAACTGCTACTGCAACTCTGCGGTTTTGTTAATAATTCAATTGATTTTGATATCAAGGGTGCTATAAATGCGTTTAAAGTATCGTTCAATTCAGCTATTTCCCTTGCGAATTTCTCAGTGTATCAGATAATCACAGTCATTGATCAGTTGATTAAAAAAAGTCAGTGAGCTTTCAAATTTTATTCAGAAGTTCATGCTTCGGCAGACAGTGCAATGAGTCTCTGGGTGACTCACCCATTAGTCACATTTCGCCTCGAGCCCCGCTCCTCCATATTAAAGCCTCGGCGACCCGGAGTCTTGGTTGCGAGACAGATCACAAGTGAGGTCCCGGGCCGTGGCAACATTACACACGTTCCTTGTCGTTGACAGAGGGCACTAACAATGAATGCAAATATCACATGCAATTGACATAATTATAATTAACACTTTGACTACATCAAAATTCCAGCATTTGCAGTTTCTTGTCCCTCAAGTCTGACGTATTGGCCTTCGTACGAAAATGAATATTGTTTTCAATGGAAGGGGATATTGATCTGAGCATGGTTCGCCATATTCTGCAAATCAATTTTCAATCAAAACGCAAGTTATTACCCCGAGTATGTGTTTGTATTCATTTATTTTTTGCAGAAGTTAAAAAACTAAAGACAAATAATGGTATGTATCAACTCGAGAAAAACACAAGATCAAATGAAGAAAATGTGTCATTAGTTCAGATTCAGAAGTAGCTCTCAAATGAACATGCAGTTCGAGGCTTTCGACAACTAAATTCGTTTCAGCTGCCGCCTAAAATATTCCCAATACCTATTCTATTTCTAATCTGCTTGAATATTGGTTCGAGAAGACATTTTCGCCCAAACATATAAAATAAGGAATTCAAACTATTTGTTCGTTAAAGGTAAGCGTCACTTGTTTCCGGAAATGTAAAACGTTAGTTATGTTTACAAGTATATCTGGCGGCAAATGGGAAGAAAACGGCGATAAAATAGAGCAAGATCGATTTCCAAATGATCGTTTAACTTAGGGCACTTTGACACCAAATGTAGTCTATTTTCACACGAGGAGATGTGGTGAATTTCGTATCAAGAATCCAGAATCGATGATAATCCTTGTTTCTATTTGTGTTATCTATCTCATGGATTTACATTCCGACCATATCTAAAATACGTGCAGGATGTTTGGTCGCTGGATTGTGGATCCTCGTGCAGGCGTTTGCCAGGAGCATCGAAGATAGGTGGGTCGGTGTATTTGAGAATACATCAGAGAGAATTGAATTAAAAAATTAGGTTGAAGCAAATGCTCGCATGGATTGCATCGACGAGCTGTTCGGAATAGTCGGCTTCTAAATTATTTTGTGGAAAACGCTGAAGAAGCTGCAGCTCTCGACCAGAGAATGTCCAGAAAATGTTTTTAACGGCCTCTTCAACTATAAGCGTGTGTATTGCAATCGTATTCATGAGAAAGCAGGCGGTGAGTTACGAAAATAAGTATTTTTAATTCTTACTTGTCATATATTTGAATTCTCAGAAATTAAGCATCCAATGATGTAAAGGAAACGTTTAAATTATTTAGTCCGGTTTAACATATTTTAACACACAAATTAGTAATGGCCGTGGGCACGTGTTTAGGTGAGAGCACCGTTGTAAAAATGCGAAACATGCTCAACTCCAACTGCATATCAAAGAGGCATCGGGACAATGCCACGGTGTGCACTCATTGCCAACCGATTGCGTACACATTGCTGGACATCTGTTGGCTTCTAATTTCTATGCTCACGAGCCCAGAAAACAAGCTCGCAATTGACGGTAAAATTGTGGAGGCCTCATCACAAGGCGGGTCGACTGTAACTGAACAGGCCGAAATAAAGTATGTTATTGGAGTATACATTTCCCAGTTAATCTTCCTCGGTTTAACAATATGCTTCCCATTTGAGATTGCTTCCCATTTGCGGTATAAATGTTTGTCGATCACGATCGTTTTTAAAAAATCCGAAAAACTGATTGAACATTGTCGTCTTTTTCAGAATCGAAAGTAAACTGCATACCAGGTGAGTATTTTCACGTGTTTGTTTGTCTTTCCATTCTTTCCAGTCTTCCTTGAATGTGTTCATTATTATGAAACTCATCGAGCCCATTAATTATTTTGGGATCATGAACGACAGCAATAATTGAACCTATCAACATTTTTCACGTAGGTTCCGAAATCTAAAGGCAAATGGATTTACGTATAGTAAATGAATACCTGAACGCATAATTTGGTTAACTAATAACATAGTAATACATAGGAAGTAGAAATTACAAAAGTAATTTTCCCACCTATCGAAAAAACAGATGGAAGAAAGTTTGATTACGAAGTGCTAATACACATCAGCAAAGTCTGAAACATAATCTGTTCCCTTTCACCTAAATTACTAATTGGACTCGAATACATTCCCGATTAACTAAAAACAGCGATTATTATTATCCAGTGCAAAGAAAACATTTCAAAACGCCTTCAGTGCGTTCTCTCCGTACCCTTAAACAACTAACAGGAGGCATCATGGAAAGTTTGCTGTTGAATTCCGGAGATCCAATCGGTAGATTATCTTGTCCTTCAACTCAGCTATGCCCATCATTCAAGAGTCCAACGTTTTTGCACAGTAATATTTACATTTCAGGATTATTCGCACTCTGTGAACCCTTTGAGTCGGTATCAAATTTAATTTTATATGCCTTGAAGTTATTGGACTAAAGTAATGTTGGCGTTTATAATGTGACGACCTTCAAAGCACAGCCGAATGAGAATGATTGATCGATCATATTTTCCAGACCGAGAGAAGCTAGAAGCTATTCAAAAAGATATCGGTAAGTACACTCCAATTAATTGCTAAGTATTCATTCCTAATGATGTCCTGATGGGAGTACAATTCAACATGATGTTTTCAAGCCAGGTGTAACTGAATGAAATAGACAATTGAATTCCATTAATACTGTATATATATTTGATATGTTCACAGTGCAGCTGTTAGAGCTGAAAGATAAAGGTAAAAGTTATCCGGCCAAACATCATGTTTGGACAGTATTTTGGCATGTGCTGAAATAGGTTGGATCAAAAATAAGCGAGATATTGATAAGAAAAAACAATAACAAAGATAATTATATACAACTAAATAAGAATGTCATCCAATGGGGAGAAATTACGATTAGTGGTCTTAAGATTGCTATGCTTTAAATACATTGATTGGTGTGGTATAACCACGATGAAGATAATTCAAGTGTTAATTATCAATAAAATGTTTTAAGATAAGGATAGAATTGGGAAAATAACAATTTTACTTCGGAGTCATGTGAGTGACTACGTGAAGAAGCCCCGCCACGCGCATGCGCGTCATTATGTTCGCGCATGTCACACTGAACGGGCTGGGGCAGCGCAGCTCCAGTAACCCGCAGGTAAGCCAATATTACGCCTTTTCTGCAAGGTTTTTTTAAACTCTGTAAGTCTGGCTCGCAAAGCCAGCTAGAGATGCTAAATATATATTGTTAAACTGCGGTAATGGAGTGGAACGCGCGGGGACCGCATTGACCGCTTGCATATTGTGTCGGGACATAACGGCTGCTCTAAATTCCGGCTCCAATACCCGCTACTGTTTTACTGCAGCTGAAATGAAATGAAATAAAATAAAATTGGAATGAAATAAAATTAAATGCTCACTTTATTTCTCAACTACCTCCATCAATTTCCAGTGCTTCAAGGCACTCAGAAATATCAAACTAAAGTACTCTCAGGCTCATTTGTCTCATGAGTCTGATTATATGCAAGACTCCCTCCTTTTAATTTAACGTTTGGGGATAATGCTCCAAACTTAAAGAGCCATGGAATTTTTCAATTGGGATTGAATGCCCTGGGATTTCCCACACAGCCTCTCGCAGAGGTTCATACAGCAAAGAAGAAAACATCGCTTATGGATAACAGTGGGAATCATCCTCTCCAGCACCTTGTTTCGGGCTGGATGAGACGTCCCGAGACCATACCTCGGGAGAAGCAGGGCAGAAGGAGTCTGACTCTGAAGCTGGTGTCACCGCTTATGTGCACACACCAGCGCACACGAGCCATGCTCCAGGTGTCCCGGACGTAGCGTTAAACTTCGATAAACCCGGAAGGGACTGGTGAGGTTATCGAGAAAACTCTAACCGCCAATGTAAAGCACATGGGCTCTCACCAGCATCAGGATACGTTCATGGAAGACTGCCACACGTTATAAAACACCTGCAAAGTGTGCTTCACTCAAAATGCCCACCGTAAACTCGGAAAGGACACAAATGGGTGCGATTTCAACGCGTCCACAAGTTGTTGGCAGCAGGCATTCCGAGAAGTTCCAGCGGGCACCGATGTCTGATACTCAACAAGATATGATGGCCCTGTTCTGCAACGTCTACGTTGAACCCGAAGTTGCGGCTATATGTAAGTCCATCAATATCCAAGCCCAGATTATTTATTTGGGATGCACATCCTCGAACAAGTCAAGGACCTGGAGGGACATGCCAAAACAATCCGTCTCAAGAAGACATATGTCCCTTCTGCCAGGATGCCACCTCACAGGTCGTGTCAGCGCGAAAGGTGACGGACCCAGGGGCAGGGCCAAGCAGAGGGGGGGGGCAGTTGGACGACGGTATTACTCACTTGTGTATCCCAGCTACAACCTAAGTATGGTAAGAAGGAGTAAAGGCCGACTGTAGAGGTACAGGTGATTCATTCTGTCCAGGATAAGATTATGGGACCTCCGGTTGGTGGTAGGTTGCAATTAGTTATGATGAATGGTGCTGCATAACATCTTATCGGTTTATACTACACTCTGTCTCAAGTTCGAATACAGTTTATTTCAGGAATTGATCCATACAGAATATGCCTAATAGAGTATTTGGCATTCTGCACAAACTCAGCTGGTAAAAGAAGAAATTACGGGGTTGCCCGAAAAAAAGGGGTAATTGAGAGGACGATAAACCATCCTCAACAATTTGTGTCCAATATATTCCCCAGACAGAGAAAAGATGAGGGATGTAGAGGCATTCTGGACCTAAACCAGTTAAATTCCTATGATCGCTATCGGCATTTTTTAAATGGACACCTTCAATACTGCAAAAAGGCTGTTATCTCGAGGCTGTTATATTGCAACTATAGGCCTCAAAGATGCATATTATTCAGTACCAATTGATCATCAGTATCGGAGATGATATTTAATCATAAGCAACACTCAGTAGACAGCTGAGGAATCGGTTTCAGCAACCAAATACCTGTTTGAAAGGGTAGGGTTCCTGGTCCATCCAACCAAATCCAAGTTAGAGCCATCGTAAAAAAATGTTCATTTCGGATTTGTCATGATTCAGTTAATATGTCAGTGACTTTGCCTGCAGCCAAGGCTGTAGAGATCAAATAGTTCTCTACTAGTCTCGCTGAAAAACAATGTCCCTTCATCCGGTAAGTAGCTACTGTCATTGGTAAATTGGGTGGCAGCTTTCCCTGCAGTGCAGTTTGTGCCACTGCACTGTCGAAGTCTGCAACGAGCATTAAAGTACATGCAGGTCATTTTGATAGACCTATGCAGTTACCAACCAGAGCCATAGCTCAATTACAAACTACCAAAAACATTTTGGTTCAGCAACCTTCAGTGCTTTTATAGACACATGTGAGTACGACCGGATGGGGAGCTACGGCCAGCGAGTCTAGCTGCGGTGGTAGATGGAGTGTGCAAGAGGATTTGATCCTGCACAGGCATGGTATAAATTATTTAGAATTGCTGGGTGCATTCTAAGGATTAAAAGTTTATTGTTTAAGAATGAATTATTTACATGTTCAACTCCTGATTCATAATACCACGGCTGTGCCATATATCAATCCCATGGCAATAATAAGGCCAGTATCATGTGATAATCTGGCACTGGTGTATTTCCAGAAACATCTGGGTATCAGCTATCTACCTACCAGGTAGAAACAATGTTGTGGTAGACAACAGGTCACGAATGTTCAATGACAACATAGAATGGATGATTAAATCCTGAAGTTTTAAAATGATTGTCATCCGCTATGGGTCGCCAGATATTGATCTGTTGCATCCAGGCTAAATCACCAATTGCCTAAATATATTTCATGGGAACCGGGTCCAGGAGCAGTAGCGGTGGATGCATTCCCGTTACATTGGGGACGTACTTCTTTTATGCTTTCCCCATTCTGCCTGATTAGGCCGTGTCTCACCAAAATAGAGCAGGGCCCCGCCTCAGGCTTTTTGATGGTTCCGGACTGGACTACAGAGCCATGGTTCCCATTGGTGCTCAGAATGATGACTCAACCATTCATGGCTGTACCCAACTGCAGTAATTTGTTGGTGCACCCAGTAACAGAAGAAAGTCATCCGTTACATGGTCATATTAATTTGTTGATCTGCAGGCTCTGACCAGACCGTTCGAAGGCTATGGACTGTCGAATAGGTCCATGGATGTCATAACTGCAGCTTGGAGAGATAGCACTAGGAAACTATATGTGTTTCATATTAAGAAATGGGAGATGTTTTGTTTACAGTCAGATATATTTGATCATACTGCAAGCATACCGGATGTATTGGGGTTCCTTGCCATGCTGCATTTTTCATTAACACTTAAGTTATAGTGCCATGAATAGTACTCGGAGTGTTTTGTCCTATTTAGGCAGTTTCATAACAACAACCTATTGGCTCTCATCCATTAGTGTCCCGTTTCAGGAGAGGAGTTTTGTAACACAAATCCTCCTAAAAGCTAGATGTACAGAAATCTGGGATGTCATTATAGTTCTCACACCGCTTCGGCAATGGGCTCCAAATACGTCATTGGCTTTTCAGAAGTTAACACTTAAAGTCGTTACGCTCATGGCGCAAGTACCAGCGCAAAGAGTGCAAACATTGCAAATGTACGACTAGATAGCATGTATTGAACAATTTATTTTCTCTCGGTATTCACCAAGGAGAAGGATATTGAATTATGTGAGGTAAGGGAAACTAGTAGAGTAGCTATGGATACTATGAGTTTCAAAGTAAAAGAAGTACTGGCACTTTTGAAAAATATAAAAGTGGATAAGTCTCCAGGTCCTGACAGGATATTCCCTAGGACATTGAGGGAAGTTAGTGTAGAAATAGCCGGGGCTATGACAGAAATATTTCAAATGTCATTAGAAACGGGAATAGTCCCCGAGGATTGGCGTACTGCGCATGTTGTTCCATTGTTTAAAAAGGGCTCTAAAAGTAAACCTAGCAATTATAGACCGGTTAGTTTGACTTCAGTGGTGGGCAAATTAATGGAAAAGATACTTAGAGATAATATATATAAGTATCTGGATAAAGAGGGTCTAATTAGGAACAGTCAACATGGATTTATGCCCGGAAGGTCATGTTTGACGAATCTTCTTGAATTTTTTGAAGAGGTTACTAGGGAAATTGACGAGGGTAAAGCAGTGGATGTTGTCTATATGGACTTCAGTAAGGCCTTTGACAAGGTTCTTCATGGAAGGTTGGTTAAGAAGGTTCAACTGTTGGGTATAAATGCAGGAATAGCAAGATGGATTCAACAGTGGCTGAATGGGAGAAGCCAGAGAGTAATGGTGGATGGCTGTTTGTCGGGTTGGAGGCAGGTGACTAGTGGGGTGCCTCAGGGATCTGTGTTGGGTCCTTTGTTGTTTGTCATGTACATCAATGATCTGGATGAAGGGGTGGTAAATTGGATTAGTAAGTATGCAGATGATACCAAGATAGGGGGTGTTGTGGATAATGAAGAGGATTTCCAAAGTCTACAGAGTGATTTAGGCCAGTTGGAAAAATGGGCTGAAAGATGGCAGATGGAGTTTAATGCTGATAAATGTGAGGTGCTACACCTTGGCAGGACAAATCAAAATAGGACGTACATGGTAAACGGTAGGGAATTGAAGTATACAGTTGAACAGAGGGATCTGGGAATAACCGTGCATAGTTCCTTGAAGGTGGAATCTCATATAGATAGGGTGGTAAAGAAAGCTTTTGGTATGCTAGCCTTTATAAATCAGAGCATTGAGTATAGAAGCTGGGATATAATGTTAAAATTGTACAAGGCGTTGGTGAGACCAAATCTGGAGTATGGTGTGCAGTTTTGGTCACCCAATTATAGGAAGGATGTCAACAAAATAGAGAGGGTACAGAGGAGATTTACTAGAATGTTGCCTGGGTTTCAACAGCTAAGTTACAGAGATAGGTTAAATAAGTTAGGTATCTATTCTCTGGAGCGCAGAAGGTTAAGGGGGGACTTGATAGAGGTCTTTAAAATGATGAGAGGGATAGACAGAGTTAATGTGGACAAGCTTTTCCCTTTGAGAATAGGGAAGATTCAAACACGAGGACATGACTTTAGAATTAAGGGACAGAGGTTTAGGGGTAACATGAGGGGGAACTTCTTTACTCAGAGAGTGGTAGCGGTGTGGAATGAGCTTCCAGTGGAAGTGGTGGCGGCAGGTTCGTTGGTATCATTTAAAAATAAATTGGATAGGCATATGGATGAGAAGGGTATGGAGGGTTATGGTATGAGTGCAGGCAGGTGGGACTAAGAGAAAAAAGTTGTTCGGCACGGACTTGAAGGGCCGAGATGGCCTGTTTCCGTGCTGTAATTGTTATATGGTTATATGGTTATATGGTTATATGGTATTCTTCTGCAGATAAAATTACGTTTTATGTGTACGAATTAATCTAACAAAGCATGCTAGGAATGGCCGGAACCAAAGTAAGATTTAAGCCACCCTGTTGACCAAAGGTTATGTGTAGTTAAGCACCTGAGTCAATATATCGAGGTAACTTAGAGTCTGGGAGGCTCTGAGACAGCAATGCTCATCACACACAAAAAAACTCATAAGAGGTGTCAGTATAAACTATTTCTAGATGGTAAAACAGGTTTTGGATTCCGCTGGAGTAGACATTCATGTGTTTAAATCTCACTCTGCCATGGGCGGCATCAACATCCGCAGCAAGGCGCAGGATGGTCTCAGGAATCAACTTTCCTAAAATGATGATATACCTGTTCTGACAGTGCCAGGGTTTGGGCATGCTGTTTTGGGTTCCGGTTGATTTGATTTGCTTTGCCTTCATCAATCTCATTTTTAATTTCCCCTGCGATAGAGGGGTTATTACCGTATTGTTTTTTTTTTATGATTATTGGATAATTCGAAGCAATCTTCATAATATTAATTATTCACTACTGTGTCAACTGAAGCAGTGTGTCGTATGGAGTGCATCTACGGCATGAAATCACAGAGCTTTGAAATCTTCACATAGTAAAACAGTAAGATTTTACTTGTAACACAAGGAAAATAGTAAGATTAAACGAGAATTTACCAGTTCGAAGTTTGATCCTTATTTTATGAGGAGTTACGATGAGGGATTACGTGCCCTCCGCTCCCGGCCCTCAAAATCGAAAGGATCATCTGGTAATTCGAGTCTTCTAAAGCCTTACTATGTTACTTCGGCTACCGGTTTCTGTGTTTTCACGCCGCTGCTTTGAAGTATGACGCGCATGCACCTGGCGGGGCTTCTTCACGTAATCCCTCATCGTAACTCTTCATAAAATAAGGATCAAACATCGAACTGGTAAATTCTCGTTGAATCTTACTATAATATAGTCGTTCTCTTATACACCACTGTTCATTCTCAGATAAGGCAAACAATTGGGGTTCCAGATCCTTATTAATTCAATGTAAGAAAGAGGATACATACTGTAGCGGAATGCCATAGGTTGACGCCCTGAAATTAGGATAATCGATTCCCCTGAACCCTGGAACAATCCGCTTACGTTGCAGTTGAAACCCAATAGGAATACGACGCATTTTCACTTTACATTACTCACAGACGTATGAAAGTCTGAATCGTGAAACGTTCATGTCCCATTACCACGCTGGGTGGAGGGAGGAGCATTGGTTGTAACATTTTTGTAATGCATGAAGTGATCTACGACAAAAGTTAAATTAGCATTAGTTATATTTGTATGAATTAATATGCGGAATGGTTTCTTTAGAACTTGAAGAAATTCGTCGACAGAAGAGTAAGCTTCATTATCCGATGAATACAATATGCACCAATCGTTTTGTTTTTCCTGTAGAATGTAGAATTTTTCCTGGCTGCAACGCTGAAACACTGATATTCATTTATGCACATGTTACCTTAAATTAGAAACCAGTTGAAAATCAACAGTGCAAAGATTGAAATATTGGAATTAATAGAGAAGTATAACAATGCAAGTAAATAATAACGTATGTTTTGGGAAAGTTCGTTGAAATAAAATAGCAGTCACCCCTTGGTTTCATCATGCTACACCAATGCAAATGATTTTTTTTAAACGTGCCTGGATTGATCAAATTTTACGAAAGAGCAAATTTCATTGTCTCAGTTTCAATGAGACAATTTAACTAAATGTATATGATAATTATCTGGCCAAATCATCCATAGTAGGGAACGGTTGATGGAGGACGAGGCAGTAAAAGCACGTCAGTCTGAATTCCTCGCAATTTCATCAAACAATATGAGAGTAACGCTTATTTAAAACAAATCCGGAAATAACGCTTTTCAATTAAAATTTGTTTTGTTAATATTTCTTTTAAGGTACTTCTGTGCAGGAATGCGGTAAGAGCGTAAAATAAATCAAACATATATATAACTTTAACTAAGACTTTGTCTGGGCCTCATTTAATTGTGTTATTACATACTTTCAGAGATGGACCTCACTACAGCGAAATCAGGCACGTACATATAAAAAGGTTTGGAAGACTTACAAAAAGTAATTTCCGACAGAATTATACAAGGGTTAGCAATGCACGAGAATACAGCTCAGATTAAAACACTACGATTAAGTTAAGTAATTCAAGTCTGATAGATATATGCTTATCTCTCCTGTCAGCCTCCTGCGCTCCATGGAATAAGCTCCAAGCCTGTCCAATCTCTCCGAAAAACTCAGGACCTCCGATTCTGGAAATACACTCATTAATCGTATCTGAACTCTGTCCAGCTCGCAAACATGTTTCCCTTAGCAGGCTGAGCAAACCGGAACAAAATATTACAAATACAGCCTTAGCAATATATTGTACCACAGTACCATTACATCCCAAATTATATACTATATACCCTGATTGCAATGCATCGAAAGACTTCCGGAGCACCCTATCTGCATGTGAAGCTACATTCAGGGTGACGTGTCCCTAACCTCTATGACGCTGTGCTCTACAACGCTCCCCAGTGCTCTGCATTTTGAATATCCTGCCTGTTTGATTTCCCAAATTGCAACAGCTCATACCTGCGTGCAATTTGGGTACATTTGGAGCGTCAAAAGCAAGCCATCATCTCGGCTCATTTAAATATATTATAATTCCCTGCCATTATCATAATTTCAGGCCCTGTTCTGGCGCAGACAACTGTGTCAACGATTTTCAGAAGAAACGGAAAAGGGTTTTTGAGGTCTCCTTCCTCATTAGACGTGTATAATTGACCTACATTTCATGCTCTAACTTTATTGTAGTAACTATCAAATCCTTGCGTTCTGAAAATTTTTCTAACTTGTTTTCCATGAGTCCAGTGTAAATGAAAAAGGTCTCGATGACCATAAACTATTTCTCTGCCGAAATCAGAAACCCTTTCACATTTAGGAGCATTTGTGGGGAAACATATTCTATTAACAGCTGATTAATATTATGGAGTAAAGGTATTTAATTAAAATGTAACTTCATGAAAATGTATTGCTTTGGCATTTCAGAGGTTCACACACTTAAGTCCACGTTGGAGATAGCAAGTAAGAGATCACGACTGGCGGCTATTGTAATACAAACACGATGCAGGTGGAAAGTCGGGATAGCGTAGATTCAATATGCACCTGAGAGAGAATTGGATTACAGAGAAAAAAACGGGAGGAAGTAAATAAGAGATTGCAGACACAAAATGCTGGAGTAATTCAGCGGGACAGGCAGCATCACTGGAGAGAAGGAATGGGTGACGTTTCGTATCGAGACCCTTATTCAGAATCCTTCTTCAGATGAGAGATTGTTTTCAGAGCTGGCATGCACACAATGGGCGGAAAGGCATCGTTCCATATCGTGGGCATATAAACAATGACATAACAAATCTTGGAATTGGTCCACAGCTTGACTGAAGTGCAACTACATGGGTGTAAACACATCGGCCGATCTATATGAACTATTAGTGAAAAAAATCCATCTTCTCAGTTAATCATTCACCCAGTTAATGTGGTGCCAAAGGATAGAGAGCCATAGAGTGATACATTGTGGAAACATGACCTTCGGCTTAACTCGTCCATACCGGCCACCAATTTCCCAGCTACACTAGTCCCGCTTGCCTGCGTTTGGGCCACATCCCTCCAAACCTGTCCTATCAATGTACCTATGTAACTGTTTCTTAAACGACGGGATAGCCTCAGCCTCAACTATCGTCTCTGTCAGCTTGTTCCATACTCCCATCACAATTTGTGTAAAAAGTAACCCCTGGAATTCCTATTCAATCTTTCCCCGTCATCTTAAACCTCTGTCCTCTGGTCCTCGATTCCCCAAATCTGGGCAAAAGACAGGTGCATCTAACACATCTATTCATCTCATTATTTTGAATACTGCTATCAGACCTCCCCCCATCCTCCTGCACTCCATGGCATAGAGACCCAGCCTACTCAACCTCTCCCCGTGGCTCACACCATCTATTCCTGGCAACATCCTCGTAAATATTTTCTGAACCCTTTCAAGCTTAACAATGTATTTCCAAGAACATGGTGCCCAGAACTGAACACATGATTCTAAATGCGGTCTCACCAACGTAATTTCCAGCTGCAACATGACCTCCCTACTTCTATACTCAATACTCTGACGGATGAGGGCCAAAGGGCCAAAGTTATTTTTGAGCACCTTATCTGCCTGCAACTCGACCTTCAAGTACAATGCACCTGTAGTCCTAAATCCCTCTCTCTACAGCCCAGAAGCCTGCCATTTACTGTGTAGGTCCTCCCCATGTTCGACGTCAAAAATGCAACACCTCACATTTCTCTGTATTACATGTTATCAACAATTCCGCCGCCCACCTGGCCAATCGATCCAGATCCTGGTACGATCGCTCATAACCATCTTACCTATCTGCAAAACTACTAACTTGTGTATCATCAGCAAACTTGCTGATCTTTCCCTGTATTTTTTTCATCCAAATAATTGATGTAGATGACAAACAGTAACCAGCCCAAAACCGAACCATGGGTCACACCACTAGTCACAGTCATCCAGTCTGAGAAGCAACCTTGCGCCATTACCCTCTGCTTCCTTCCATGGAGTCAATTTGTTATCCATTCAGCTATATCTCCTTGGATCCCATGCGATGTAAATTGCCAGAGCAGCCTACCATGTGTAATCTTGTCGAACGCCTTACTGAAGTCCATGTAGAAACATAGAAAATAGGTGCAGGAGGAGGCCATTCGGACCTTAGAGCCAACACCGCCATTCATTCTAATCATGGCTGAGCGTCCGCTGTCAATAACCCGCGCCTGCCTTCTCCCCATATCCCTTGACTCCACTAGCCCCTAGAGCTCTATCCAACTCTCTCTTAAATCCATCCATTGATTTTGCCTCCACTGCCCGCTGTGGCAGGGAATTCCATAAATTCACAACTCTCTGGATAAAAATGTTTTTTCTCACGTCAGTCTTAAATGACCTCCCCTTTATTCCAAGACTGTGGCCCCTGGTTCTGAACTCTCCCAACATTGGGAACATTTTTCCAGCATCTAGCTTGTCCAGTTATTTTATAATTGTATATGTTTCTATAAGACCCCCCCCCCCCCCCCCACCCCACCATCCTTCTAAACGCCAGTGAAAGCCTATCTTTTCAATGTTTCCTCATATGACAGTCCCGCCATCCCAGGGATTAATCTCGTGAGAAACGCTGCACTGCCTCTATCACAAGGATGTCCTTCCTCAAATTAGGAGACCAAAACTGTACACAATTCTCCAGATGTGGTCTCACCAGAACCCTATACAACTGCAGAAGAACCTCTTTACTCCTCTACTGAAATACTCTTGTCTTATGAAGGCCAACAACCCATTAGCTTTCTTCACTGCCTGCTGTACCTGCACGCCAACTTTCAGTGACTGGTGCACAAGGACACCCAGGTCTCGCTGTACCTCGCCCTTACCTAACCTAACCCCATTAGATAATAATCTGCCCCCTTGTTTTTGCCACCAAAGTGGATAACCTCACATGTATCTATATTATACTGCATCTGCCACGCATCTGCCCACTCACTCAACCTGTCCAGATCCCCCTGCAACCTCCTAACATCCTCGTCACAGTTCACACTGCCACCCAGCATTGTGTCATCTCAAACTGTACACAACATCTTCAGCTCTCCCCTCATCAACCTTTGTGGTCACGTCTTCAGAAAGAAATAACAAATGAGAACGAATTTTCTAATGCCTCTTCAAGTAAAATGATAGCGAATGAGCCGATTTTTCGGTGCTGATCCAATCACACGCTTTCAAAATTAGCGCATAAACATGGAAATCTAGGATAAATTATTGATGATCTATTCGCAAATAAAATTAACAAATTCCACGAAATTCAATTTAGTGCCCATCAACAGAATTCAAGGAGCACAAAATGGAAGCCGACTGGTCTGATTGTCTTCTACTTTAACATGTCACAATTTACCTTGAAGTATTCGGTAACAGACGGACAAATATTTCCTTTCTTCCGGAGATTGAAAGAGCATGCCTCTGATGTTCATGTGCTCCGTAAATCCATGCTGATGTTCACAGAGATGAATGTCAGAAACGTGCACATGCGTACACTGTTGGTGGCGGAAGTGTTTTTGTGGCGGAAGTACTATTAGAGCAGCATGCCAAATTCCATTATTACAATGCAGTCTAAAATCATCAGATCCCACCACTGTAAAAACGAAAATTTTGTTTTGAATTCAAGAGCTCCATATGCGTATTTATATGCAGAACGTCTTCATTTATCGAATTAATATTTTCATCCTGAATTTATTCCATCTCACTATCAAAGTAGATATATGTATGCCGTACAGATCTATTACTATGGGCATAAGACGGCGGGGGTCAGATTGGCAGCAAATATTAATGTATTTTACATTCCTTTGTGATATTCGCAAGTGGGGTCCAAGGGCAAGTTGGATCCAAGGGCTTGTTTCCACACTGCATCAATTTACAAAAACTAACACTTTAATATCTTCATAATCCGAAAAAAAGGTATTATCATAGAGCAATAAAGAGCTGTAATTGATTTTTTCCAAATAAGTTTAATATTTAATGTTCGAAACTTTAAATATGACAGTAACTAAACTGGATATGCGAAATAGGAAGAAATGTGCGGAAGAAGTTAGATGCATTTTCAGACAACGCTACTGTATTTTGCCTTGGCAAACGTGTCCCGTGAATTCTGGTATTTTTGTACCATGTGATGCTAAACCCTTGATTTTTTTGTTCAGGAAAATAATCATAAAGCGCACTGATGTTTATATTTTATTCCAAAAGAGAACGATTTGCAACTCAAAGATGAAGGTAACAATTATCAATACTGTTGTAAACTGTGCTCAAATGCGCATCTGCAACTATGAAATGGAAATGTTTGCAGGCTGAACGTTGACCAAGAATTATTTTGTGGCATTTTCACCCCAGAACTTCTGAAACATGTCAAGAGTGATGGTGAGTGGATAAAACCATGAGACACTCATCGGTTCAATAAAATTCGAATCAAGCATGCTGAAGGGAAAAACGCACGTATGATTGTGCCTCATTTGAAAGTATTTAACATTTTCGAGGGAGATACGTCAAATAAGCGAATGTCAAATTTCACATTAATCAGCCTTTCACGTCAATGTACCAATTTATGCTGCTATTTCTAATCTAATCGGTCACCCGGGTACTGCACCTGGCCGTGTTGTAAGTTATATTGTGTTGTGTTTAGTTTATCTTACTTTAGTTTATTTTAGATTAGTTTAGTTTAGTTTCGTTTAGTTTAGGTTAGTTTAGCACCTCCGCAGACACCTCTGTCAAGATGTTCATGTTTGCGGACGACACAACCCTGATTAGACTGATCCAGGATGGGGGGAGGGGACTGCCTACAGATTGGAACTGTCACAGCTTGCCTCCTGGTGCCGCCGCAGTAACCTAGAGCGCAATGTTCTGAAGACAGTGGATTAATTGTAGACTTTAGGAGAGGTCCCCCTCCCCTCTCCCCACTCACCATCAACTACACCACATTAACATCTGCGGAGTCTTTTAAGTTGCTGGGAACCATGAAGTCCAAGGACCTTAAGTGGGGAGCTACCATCGACTCCGCAATCAAGAGGGCACAACAGATGATGTACTTCCTACGGCAGCGGAGGAATCACAAACTGCCACAGGTAATGATGGTCCAATTCTACACGGCCATCGTAGAGTCTGTTCCCTCCTTCTCTATTACGGCTCGCCGCGAAGGCCGACACCTATGGCTCAGCACTTCAAGTCCCCCTCCCATTTTGAATCCGACCTCTCTGTCCAGAGCGTCCTCATGGACAGAGTGAGCACCACTGGGAATTGAAGGAGCAGCACCTCATATTCCGCTTGAGCAGTCTGCACCCTAGCAGCTTGAACATTGACTTCTCAAATTTCCGGTAGCCCTTGCAGTCTCCTCCCCTTCCCAGCTCTCCCTCAGCCCTCTGGTTCCTCTTGTTCCTTTCTTCTTCCCACCCCCCTCCCACCCCCACCCCCGCCACCCACACCCCCAACCCTGCATCAGTCTGAAGAAGGGTTTCGGGCCGAAACGTTGCATATTTCCTTCGTTCCATATAAGTGGAGCACCCGCTGAGTTCCCCTAGTACTTTTCTCTACCTTCGATTATCCAACATCTGCAGTTCCTTCTTGAACATTGTATCTACTCCACTGCGATATCTCCTCAAGGTGTGCCTACTTTGAAGAAGTTCTCCGCCCTCCGAAGACAGTTTCAAAACCTTCTCACTGACTGCCCCCACCCCTCTGTGATTCCCCCTTCCGTCCAACTCTACGACCACATCCTAATCCAGACCCGATACGACAGCCACGTTTGCTTTCTCGGGACTTGCCTGCTCCTCTATCTCGTACCTCATGGCTTCCAGCTCCAGTTCCCTACCTCCCAGTTCGGACCCAAGTAGAAATATGGATATGGATTTGAGTGCGCTCGATCCTAGCGCTAGTCATCCTAACCCTGGTTAAATCCCTCCCGACCTATGTTCAAGACACCTCAGACACTCTCCGTCGTCTCCGGACATTCCATTCTCTAGGCCCCCATCCCCTTATCTCCGCAATGGACGTCCAGTCACTCTACACCTCCATCCGCTACCAAGACAGTCTCAAAGCCCTCCGGTTCTTCCTCGAACGGAGATACAGCCAAACCCCGTCAACATATACTCCCCTCTGCCTAGCGGAGCTGGTCCTTACCCTCAATAACCTTTCCTTTGACCCCTCCCATTTCCTCCAAATACAAGGCGTAGCTATGCGCACGTGCATGGGCCCTAGCTATGTCTGCCATTTTGTAGAGTACGTCGAACAATCCTTGTTCGAGGCGTACCATGTCCCTCTCCCCGAACTCTACCTCCGCTACATTCACGACTGCATTGGTGCCACCTCTTGCACCCACGCACAACTCGCTGACTTCATCAACTTCACCACTAACTTCCAGCTGCCACTCAAATACAATTGACCATTTCCGACGCTTCCCTACGATACTTTCTTGACCTCACTATCTCCATCGCAGGTGATAGACTTCTGACCGACATCCGTTACAAACCGTTAAAGAAGAAACTGCAGATGCTGGAGAATCGAGGGTTACACAAAAAGCTGGAGAAATTCAGCGGGTGCAGCACCATCTGAGGAGCGAAGGAGATAGGCGACGTTTCGGGTCGAGACCCTTCTTCAGACCACTGACTCCCATGGCTATCTAGGCTACACATTTTCCCACAGCTACCTATAAGGACTCCATCCCTCACTCCCTATTCCTCCGTCAACGCCGCATCGGCTCCCAGGATGAAGTGATCCACATCAGGGCATCGGAAATGTCATAATTCTTCAGGGAACGGGGGTTCCCCTCCCCTACTATAGATGATGCTCTCGCCAGGGACCATCCAGTACCCCCGCAACACTGCACTGTCTCCCCATCCCCCACTCGGAAAATGGCCACCCTAGTCCTCACATAGAAACATAGAAACATATAAAAATAGGTGCAGGAGTAGGCCATTCGGCGCTTCGAGCCTGCACCGTCATTCAATGTGATCATAGCTGATCATCCAACTCAGTATCCCGTACCTGCCTTCCCTCCATACCCCCTGATCCCTTTAGCCACAAATGCCACATCTAACGCCCTCTTAAATATAGCCAATGAACTGGCCTCAACTACCTTCTGTGCAGAGAATTCCAGAGACTCACCACTCTCTGTGTAAAGAATGTTTTCCTCATCTCGGTCCTAAAGGAATTCCCCCTTATCCTTAGACAGTGACCCATTGTTCAGGACTCCCCCAACATCGGGAACAATCTTCCAGCATCTAGCTTGTCCAACCCCTTAAGAATTTTGTAAGTGTCTATAAGATCCCCCCTCAATCTACTAAATTCCGGCGAGTACAAGCCGAGTCTATCCAATCTTTCCTCATATGAAAGTCCTGACATCCCAGGAATCAGTCTGGTGAATCTTCTCTGTAACCCCTCTATGGCAAGGATGTCTTTTCTCATATTTGGAGACCAAAACTGTACGCAATACTCCAGGTGTGGCCTCACCAAAACCCTGTACAACTGCAGTAGAACCTCCCTGCTCCTATACTCAAATCCTTTCGCTATGAATGCTAACATACCATTTGCTTTCTTCACTGCCTGCTGCACCTGCATGCCTACTTTCAATGGCTTGTGTACCATGACACCCAGGTCTCGTTGCATCTCCCCTTTTCCTAATCTGCCACCATTCAGATAATAGTCTACCCTCATGTTTTTGCCACCAAAGTGGATAACCTCACATTTATCCACATTATACTGCATCTGCCATGCATCTGCCCATTCACTCAGCCTATCCAAATCACCCTGCAGCCTCCAAGCATCCTCCTCACACCTAACTATACCCCCCAGCTTGGTGTCATCTGCAAATTTGGAGATGTTGCATTGAATTCCCTCGTCGAAATCATTAATATATGTTGTAAATAGCTGGGGTCCCAGCACTGAGCCTTGCGGCACCCCACTAGTTACTGTCTGCCATTCTGAAAAGGACCCGTTTACTCCTACCCTTTGCCTCCTGTCTGCTAGCCAGTTCTCTATCCACATCAATACTGAACCCCCAATACCGTGTGCTTTAAGTTTGTATGCTAATCTCTTATGCGGGACCTTGTCGAAAGCCTTCTGAAAGTCTAGATATAACACATCCACTGGTTCTCCCTTATCCACTCTACTAGTTACATCCTCGAAAAATTCTATCAGATTTGTCAGACATGATTTACCTTTCGTAAATCCATGCTGACTTTGTCCAATGATTTCACCACGTTCCAAATGCGCTGCTATCCCATCTTTAATAACTGACTCTAGCAGTTTCCCCACTACCGATGTTAGACTAACTGGTCTGTAATTCCCCGCTTTCTCTCTCCCTCCTTTTTTTAAAAAGTAGGGTTACATTAGCTATCCTCCAATCCCCAGGAACTACTCCAGAATCTAAGGAATTTTGAAAAATTATCACTAATGCATCCACTATTTCTGTGGCTACCTCCTTGAGTACTCTGGGATGCAGACTATCTGGCCCTGGGGATTTATCGGCCTTCAATCCGTTTAATTTACCCAACACCACCTCCCGGCTAACCTGGATTTCACTCAGTTCCTCCATCTTATTTGACCCCCGTTCCACTGCTATTTCCGGCAGATTATTTATGTCTTCCTTAGTGAAGACAGAACCAAAATAGTTATTCAATTGGTCTGCCATGTCCTTGTTCCCCATGATCAATTCACCTGTTTCTGTTTCACCTTCCACCCCACTATCCGTCACATGCAACAAATAGTCTTCCGGAATGTTCCCAACATCCAAGGTGGCCCCAACACTCGCCACATTTTCCCATATCCCCCGCCCCTGCTTTCCGCAAAGACCGCTCCCTCTGTAACTCCCTTGTCAATTATTTCCTTCTCACCCGCACCACCCCCTCCCCGGGCACTTTCCCTTGCAACCGCAAGAGATGCTACACTTGTCGCTTTACCTCCCCCCTCCACTCCATTCACGGACCCAAGCAGTCGTTCCAGGTGCGACAGAGGTTCACCAGCGCCTCCGCTAACCTCATATATTGCATCCGCTGCACCAGATGTCAGCTGATCTACATCGGTGAGACCAAGCGTAGGCTTGGCGATCATTTCGCCGAATACCTCCGCTCGGTCCGCAATAACCAACCTGATCTCCCGGCGGCTCAATACTTCAACTGCCCCTCCCATTCCGAATCCGACCTTTCTGTCCTGGGCCTCCTCCATGGCCAGAATTAGCACCACCGCAAGTTGGAGGAGCAGCATCTCATATTCCGCTTGGGCAGTCTGCACCCCAGCGGCTTGAATATTGACCTCCAATTTTCGGTAACCCTTGCAGTCTCCTCCATTTCCCAGCTGTTCCTCAGCCCTCTGACTCCCCCTCTTCCTTTCTTCTTACTGCTCCCGCTCCCGCTTCCCCCCAGCCTGCATCAGTCTGAAGAAGTGTTTTATCATTAATGTTTTATTATGATTAATTTGTAGTGTTTTCTGACATTCGTAACTGTCACTGTATGTCATGTAGTTACTTGTGGGCGGAGCACCAAGGCAAAGCCCTTGATGTGAAAACTTGGCCAATAAACTTACATACTTACTTTAGTGATACAGTGCTGAAACAGGCTCTTCGGCACAGAGTCCGCACCGACCAGCGATCTCCGCAAACGAACGCTATCCTACATTGCACTCATGCCAAACCAATTGACCTACAAACCTACTCGTCTTTGGAGTGTGGAAAGAAACCGATGATCTCGGAGAAAACCCACACTGTCACGGGGACAACGTCTCCGTACAGAGAGCACCCGTAGCCGGGATCGAACCCGGGTCTGGCGCTGAAAATACTGCAAGGCAGTAACTCTACCGCTGAGTCACCATGGCGCCGATTATGACGACACGCGTGGTATATTTGCATCCGTGCGTCTTCCTGCTATGGAATCGACTGTGATGGCATTCTCATGAAGTTATTGTCAAAATAAATTTTCTGTGCTAGGCTAATTTTTCGCGTGGTCAGATCGACCACATGTATGCAACTTTAGAAACCTAAAGCAAATATGGAGGAAATAGAGCGGACTAGGCCACAATATCCATGTGTAGTCGAATCAAACCAGCATGTATTTATGTAATAGCAAGTTTTGTGTTTAACTGCAGCAGAAGGGTATAAACCATTATCAAATAAAACAACAATATGACACCTCATCTCAGTCATTATTGCTTTAATATATATTGCTTTGCTTTTTATTCTCGCAGAGGAACAGATACGTGAAACCCAAGAGGGTAAATGACTTATTTTTCATCCACTTAGAGCTGTATTTTCTGCGGCTGAGACAAATGTACAACAATTGTGAAGAGGTGCTGGCATTACTCTTGCACGTCGGACATAAGTGACCATAGAGGCAGCCTCCTGAGATTCACTGATCATCATTTACAATAGAGAAAACTTTGCAAATGGTCAATTGGAGGAACAGTCATAAAGATATTGTATGACGATGAAGCATTGAGGGGATATTCCTGGTCCTACTTTTGTTGTATTTGCCTGTGAAAATTCAGAATTATTATTACAAAGTGATTGGGCTGCATGATAACTAGCAAAATCATTAAGGGGTGGGACAGGCTAGATGCAGGAAGATTATTCCCGATCTTGGGGAAGTCCGGAACAAGGGGTAACAGTTTAAGGATCAGGGGGAAGTCTTTACGGACCGAAATGAGAAAAACATTTTTCACACAGAGAGTGATGAATCTCTGGAATTCTCTGCCACAGAAGGTAGTTGAAGCCAGTTCATTGGCTATATTTAAGAGGGAGTTAAATATGGCCATTGTTGCTAAGGGGAACAGGGGATATGGAGAGAAGGTAGGTACGGGGTACTGAGTTGGATGATCAGCCATGATCATATTGAATGGCGGTGCAGAAAATACTCCTGCACCTATTTTCTATGTTTTTATAACCAGTGCTTCTGTGCAGAGTTGCATGTTAACGGCACGGCTTATCGGCGTGGACGAGACATTGAGCACGGAATTTCAAACTAAAGTACGAGGGCAAACGTCAATGCATGGAGTCAACATCCCCGTCGGTTGACCAGCAGACTGAATCGCACTGAAAAAGGGCCCCGACGTCACCTCTCCCTGCTCTCAATAGATGCTATCTGACCCGTTGAGTTGCTCGATAACTTTGCGTCCTTCTTCGTATTAATCACAATCGTACTTCTTTGTTTAATCTCCCTCCACACCCTCCACCCTCCGTACGGTCGGTTATTACAAGTTTTCCGGTGGTTTACTGTATTATAACTCGAATTACTACTTTATCAACTTACTGTCTTTCAAAAACAGTGAGATGTTTTCTTTAGCAGGCATTTTATTAAAGTATTGTTCAATCGAATACTTGTGCCGAATACTTCAGACAACGTCATGTTTTCCGTAAACGGAGTCCTACCAAACTGTAGTCTGCTACGCCTCACATTCGGAGCATATCAGCGCACCTACGAAGAGTTTTCAGAGTTGAACTGCTGAAAATAAATCATTTTACTATCATGTTATGGTTCAATCTAAATTTTAAATGTAATATTTTACTTTGTCATAAAAGTTGCAAGTGATATACTTTTCTACTCGTACAAGCAAATATTTGATTACCTCTTTAAACGATATCATTGAGCACATCCATAATGGGTAATATATTTCCTAGAACGTAAGAAAATAGAAGCGATTCGACTGAACGTTGGTAAGACCATTGATGTCTAATGTATTGTATTGATTCAGTTATATACCTGAAGGCATTTTACATTGTTTCACCGATTGCACTGTATATTGCACTGCTCCCCCGGTATCCTGTATGTATCTTGACTCAGGAGTATTACAAATTGTTTTGAAATAAACAAGGTGGGATTGTAATTGTTTTAAACCTAAGGACATCTATTAGAGAGAGCGCAAAACGTGACAAGCACAATTCGGAAAATATAATTTTATCAGTTCTATTACACTCTACTGAAACAACTATGGCACTACTGCACTACACACATTACATTTTGTACATAGGATATAGGAATAAAATATCCATTAATATAGTTCCATGAGCCTATACGGAACTCAAAGTGATTACAGAGTTAGAATACATTCGGTAAAGAACAAACATGAGTAAATTGATTCAATTTGTTTAATTCAAAAGTGAAGGCGAAATAATGAAATACTGTTGGAAGTAACCTTTAAAAACGGAAAGGTGCGTGGTTTAGGTTTCCAATCGTACCAAGGCACGAGAGACTGTATATATAGCATTCTAGAACAAAATAATAACGCCCTGCAAGAGCACAACTGATCGGCGGCAACTGTTAAGAAACGTGCATGCTTCCGACACAAAATGACGATTATCTCATTGCTTCGTAGATGCTGCCTGGCCCGCTGAGTTATTCTAGTTCTTTACTCTTTATTGCGACATGGCGTCGTTACGCGAAATGTGCAAACATACAACAAGTGTATATTTCAAAACATTTCGTAATGCAGATACACATGCATACAATCCACCAGCTAAAGTGAAAGGAATCTTTCCCGCAGCAGAAACTGTGCAACGCGTAGGTACAATGTGCTCATCTAACTATATGTACAGAAATATGGACGCCGGGCAGGAAAATTGTTGGATAAATCAATGTAGGAATTAAATTTGTGTGACGCACCCTGAGAACATCCTACAACATGAATCTTTAGAGATGCCATTCGTCCCCATCTTTCCATTTGCTATTTTAAAGGGAAGAGTTATGCCCCTGCCCCACTTAGGAAACCTGAACGGAAACCTTTGGTGAATTGGCCCTCGACCCAAGGTTTCCATGAGGTCGCCGGAGGTTTTGATCACTCTCCCTAGTCGAAAGTGGTTTCCTCGTGGTCGAGGCTTCTTTTAGGTTGCTTCGATTATTTCAACAACATTTAAAACGGCCTTGACTAAAAATAGGATGCCGTTTGGTCGAAGCCAGTGGAATGGGGTCACTATTTACTTACAGCAGTCGAAGGCCATCTCCTTCGCTGACCGACCATTTTGATTGGCTCTTTGGAGTTTCACCACCTAGAAGGGCCCACCGGAAGGTAAAATGCCCGCTAAATTTATTAAACTTCTTAAAACTGTCTCCACCCCTTCTCCCCCCTTCTGTCCCCTTCTCCCCACTTCTCCCCACTTCTCACCCCCTTCTCCCCCTTCTCTCTCCCCTTATCCCCCGTTCTATTCACCTTCTCACTCCTTCTCTCTCCCCGTCTCCCCCCCTCCCCCACCTCCCGCGCTCTCTAAACGACTTACCGTGATCTGAGGTAGCTGTTTAATTTCCTCTTCAACGCGCAGACAGCGCTCCTCCGCTATTCGTGGCCCCCATCTTTGCGATTTGTGTTTGTGTGTGTGTGCGGTCGGTAGTAAAGATCCAAAAGGATCTTTGGTCGGTAGATGCAGCTCACGCTTCGGTCGAGGCTTTCCAGGCGAGTGACCAAAACCTCTGGCGACTAATGGAAACCGTGGGTCGCGGGCAAGGTCACCAGAGGTTTCCATTCAGATTTCCTAAATGATACGGGTGCATTAGGAAAACCCCATTAAAACGTATCATACAACAATGATCATATTTAGCAGGTTAGGCGATTAACAGTTAACTTTGTAGCCCTGCTGTCAGACTTTTTTAAGAACGAATTTAAAACTAGAATGTTAACTTTAGTTGACCTTCTACCGCCCGACCTGCTTGGCATTTTCAGCGTTTTCCTTTTAATTTTATACGGGCGTTTTATTGTTATTTTCAGTGAAATCGCACGGTTTAATGAAACCCATGAGCAGCTAATGATCATGTATTTTTCAAGCTGTTTTGAAAATCTGAGATCACAATTACAATCACAATAATACTTTATTATCATGTATATTTTGCAACATACGAGGAATTTCATTTCCCAAGTCAGTCATATAAATGAGACGCAACGGAACACACTAAATACATTTTAAAATTAACATCCACCACAGTGCTTCCCCCACATTCCCCACTGTGATGGAAGGAAATCCCTTCCCTTAGCTCTCCCGTGGTCGGAGGCATCGAGACGATCTTGACTCATTGAACAACAATAAGTATTTAATCCAAAAAATGCCCCTAATAACTCCAAATAATTAATACCATATGTTTGGAGAAATAAATCTTCTTGGAACTCCATCTGCCACCACAGCTGGTGTCATTGTCCGGAGCCCACCATCCGAGAGCAATCACATCAGTTGGCAATACCACTGAAGGTTGCTGAACAACAATATTTTTAGCAGCTTGTGCAACATTTCGAATCCACCACCGAATTCAGCTAAAGCTTCCGTTAGCAACTGCATGGGTCTATCAAAATGACCTACACGTCATTTTAGTGCTTGTGCTCTTGCCCTTTGAAGGTTTTGATAATGCAGAGGACCAAACGCAACAGCAGGGAATGCAGCTACTATCTTACCAATAACCCAATATACTTCTCGGGTGGATGCATAAGGTTTGTCAACAAGGCAACTACATGCATTTGTAATATCCACAACTTTATCTGTTGGCAAAGTGACATAGCAACTGAATTAATGACACACCCCAAATAATCAATTGTTTGGGATGGCTTTAGTTTAGATTTCGTTGGATGGATCAGAAACCCTAGCCTTACAAACAGGCTTAAAGTTGCTGAAACTGATTCTTCAGCTGATTCCAGAGTGGCATTAACAATTAAAACATCATCAAGATAAGCCATGACAATGTGATTTTGAGCCGTTAACAATGCAACTACTGGTTTCAATAATTTTGTGAACAGCCTGGGAGCTGAACTTAACCCATTAGGTAAAACTTTATATTGCCACAGCTGACCCATCCAATTAAACGTCAAGTACCTGCGATAATGGCAATGACTGCCACTGAATAATACGCATCTTTAAAATCTATAGTAGTCATGTAACAGCCTATGAACAACAACTGCTTTGCAGTGTTGAAGGTGTCCATTTTGAAATGTCTATATTGGACATATGAATTCAATTTTGTGAGATCCAGATTTACTCTACAACCCCCGTCTTTCTTTGGCCTGGGGAAAGTATTTGACACAAATTGTTGTGGATGATTCCCCGTACTTTCAATTACCCCTTTTTTTTCAAATAAATGTTTACTTCTTGTTGAACCTGAGAATTTTCAGGTGAAGAAAACACCAAAACCCGATTAGGTTTACTCTGTACAGGTGGATCAACTCCTTCCATAATTTCTATTATAGCACCTGACATAGTATCTAATATAAACCGATCATATGTTATACAGCACAATTCATCATGAAACAATTGTAATCTACCTCCAACCGTAGGTTCTCCAAAAGTTTTCTCTGTGATAGAATCAAGTTTTTGTACGTCAGCAAATGACATTGATGGTCTCCTCCTTCCAACATATGGGTGGGCATTGGACTGTGATGGGTAATAATACCTTCTCACAATACCACTGCCTCTGCTTGTTCCCGATCCTGAATCAAACCCCCTTCTCATCTAGCCAGATTGTTTTCGTCGATTTTTTTTTTAATTTGCTTAGGCAGGTTTTCTCCGAATAAATAATCTGGAGCTTGAACAATGCTTGATTTATACAGACCTGCAAATCTTGGGTATAGGATGGGCCGAATGGCGATTTTCCTCATTCAATTAATCTCAAAATAAGAGTTGCAAAACAATGCCAACATGTATTTTTGGATTTTGGACTTTGCACGCCCTTCCACCTGCCTCCCAAAAGCATTGATGCCACCCGCAATTAGCTTGAGGAGCCTCTGGAACCATATTTCCTGTCCTCGCATTATTGAAGTCATGGGTGTCCAAATTGCCGGATTTATCGTCGGCACCCTCTGTGATGCACAATTAACAGGTGTTTTATAGAGGTCTGCTCTCTCAACCATGACAGTCTCCTGAAGCTGGTAAGAAACCAAATAATTAATGTTGGCCGCCAGTTTTTCTTCCATGACCTCACCGCTTCCCTCTGGTATAGCAAAGGATTGTGCTACATCCGGTACACTTGGAGTTTGACTCTTCTGCTGTGGCGGGTACTCATGATCAGAAACACCACCTCCATGGTCAGTCTCCTGCCGCCCTGGTACTCCTGAGACTTGCTCAAAGGAGACTTCTTCTAGACCTAAACTAGGCTCTGGAGGTTCATATTCCCATGTAGTAAAGGCACCATATTCTTGATATAGAACCCCCTCTGGGGCTGCCTGGGAATACTCTGGGTCTTTGCACCCTTGGTTGATAATAGTTTGGAGCATTTTCTCCATTTGGTCCATCCTGAGCCACATGGCTCATCTGTCTGGAGGGCCTAACAGACTTCCTTTTAGTTTTCCTATCCACTGGAGTACTCTCAGTGGCCTGCGGCTGTGGAGCGGCTAAAGGCTGATCAACGGCTTTTTCTACGGCTACTGGTATCGGAACCAGCTCCGTACTTATCTTCAGTCCCGATCTTAATTGAGCTGCTTTCACCCGGGACACGCGCTTAACCCGCGCCGACTGTTTTCCCCAGTACTCTCCATTTTCTTGCCAAACTCCTCCTGGCTAGCCAACCAGCGTAATGGAGCTGAAAACCCCAGGCAGTATTTATAAACCACTTACCTGCGGGCCTGGTACTCACCACTGGTGGAGCTGCGATCTGCAGCCCGTTCCACCCGACATGCGCCGACGTAATGCCGAGCATGCTCCTGGCGGGGCTTCCTCACGTGACTCCGAAGTAAAACCGTATTGTCACCTTTGATACACCATTGTCTCCAGACCCAATTCAGGCAAACTTGCATTAATGCTATAAAATCACACAACTACTGTCATACTTTTAATCAGATGGCAACTGCATAAAGGAGTGACTTTGCAAAATCGGGTACAAAACATTCGGGCACAAGATAGTTATGCATTCAATGTTTTCCATTACACTGAATAATTGAGGTAACAGACGACGACTAAACTCATTTGTTTTACGCAATGCGGAATGATTATACCAAGATATACAGAATTGCTATTGAAAAAATATCTCTGCCTCTTATATTGTAGAGGAACTACTTCGGCGGCAAGGATCAGGTGAGATGTCCCATTAACCACATTTGGAATTGGCAGAATACTAAGATTTTAAAATACCCGTGTTTTAAAATACTCGGTTGTTCCCATAGTGATCATGAGAATCCGGTCGAACAACGCACTGGTGATTTGGGCACTTCAAACATTAAATTGTAATTTTAATGAAATTTACAATTATTCTCAGTAAATGTATTTTTGAGACAAAGATAATATACTATGCATGGACTTCCGCTGGCGCTATGGAGAGATAGAGTCCAGTGCCAGCTAGCTCCATCTAAAAAACAAGAAAAACGGGGATAAAGCGGACCTACATGCTGTTCTGCTCCGGCTGCCTGTAACACTGCTTGTAACCAGTGAGCGAGTTACGTCATCAAGCTTGCGACTCCGGCATGTCTATGCAGCACTCCCCCCCAAAACAACTGAAACGCCCGGTAAGGCAAAGACAGGCATTGGAAGAACAAGGCCCGACTGAAGCCTCGGCCTCAGATGCAACATCATCCCAAGAATATGTCTCGAAATAAACAAAGTCTAAAAAATCTTCTGAGATAGAAGATCTTAGGATGTTTCTTGCTCAGGAGATTAAAAATATAACACTAGCTCAGGAAGAGCTAAAATAAGAAATGAAGAGAGTAAATGTTAGAGAAGAACTTCAAAATTTTAAGGAAGAGTTTAAGGAGTTAAAGTTGGAGATGTAGGAATAAATTAACTTCACAGTCCTTAAATTAACGGAAAAACGGAGGTCGGAAACAGAAGCAAGGCTGAGCCAGCAAATTACAGATATGGCTGCGGAGACGGAGGTTAAAATCAGCTCGGTGGAGACTAACGTTAATGCAAGAATGGAGCCTGCCAAGGAAGCATTGAATCAATATTCTACAACCATAACAAACCTGGAGGAGATAGCTTCAACAAGCGCTGAAACAACAAAGCAGCTTATCAAAGAAAACTAACACTTATCAGACCTACTGAGCAAAATAATTGAAAAATGCACGGAGCTGGAAGGACGTCAAAGGCGTCAGAATCTAAGAATCGTGGGTATCCAAGAAGGGAGGGAGGGGGATCGAGACCCCCGTGAATTTGCTGCAGACTTACTTCAAAAAGCTTTAAACTTGGATTATCAACCTCTGCAAGCCCAAGCACACAGGGCGATGAGACGTCGTCCACAACCGGGTGCCCCTCCAAACCAACTGATAGTAAAGGTACAATACGATCATGCACTGGAGGAGATGATGAAAAAAGTTGTCCGTACCAGGAATCTTATGTATGAGGGAGATAAGATCAATATCTACCGAGATTACCCTGTGGAGGTCTCCAGGAAGAGGTAAGCAGTTTAAAGAGACAAAGAATAAACTGAAGGAGGTGAAAGGATTGAAGTATGGTCTGATGTATCCGGCTACATTAAGAGTTACCCACGATAATAAAGAACACTTCTTCACTAAGCCGGAGGAAGCACTGGAGTTTGCTCAGAAGATTAAGCCTGCCTGATGACTGAACATTATTTTCAAAATAAATGATGTTAACGAATAATGTAACTGTGTGCGGCTGGATGGTTTTAAGGCCCGGTTATACCCAAGGACAACCGAAACTGCAGATGGATGATGAATAAGGCCTTTTCTACGGACGTTATTAACATAATAACTAATAAATATTAATATTATTGCGCGGTGCCATTAATAATTATTACTAACGGTTACTAATTACTCACATTTGAATTACTTAGAATTAGCTAAATGGTTGGACTTAAAGTTAAATTTCACTTTTCTTCACTTTTACTCCACTTCTCTTTCCCCCTTTGGGAAGATATTTTTTTCTCTTCTAATTCTTATTTTTTAAATATATTTGACTAATAGAATCTAAATATTTTGTAACCTATAATGTTTATTACCCCCGGTAAAATATCATTATGGGAATGTTATTTTTAAGAGAGTATGGAGCTAGTTAAGTTTTTTTTTACATCGACTACGGAAGTCGGTAGATGGATAGACATGTTGCTATGGCTATCACCAATTACACTACTAACAGCTACAGTTTTTTCTTCCTTTTTACGCACAACTAACCTTTTAATCTATCTTTTTTTTAATATAATATTTTATCATAATTTTAAGTTAGAATGGAATCATGAGCTTTATCAACGGAGATATATACGTAAGAAATATCAATGGGATTTAGGATTCATCTATTCGACGTTCGGGAGTAAGATGGGGTTTGTCGAGCTGAACCATCTGCTCTCTTATAGACCTCCCTAAACAAACGATGCAAGAATTAAATATGAAGCCCGGGGGTGAAGGTATAACATTTCGTAGCTGGAATGTTAAGGGTTTCAACGAACCAATTAAGAGAGGTAAAGTACTAGCACATTTAAAAGCACTTATAACAGATGTCATTTTTATCCAATAGACTCATTTAAAAAAGAATGCAGAACATAGATTGAAAGCTAAATGGATTGATAAAGCATACTACTCTTCATTTACACACAAATCCAGAGGTGCTGAATACTAATCCGTAAAGGGATACCTTTTAAACATATATAAACAATAACGGACAGTGATGGTAGATATATTATAATAGGAGGTGAACTATATGCACAAAAATTGATTCGTATTAATGTTTATGGACCAAACTTTGTTTTTTTTAAGAAAATATTGAATACAGTTCCGGAATTATCCCAACATAATTTAATAATTGGAGGAGACTTAAATTGTACATTAGATCCCTATTTAGATAGGTCATCAAGACAACGGTAAACACAATCCCATTCCAGCGATTTATTAAATGCATATATAGATACTAGTAATATCAAAGATGTCTGGAGAATAGAAAACCCAACTGGAAGAGAATATTTATTTTATTCACCGGTACAAAAAACATATTCACCAATAGATTATTTTTTGGGGGATTCTAAGCTAATTCCATTAACATATAATTCAAAATACCATCATATTATAATTTCGGATCACGCCCCTTTAATATTTATGATTAAAATAAATGGAAGTACGGAGAAACAGGGACAATGGAGACTTAGCCCACAGACTTTAAAGGATAAAGTATCTCAGGTATATCTTACTAAACAGATTAATATGTTCTTTGAAATAACCGATAGTCCTGAAACTTCTCCTTCTTTACTATGGGAAACATGTAAAGCATTTATGCGAAGAGCCATGATTTCTTCTCAAGCATTTTATAATAAAAAGAATCGGGAGATGCAACAGGCATTGGAGAGGGAAATTAAACAACTAGACATAGAGAACGCGACTACACCAACTACGATAAAACATGGAGTACTGCGTACAGTTTTGGTCTCCAAATCTGAGGAAAGACATCCTTGCCATAGAGGGGGTACAGAGAAGAGTCACCAGACTGATTCCTGGGATGTCAGGACTTTCATATGAGGAAAGATTGGATAGACTCGGTTTGTACTCGATGGAATTTAGAAGATTGAGGGGGGATCTTATAGAAACCTACAAAATTCTTAAGGGGTTGGACAAGCTAGATGCTGGAAGATTGTTCCCGATGTTGGGGGAGTCCAGAACAAGGGGTCACAGTCTAAGGATAAGGGGGAATTCCTTTAGGACCGAAATGAGGAAAACATTCTTTACACAGAGAGTGGTGAGTCTCTGGAATTCTCTGCCACAGAAGGTAGTTGAGGCCAGTTCATTGGCTATATTTAAGAGGGCGTTAGATGTGGCACTTGTGGCTAAAGGGATCAGGGGGTATGGAGAGAAGGCAGGTACGGGATACTGAGTTGGATGATCAGCCATGATCACATTGAATGGCGGTGCAGGCTCGAAGGGCCGAATGGCCTACTCCTGCACCTATTTTCTATGTTTCTATGTTTCTATAATAAAATTGAAGCTTTGAAATACAAATTAAATAAAATATATTCAGATCAAGTTGTTAAATTTTATCAATATACTAAACAATTACATTTTTTTAAATTTGGAGATAAACCTCAACAATTATTGGTGCATCAATTACGGAAACTAGACGGGGAAAAAAACAATACATAAGACTAAATCAGACAAAGGAGAATCAATAGTACAACCTAGGGGTATTAACGAGAGATTGTTAGAATACTATCATAATCTTTATTCTGCTAAAACTATAGACAACCAGAAAGAGATAGAAGCATTTTAAAAAATGCAATCTTAAAGGGTTAGATTTGCAAGATAGAGAATTATTAGATGCGGAAATAACAGTAAACGAAATCGAAGAGTCTGTCAGATCATTAAAAAATGGTAAATCCCGGAACCAGATGGTATTGGCTCGGAATTTTATAAACATTTTATGATTTGATTGTTCCGCATTTAAAGACATTGCACGAACATATCTATACTCAACAAAAAATACCAGAAACGTTAAATGAATCAATTATAACACATACCAAAAATAGATAAGGATCTGGATGATCCGGAATCATATAGAGCTATAGCTCTTTTAAATACTGATCAGAAAATATTAACTAAAACCTTAGCACAAAGATTAAGCATAGTTATTAATAAATTAATACACCCGGATCTAACAGGATTTATACCAAAAACGTATTCTTCATACAACCTGAGACGGTTGTTCAATATTATATACTTAAAAATAAATATTACCAAGGACCTAGCAATTATTTCATTAGACGCTGAGAAAGCTTTTGACCAGGTGGAGTGGCCCTATTTATTTTCGGTTATGAAAATTTTTCAACCGGGCGAGAAGATTAGTACATGGATAAAACTTCTATATGCTAATCCAACAGCTAGAATATCAACAAATCAAATGCTATCAAATAAATTTTGTTTATCCAGAGGTTGTAGACAAGGATGTCCATTATCCCCGTTATTATTTGCATTGGTAAAAGAACCATTAGCAGAAAGTGTGAGGTCCAATCCTGAAATATATGGGCACACAACCAAAGATACCGAAAACAAAATATCATTATACGCAGATGCTGTATTAGTTTACATTACTAAACCTGAAGTTAGTATTCCAAATCTACTAAATTTAATAACTCAATATGGTTCCTTATCCGGATACAGGATTAATTGGAACAAAAACGAAATTATGCCAATAAGGGAAAGTAACGCACATATTTTACAACAATTCCCTTTTAAAATAGTAAAAGAAAAACTTAAATATCTTGGAATTTATGTAACAAAGAGATATACTTTTTTATTTAAATCTAATTTTCCGCCTTTACTGAATAAATTAGATAAGAATATTTTGTATTGGAAAACATTACCCATTTCTATGATGGGTAGAATTAATGCGATAAAAATGATTTTTCTCCCGCAACTATTATACCTTTTATATTATACCCAATTTTCGTTTCTTCTGATTCATTTTGAGGTATAAATGCAAACGCAAACGCGTAAATACACTAGCGTTGATAGTTTCTAATCCATCTTTCCACCGTGAACATCCAGTGACATAATTCATGATACATTGAATGTATTCAGTGAAGCTATGATCGCCAATGAAAATAAAATATTTCAAAGCAAATGAAGGGCACCATGTCTCCAATTATTGCCACACTTAAAAGTCTGCTGACTTAAATACATTAATGGATACTGATATTAAGCGGAATTGAAAACCAAAAGTTCTAGCCGTTCTTACCAGTTTCTGGCTACATTTGTAGGTTAGAAATTGGGCACTTGCTTCGCGATGAGAAAGATATATATACCACAAAATATTCAAACACAATTTACATTCACTTTGAACTGTTTGTTTTTGTTACTCAGGCACAGAAGGAGGTAATTAAATATTGAAATTCATCAGAAGGAGCCTGGGCGTAATACGAATTCATTTAATAACACATTATTCAATTATTTATATTTGTGATCCAGTTAATATTAATACATTGAAAGAATAGGTGATAATTAATTTACTGCCTTCAGAATGTTTCCCACGCCTTCATTATACAGTTGTATGCTAAAACATTGTTGGGGAATAGGGAAAAATCAGCATTTGCCTTACGTCGTTTTCTCGCCAATTTATAAAATGCGCCACTCTTGACATTTTCAATGTATGTCCAAATGAATTATATAAATAATAGTGAAAGTGTTCCCTTTGGGTGCATGCAGCAATACTGCATTACTCTTTCAACTGCTAGGTATCAGCAATAACAGCGAAAGTGATATTAGGTAATTTGTAACTTTCAGAACTAATGCCACACAGCTAAATAAATTCCCTCGGATCAACACTCTCTGGTCAACCTGGTGTAATTGTTTCTTCTTTTGAATCAAGCAATCCTTCATTCATTTTAGTTATATGTAATACCTACTTGCACTTCAGAACTGTCGACATTACGAAAAAAGCTGAGTGAAGCAGGTAAAAGATGTTAATCCAACAAAGAAAAACTATGAACTATTCCAAGAAAGATAATTCCAACAATTCCAAACATATACCTCCCATATAGTTTTGCAATGCAATTGTAAGGTGCACTTTCTCCTCTCATGGACCCATGCTGAATGATGATAACGAAACAAGGGTAAAACATATGTTAGGCAAATATATCGAATATTTTACCAAATGGTTAAATGCTTCGTTTTTAAATCGTAAGTGTCAAAATGTTAATTATATAATTTAAATGGGCAAATACTTCGCGCTATTAAAATATGGACCATTGCGAACCGCCAGCGAGTATTGCATATCTAATTTTCCTTGGGAAAGTGGTGCTGATCCACGCTTTCTTACTTCTGAACAGTACGTCATAACGATATTGCGACCTCTGTTTACTGAAGAGACCTCGAAACCTTCTTCCAACGATGAAATTATTGCACCAGGTTTACAGAAGAGGGTGATTCATGACTGAGGGAACAATTATTCTGTATTTTTATGTGATCTTGCGTGAGCATCGAAGTGATGAGATCATTTTCCCCGTCTTTTCCTTATACTTCATCCAAACTACATTTTAAAGTAGCAGTATCAATGTACTGCTAGCAAAACGTGCTGCTTTGCATCTTCACTCATTGGTATCTATACTCTTCGACACGACTCGCATGCGGATAATTCGCCGAGTTTACCATATGCTGTACATTGGCTTGGAAATAAAATGTGGCTGACTACCATACTTTAAAAGGACAATATATCTCAGAGGATACATATTTGATGGAAATCAGATATGTGCGAAGCACCTGATTCAAATACCGTTTAATGGTGAGTGTTTGAAGTCACTGGGCCTGCTTTACTCGCTGGAGATTAGAAGAACGAGGGAGGACGTCATTGAAACCTACCGAACTGTGAACGATCTGGATAGTGAAAGTGAAGAGGTCGTTTTCACTAGTGGGAGAGTCTAGGGCCACCATAACAAGAGTCTAGGACAGCAGCAGAATTAAATGACGTCCCTTTAGGAAGGAGATGAGGAGAAATGTCTCCAGTCAGTGGTGAATCTGTGGAATTAATGGCACAAACGGCTGTGGAGGCCGTCAATATATATTTTCAAGACGGAAGTTGACAGATTCTTGATTAGTAATGTTCTCAGGGGGCATGTGGAGAAGGCAGGAGAATGTGGTTGAAAGAGAAAGATTGAGCAGCGATGATTGATTGGCGGAGTAGACTTGACTAGAACTGTTGAACTTATGAACAGATGCACGATTATTCGAGTTCTTGAAAAAAATGAATGTTTTTTGTTTTTGTTTTTTTTTGTTAGAAATAAGTACAGCAGTGTGGTACCTAAGTACCTAATACATACGTACACATTACCATTCTTGTACAACTTCTTATTTTTAATGTAATAATAAAACAACAGTGACAGAAACAAGGAAATAAAGAATGTCGAAGTAGATAGACAAGCGAGTAGAAACAGATATGAAAGAGAAAAAAAGCAGAGATATAAAGTGAAGAAGATTGAGAGAAAAAGAGACAGTAGAGAGAGAATAAATTTGAAGAGATATACCTATTTCGTATTTTTGCCCATCCGTCACCTGGTTCTGAACCATTTAATTTCTAAGCTTGTGTTATGTTGCACCATATGCTTGTAAAAAGTCGATAAAAGGAGACCAAGTATTTAAGAATTGGTCTACTTTGCCTAGTAGGAGGAATCTCATTTCTTCAAGATGTAGCGTTTCCGACATATTTGAAATCCACATTTTGAACGTTGGCGTGGTTGCGTTTTACCAGAATTAGAGTACGTTTTTTCGCTGTTATTAAACCGTAATTAAGAAGAGCTTCTTGGAACGTAGTTTACTTACTTCCCTCTTCCATTGATCCAAACATAATCAGTTATGTATTGGGGTTCAATATTGTGTTAAATCGTTTTGTAAAAGTTCCAAAAATTTAATTGCAAAATGTATGCAGTTTTGTACAAGAGACAAAGGAATGTGCTATAGTGGCATTTTGAGTTAGACATTTATCACAAATGGGTGAAACATTTGGAACTATTTTATTCAGTCTAGTTTTCGAGTAATATAATCTGTGTAAAATTTTAAATTGAATTTGGTTATGTCTTACATTAATCGAATATTTATCCACATATAATAGATTTTTTTCCCATCTGTCGTTCGAAATTTTTATCAATAACTCTTGTTCGCAGTCTCGTTGCCTCTGTCCTTGGTGTTTCTATATTTAAAATTATATTATACATATATGATATTAAACTGCTTGATTCTGCCTTTCTATTCATTCCTTCCTCTAACAAATCTGAGCTTAGAATTTGATATCCTTGTATATATTGTTTCAAATAATCTTCAATTTTAAGATATTTAAAATATTGATTACTTTTCAAATTATATTTTAGTTGAAATTGTTGGAATGATAAAAGTTTTCCCAATTCATACATATGTCCCATCATTTTATCAATAACAGATGGTTTGAATGAGGGATTGTTAACTATTGGAGAAAGAAGCGATACATTTCTTAATTGTAAAGTTAATTTTATTTGTTTCCAAATTCGTATTATATTGTGAATAATTGGATTCTTCTTATTAATTATATTGCTCAGTTTCATCGGGGAAAGAAGGATCGCTCCTATATTGTAAGGGGAACAATCCTCTTTCTCCATTCTTATCCATTCTACCTGTTGGGCAGAACTGTCCAACCAATAGATTATATTTGTAATATTCATCGCCCAATAGTAATACAATATGTTAGGGAGTGTCAGTCCCGCTGATTCTTTAGATTTACACAAGTGTTTTCTTTGAACTCTGTGTGATTTATAGTCCCATATGAAGTTTGTAATATCAGAATCTAGTTTTTTAAATAATTTATTTTGGTAAGTCCATTGGTATTGATTGAAATAGGTACAGTATTTGTGGTAAGAAATTCATTTTTATAGCTTTTATTCTCCCTGTTAAGAACATCGGCAATGTTTTCCAAAATTTTATCAACCCATTCAATTTAGTTAATAAAGGCATATTGTTTGCGTTGAGTAATGATTGATATTTCCGAGTAATTTGGATACCCAAACACTTGATTTTTCTGTTGCAATTCTAAAAGGGAATTTCAAAAGATGTGTCAGCTCTTGAGGTTTTATCGTCATAATTTCGCTTTTGTTCCAGTTTATTCTATATCCTGAAAAGGGACCAACTTCCTCTATTAAATTTTGTATATTTGATATGCTAATTTGCGAATTTGTAGTATATAATCATACGTCGTCTCCATATAATGACATTTTATTATTTGAGTGTTTGGTATTATATCCATGAATATTCGGATGACGTCTTATACTTTACGCTATAGGCTCTATCACTAGTGCAAATAGCAGGGGCTACAATGCTCACCCCTGTCTATTGCCCCTTGATAATTGGAATTTCGGGCATAATATATTATTAGTCAGTATTCTAGCCGTCGGCTTATCGTATAATAATTTTACCCATGAGATAAAATTATCTCCCATATTAAATGTTTGCAATACTTTGAATAAATATTGCCATGTCACTTGATCAAAAGCTTTTTCTGCATCCAAAAAAATAATTGCTATATCTTCTTATTCGGTTTTATATGGCTACATTATATTAAACAGCAGTCTCAAATTGTTAAATGAGTATCTCTTGGGTATAAACGCCGTTTGGTCCGGATATATTAGTTTGTTCACATATTTACTCACTAGGGACTTTGCAAATATTTTTTGATCTGTACTTAGGAGTGCTATGGCTCCATATGAGCCTCGGTCTTCTAGATCTGTATCCTTTTTAGGTATAAGTGTAATACTTGACTCGGTTAGTGTTTCTGGTAGTATATTTTCTTTGAAAGCATGTATATATAAATCTTGTCATCGTGGAGAAATTATCTCGTAGAATCTTTCATAGAATCTATATCACTAAAAGTCTGACCTTGACCGGTCTTGGCCACCTACTGGCGTCATTTTTGGCCAGCTCGCACAGAGCCCCCATCCGCCTCCCGGGACCAGAGTATTTTTTCCCATCGATGAAAAATCAGAGAGATATTAATGTTTTTAACAAATTCCCCATTCTTTCTGCTGCCCCTGCCGGAGGGAGGGGGAGGGACTATAAACCAGGATGTGGTGTGCCTTACTCAGTCTCTGCAAGATGGAGGAACAAGAGGGTCACGTCTCTCTGAGCTCTGAATAGCACTGGACCCGTGTATACTCAACTGTGAGTGCCCTTAATGTGGTTTGAAAATTCAAATATGGTTGGTTTGAAGTAAAAAGACACTGCCTGCATTTGTTTGTTTGGGAGCTTTGACTTGGAGTGAAAAGGCACTGCCTGCAAATGTTTGTTTGGTGGCTTTGGCTTGAGGTGAACAGGAACTTACTGCAAATGGTGGCTTGGGTACTTTGGCATGAAGTGAACAGGCACTACTGCAATTGGCGGCTTGGGGGCTTTGGCTTGAAGTGAAAAGGCACTTTTGGAAGTGGTGGCTTGGGGGCTTTGGCTTGAAGTGAAAAGGCACTGCTGCAAATGGTGGCCTGGGGGTTTTGGCTTCAAGTGAAAAAGGCACGGCTGCAAATGGTGGCTTGGGGGCTTTGGCTTGAATTGAAAAGGCACGGCTACAAATGGTGGCTTGCGGGCTTTGGATTGAAGCGAAAAAGCGCGGCTGCTAATGGTGGCTTGGGGGCGTTATCTTGAAGTGAAAAGGCACGGCTGCAAATGGTGGCTTGGGGGCTTTGGCTTGAAATGGAAAGGCACGGCTGCAAATGGTGGCTTTCGGGCTTTGACTTCAAGTGAAAAGGCACGGCTGCAAATGGTGGCTTGGGGCTTTGACTTCAAAATAAAAGGCACGGCTGCAAATCGTGGCTTGGGGGCTTTTGCTTGAAGTGAAAAGGAACTGCCTGCAATAGGTGGCTTGGGTGCTTTGGCTTGAAGTTAACAGGCACCACTACAATTGGCGGCTTGGGGGCTTGGAGGCTTTGGCTTGAAATGAAAAGGCACGGCTGCAAATGGTGGCTTTCGGGCTTTGACTTCAAGTGAAAAGGCACGGCTGCAAATGGTGGCTTGGGGGCTTTTGCTTGAAGTGAAAAGGAACTGCCTGCAGAAGGTGGCTTGGGTGCTTTGGCTTGAAGTTAACAGGCACCACTACAATTGGCGGCTTGGGGGCTTGGAGGCTTTGGCTTGAAATGAAAAGGCACGGCTGCAAATGGTGACATTGGGGCTTTGACTTCAACTGAAAAGGCACTACTGCAAATTGTGACTTGGGGGCTTTTGCTTGAAGTGAAAAGGCACTACTGCAAATGGTCGCTTGGGGGCTTTTGCATCGGCAGATTTTTCAGATATTTCGGGTAATTAGCACCCTAGCCGCTAATTGGATGAGAATGGATAAGGGGAATATCTTCTATACGCATGCTAGCTGCCTCAGAGACCTTCAGAGCTTTTTCATTGATAAAGCTCCAACACACAGTATTTTGATGAATATTTACTATATTGTCAGTAGAAAACAGTAAGGTACATCCAAGGTTTTTCCGTCTTGTTAGGGCAATCTTCTTCGAACTCTAGCTTATTACTTTAGATATCAGGAATCTCCTCGTACCTCCGTAACAATGACAATGTCGAAGGATTGACCTTCTCCATCGCCCGTCCAAACTAATCTAAAAACTAAACGTCTGCGCAAGCAGTTAAGCTGCAAACACGCCCAAAAACATATCATAAAACCCACCCACATTATAACGGGCAGTCTAAAATTTAAAGTCACATGCCATTCACAATGACACGCAAAACAGGCCAAAAGGCCACTACAGCTTTGGCTTGAAGAGAAACGGCACTGCTGCAAATTGTGCCTTGGGGGCTTTGGCTTGAAGTGAAAATGCACGGCTGCAAATGGTGCCTTGGGGGCTTTGGCTTGAAGTGAAAAGGCACGGCTGCAATTGGTGGCTTGGGGGCTTTGGGTTGAATTGAAAAGGCACGGCTGCAAATGGTGGTTTGGGGGCTTTTGCTTGAAATGAAAAGGCACGGCTGCAAATTGTGGCTTGGTGGCTTTGGCTTGACGTGGAAAGGCGCGGCTGCAAATGGTGGCTTGGGGGCTTTGGCTTGAGGTGAAAAGGCACGGCTGCAAATGGTGGCTTGGGGGCTTTGGCTTGAAGTGAAAAGGCACGGTTGCAAATGGTGGCTTTGGGGTTTTGGCTTGAAGTGAAAAGGCAAGGCTGAAAATAGTGGCTTGGGGGCTTTAACTTCAAGTGAAAAGGCACGGCTGCAAATGGTGGCTTGGCGGCTTTGGCTTGAAGTGAAAAGGCACGGCTGCAAATTGTGGCTTGGGGGCTTTGGCTTGAAGTGAATAGGCACGACTGCAAATGGTGGTGTATCTAAGCGATCCAGACACTCTTGAAGTGTATAGCATCCTTTTATAATGGCACAGAGTATAACACACATCAGCAAGCACTGGTTACATTCTGTTACTGAACTATACCCAGGGAGGGGGAAGCGTTAGGATTGATGCGGGGTTAACTAAGGCGGGGTTATTGGTACTCAGGTAGCCATATTATTGGTTGCATGCATAAACCATCTACATCCTTCCCCTTAGAAAATCAAAACAGTTCAGAAGTCATGACAAATGAATTAAACAAAATCACCACAACGAACAGGAGGCATACTAATCCGGCCCGAGCGTGTACGGATGTCTACCCCTTCCCCCGAACGTTAGGGAGACATAGGAGACAGGATGTAACGATCCATCGACAGACCGTCGGCAGGCCGCGCCTATAAGCATCGCAGGTGACGGTGATGGGGCGACTCACGTCAAAGAACTTCAATGTCGGTGTGTTAATCACTCTGGAATTGAGACAGTCGAAAGCCTGCTGGTGCTGTGGGAGCCAGGCCCAAGCGATGTCCTTTTTTGTCAGCTGCCGCAGGGGTGCACTCAGCTCACTGAGATACGGTATGAATTTCCCAAGTTAATTCACCATGCCCATGAAGCGTTGCAGACCAAACACGTCGGTGGGGGCTACCATCTCGGAGATGGCAGCAGCCTTCAAGGGTTCGGGATTTAGTCCGTTAGAGGTGAAAACATACGTGACTTCTGAGACTGGAAACCTGCACTTCTTAGGGTTCAGTTTCAGGTTGGCCTGTCGCGCCCAATCCAAGACGCGACGGAGATTCAGGTCATGCTCGGCAATGTCCTTCCCATAGACTAGGATATCATCCACGATGATGGCACATGGCAGGTCTGAGAATACCTGCTCCATCGTTCGCTGGCACACATCACTAGCAGAATTGATGCCGAATGGCATTCGCAGAAACTTCAATCTGCCAAACGGTGTGGAGACAGTCGTCTTGTCAGAGGACACTTTGTCCAATGCAATCTGCCAAAAACGAGTTCTTAGCGTCGAGGACCGAGAAGACAGTGGCCTGCCCGACCCGAGCCGCCACGTCCTCAACAGACCGCATGGGGTAGTGGGGTCGCCTGATGGCAACGGTTAAATCCTTCGGCTTGATGCACACGCGTATTTCATTCTTGTCTTTCTTTAGCGTGGCAACCATGGTGGAGACCCATTGGGTTGGCTCGCTAACCGCTTCTAGCACCCCCTTTTCGACCATGTTGTTAAGCATCGCCTCGACCTTCTCTTTCATGGCGTGATACACCATGTGAGGTGCCCGGACCACGGGAGGCACATTTGGGTCAATGGAAATATGGTAAGTCAGTGGTAACTTTCCCAGGTCATCGTTGAACAGGTCTGGGTATTCTACTACTGGGTCAAACGACATTATCACTTTGTGGACCGTGCGGTCGAAGGACACCAGGCCGAGATCCTGGCACGCACGGTTGCCCAGCAGAGTCATACAGTCAGAATTCAAGACGTTAAAAAACATGTTTCGCGTGGCCTTTTGCAGCACACAAGTTAAAGTGGCCCTCCCCACTGGCCTCAGTACCTATCCTCCATAGGCATGCAGAGTGGAATGGTCAGCAATCAAGAGCTCATTATTTCTTATCTTCCTGGAGAGGTTTATTGACAACACATTTACTCTCGCTCCTGTTTCTAACTTCGCAAGGAAGGTCAAGCCATTGACAGTTACTGAGACAGTTGGACAGGTGCATGTAGGAGTGTAAACACACTCGACTTTTCTGTAGAACTAATTGGATCCGCATTGTAGGAGTCTGCTATAGAGGGCTGTGAGCCGTAACAGCCATCAGATTGTGTCAGGCTGTTTCGGTTAGATCTGGAAACCTGTGCAGCTTTCCCACGGGAGCGACAAACAACAGCGAAATGGTTTAACTTTTTGCAAACGTTGCAGGCCTTACCCTAGGCGGGGCACGGTGACAGTCTGTGGTGCATGTAGTTACAATTGGGGCACCTCGTGGGGGGCATTTCGCCAGGACCTGGGTTGGGCCGCGACATAAAAGCAGTGTTTCCCATCCGAGGCTGTGGTCTCTTAAACCCAGCCAGGTTGATGGATTTAGTGCCCGAGTCACGCTGGCAATTCAACGACCTCAGACAATCTGCAGGCATGCATAGCTTCGACTAACGTTAAATCAGAATTCATTAGAAGCTCAGAACGCAACTTCTGGTCACGCATGCCAGTTACTAATATGTCTCTAGTGAGCTGGTCTGTCATGTCACCGAAACGCACCGCTGGACAAGGTAGCGCAAATCAGCAATGAAACATTCAACAGGTACATCCGGCAACTGTTTCCTTGTAAAAAGAAACCGTGCTCTCTCTAGAATGCGGTTCGAGGGCAGGTCACAAATCTTCCTCAACTTACGTAGCAGTCAAAATGGGACATTCGCTCATTCTGCAGGAGTAAACTCCAGCTTATTCTTGTCCAGGACCGCTGGAGCGTAGGTGAAGGGTCTTGCCCTCCTCATCGCATCAGGTCCGGCAAGGTTGAGAAGGAGGGAGGCTTTAACGGAGTCAGGTTCGGTGCAGTGGACGATGTTGACAAAGTGGGTGAAATCAAATTCAAACGTGGCCCAGCGCTCAGAGATATCAGAATCAAAGACGAGCTGCGCGGGCGTTCTGCAAGAAGACGCCATGGCCGGTGAGATTAAACACAAGTAAGCACACAAATCAAAAGAAAGAAATTAAACCCGGTAGACAGGAGACGCGGGTATCTCCAGCGCTGACACCATGTAAATAAGGGATGCACACACTCTAGAAGTGTATAGCATCCTTTAATAATGGCACAGCGCGTATAACACACATCAGCAAGCACTGGTTACATACTGTTACTGAACTATACCCAGGGAGGGGAAAGCGTTATGATTGATGTTAACTAAGGCGGGGTTATTGGTACTGAGGTAGCTATATTATTGGTTGCATGCGTAAACCATCTACAGGTCGCTTGGGGGCTTTGGCTTGAAGTGAAAAGACACGGCTGCAAATGGTAGCTTCGGGGCTTTGGCTTGAAGTGAAAAGGCACGGCTGTAAATGGTGGTTTGGGGGCTTTGGTTTGAGGTGAAAAGGGACGGCTGCAAATTCTGGCTTGGGGGCTTTGGCTTGACGTGAAAAGGCACGGCTGAAAATGGTGGCTTGGGGGCTTACGCTAACATCCAGATGGCACTGTATATTGATTTTTGATAAAACGCTACCACTTACGGCTGTGATTTTTGGCCATCTCACTCAGTCCCCCTCCGATCAGAAGGTGCAGAGGATTCTTCCCATCAATGGAAAATAACACATAGTGTTTAAAAAATGTTGACAATCTCTCCCGTCATGAAGGCCACACCTTTTCGGATGGGAGGGGGCGGGGTTATAAAACCCGGAAGTGTGGGTGTGGCTCAGTGTCTGCATGATGGGGAAGGGAGAGGTCACGACTCTGTCCGAGCTGTGAATAAACTGAACACACTGAATGTCTACTGAACTGTATGTTTGGTGTTTTGTGTGGTTTTATGGCGGTTTCATAATGGTATGAAACTGCATTTGAATGTGGCCGCCTTCCACCCTGCATGAAATGGTATGAAAGTGCATTTGAATGTGGTGGCGTTACACCCTGCATGAAATGGCATGAAGCTGCATTTGAATTTGGTGGCCTTGCACCCTGCTTGAAGTGGTAGGAAACAGCACTTGAATTTAGTGGCCTTGGATCCAGCTTGAAGTGCTATGAATCTGCACTTGAATTAGGTGGCCTTGCACCCTGCTTGTAGTGGTAAGAAACTACACTTGAATTCGCTGGCCTAGCACCCTGCTCGAAATGGTAAGAAACTGCATTTGAATTTGGTGGCTTTGCACCCTGCTTGAAATGGTAGGAAAATTGATTTGAATTTGGTGGCCTGGCACCCTGCTTAAAATGGAATTTCAAGGAATAACCATGAGTCAACAGCCAGCCCACCAGCCGTAAGTGAGCTGCCAGCACGTCAGGCATTAGGGACTGAGCTGCCACCCCAAGAACCCATACCAGCGCTCCAGAAAGCCCCACCCCCTCCCCCACAGGCCACTAGTATTGGAATTGGTGGAGAGGTGGAATATTGCGTCGGGGACCTGTCCTCCCGTGTGAACATGGGATCCAAAGGGTCCCACTCAGCCTAGGTCATTACTAAAGCCATCTGGTCCAGGCGTTTTACCATCTTCAACGAATTGATTGTTTCTTCTATTTCCTGAAATGTAATCTGAGCTAATTCTTCCTGTTCCGCCATATTTAATTTTGGAAGATTACAATTGGCTAAAAAGTTTGTAGTTTTAGAATTATTTGCAGAAGTTTTAGATATATATATTTTGGTATAATTGAGCGAATCTTTTCTTAATGTCTTTAGGTAATGTTAGTAATTCACCTTTATCTGATTTAATTGTAGTAATTGTATTTTCTGTTTCCCGTTTTTTTCAGTTGGCGTGCTAATGGTTTATGTGGTTTATCACGAATTTCGAATTTTTCTTGTTTTGTTATTTGAACTAATCTTATTATTCTAGCCGATAAAATTGCATTTAAGATATATTTTAGTATTGTTATTTTATTATGTTTATCTATGGTTGGTTCTTTGGCATTTTCTAAATCTAATTGTCTAATTTCTTGTTCTAACTGCAATTGCTCATTGTTATTCTTTTTTTTTATTTTGGAAAGCTTGATATGAAATTATAGTTCCTCTAATAAATGCGTTAAAAGTTTCACATAATAAAGAGGGTGAAATATCTGGTGTATCATTTGTCTCAAAGAAGAATATCATCTGCCCTTATATGTACGACCTTGTGAGTTAACCATATAACCATATAACAATTACAGCACGGAAACAGGCCATCTCGGCCCTTCAAGTCCGTGCCGAACAACTTTTTTCCCTTAGTCCCACCTGCCTGCACTCATACCATAACCCTCCATACCCTTCTCATCCATATGCGTATCCAATTTATTTTTAAATGATACCAACGAACCTGCCGCCTGCCACTGGAAGCTCATTCCACACCGCTACCACTCTCTGAGTAAAGAAGTCCCCCCTCATGTTACCCCTAAACTTCTGTCTCTTAATTCTAAAGTCATGTCCTCTTGTTTGAAGTCATGTCCTCTTGAGTTGTTTAAGATTTGGGGGTTAAACCTCCGGAACGATATTTTATCAGACATTTCTTCTAATTTTAAAAAGAAAGTTAACGGGGAGTGATCAGAATTAATACTATTATGATATTTAGAGTTATATGTAAATGGAATTATTTTCGTGTCCACTAAGAAATAATCAATACGTCAATGTGTGTTATGTACCGTTGAATATATGAAATTATAGTTCCTCTAATAAATGCCTTAAAAGTTTCCCATAATAAAGATGGTGAAATATCTGGTGTATCATTTGTCTCATAGAAGAATAGCATCTGCCCTTTTAAATATGTACAACCTTGTGAATTGTTTAAGATTTTGGGGTTAAATCTCCAGAACGATATTTTATCAGACATTCCTTCTAATTTTAAAAAGAAAGTTAACGGGGAGTGATCAGAATTAAGAATATTATGATAATTAGAGTTATATGTATATGGCATTATTTTCGTGTCCACTAAGAAATAATCAATACGTGAATATGTGCTGTGTACCGTTGAATAAAATGAATATTCCCTACCTACTGGATTAGCGATTCTCCATACATCTGTTATGTTTGTGTTTTTTTTCTGTATCTATTTAGGAGTTCACTAGTTTTAGATTTTATGTTAATCCTGTTTTGTTTTGCTGGTTTATCCAGATATGGATCTAGAACGCAATTGAAATCTCCCCCTATTATCACATTTTGATAGATAAATTCTGAAATTGTATCCCTAATTTTACTAAAGAATTGGGGGTTATCAAAGTTGGGAGCATCAATATGTATTAAAGTAAGTGGAGTAGAGTGAAATTCTCCCGTGACTATGACGTACCTCCCCTCTTTATCTGCTATGATACTCTTCAATTTGAATGGTATTCCTTTACGAATAATAATAGCGAAAAGATGAATGTAAAGTGGATATTTTCTCTTGCACAGAAAATACCGCTACGTATCACATCTGACATTGGGGACATCCGTTTGAGACGGAGTTGGGACGCTTTTGAGTTCCTCAGAGAGTCGTGCGTCTTTATGGCTCGAACATAAGACGAGCCAGAGACTCTGAACTTCTTTAGGGCAAAGATCAATCGAATCTTGACAATCCGGTCGGTGAAGGTATCAAGAGTGGAGAAGTACAGGTGATAATCAGACAAGATATATATTTATTAAATGATGGAGCAATTTGCAGTGTCCAACATAATCTGGTTCCAAATCTGTATGTTTGACATTCGCTGCTGAATATCCGGTCTTTTACTTGTTGTGTCATTGTCCAATCTGCCCGTGAGCAAATCTTTGCCTTTGTTTGCGTTCGCAGATTACATTGCCACTGAATGCGGCAGGACATTTCTTGCAGGCAATGGATTTTATGTAACATTAGTTTGCTGCACGTTTTAACTGATTGATGATTGCTGAAGGACGAGTGCGTTATTATTGACGGGCATTGTTCCCGCCATTTAAAAAGTCTATCGTATTCATTCCCCTTCTGGATTCAAACCTGTATATTTAATTTCAGATGTTGTGCCCTGTCTGCGGGAATCAGTGACGCACTGCAGTGATTTGGGAAGTGTATTTTGTAAAATTAAGTACCTCCAAATTCATTTTGCAGAAAAGGAAGGGACCAAAAAAGATGAAGGTAAAGCATTTTGGAGGAGACTTCCATTGTTTGTGAGATTGGGAATGGGCAAATATCAACACACAATGTTTGTGCTAAAATGGCTTAGATTCTATATTTCAAATGGTCAAACGGCTCATTTCCTATTAGGATTTTTTCTTATGATTGAGGGGTGAAGGAATCACATTTTGTAGCTGGAATGTTAAGGGAATTAACGAACCAATCAAGAGAGGTAAATTATTAGCATATTTAAAATTACTTAAAACAGATATAACATTCCTTCAGTCAACCCACCTTAAAAAGGAAGCACAGCATAGATTGAAAGCTAATGGATTGCTAAAACGTATCACTCCTCGTTTTCGCATAAATCCAGAGGTGTTGCAATACAAATCCGTAAACGGATACCTTTTAAACATATATCAGCTATAACGGACAATGATTGTAGATACATTGTACAAATGGGCGAGTTACATGCAAAAAAAGTGATTCTCATCAATGCTTATGGACCAAATTTTGATAGTCACTTCATTTTCAAGAAAATATTTAACACAATTCCGGAACTTACACAATACAATTTAATAATTGGAAGAGACATAAGCTGTACACTAGACCCTTATTTAGACAGATCATCAAGACAACGAAAAATAAAATTTCAGTCAAGTGAATTATTAATATATATATATATATATATATATATATATATATATATATATATATACATATATATATATATATACTACTAACATTAGGGATGTCTGGAGAGTTGAAACCCCAACCAGACGAGAATATTCATTTTACTCATCGGTACATAAAACATATTCAAGAATGGATTATTTTCTAGAAGATTCCAAGCTTATCCCATTTACTTGCAATTCGAAATATCATAACATTATAATCTCGCACCCTTTACATTTATGATTAAACTAAATGGAAGGACGGATAAACAGTCACCATGGAGACTTAACCCACAAATCTTAAAGGAAAAAGTATGTCAGGAATATCTTACTAAAAAGATTAATATCTTCCTTGAGACCAATGATCCCCCTGGAACGTCTGCCTCCCTTCGCTTGGAAACATTTAAAGCATTTGCCCGAGGAGCAAGGATCTCCTCCCAAGCATTTCACAATATAGAGAATCGGAATAAACAACAGGCACTGGAAAGAGAAATAAGACAATTAGACATAGAAAATGCGGCTGCACCAACTATGATAAAACATAATAAAATAGCAGTATTGAAATATAAATTAAATAAAGTATATTCAGACCAAGTTATACAACTTTATCAGTATACTAAACAATTCCATTTTGAATTCGGCGACAAACCACAAAAACCATTAACTCGCCAACTTTGAAAACTGGACAGGGAAACAACAATTCACAAAATTAGATCACAAATGGGAGAACACTAATACAGTCTAAGGATATCAATGAGAGATTTCTGCAATATTATCAAAAACTCTACTCAGCTAAAACGATAGATCACTCGACAGGAATGGAAGCATTCTTACATAAATGTAACCTTGAAGGGTTAGATTTGAAAGATAGAGAATTACTTGGCGCTGAAATAACACAAAAATAAATTGAAGAGTCTATTGGGTCCCTAAGAAACGGCAAGGCCCCAGGCCCTGACGGTATAAGCTCTGAATTCAATTAAAACAATATGATGTGATCTCTCCACGTTTACAAACGCTGCATGAGCACATTTATATCCAACAGAAATTACTAGAAACGATAAACGAATTTATAATAACACTCATACCAAAAACAGATCCAGGTTCATACAGAGCTGTAGCTCTCTTAAATATTGATGAAAAAAAACTAAAATACTAGCACAAAGATTAAGCACAGTCATTAATAAATTAATACACCCTGACCAAACAGGATTTATCCCAAAACGCTACTCTTCCTATAACCTGAGGCAAGTATTCAATATTATATACTCAATGAGAATTACTAACTAAGATTTAGCAATTATTTCGTTGGATGCTGAGAAAGCATCTAACGAAATGTGGTGGGCAAATTAATGGACAGTATATTTGAGATAATATATAAGCATCTGCAGAAACAGGGTCTGATCAGGAACGGTCAACATGGATTTGTCCCTGGAAGGTCATGTTTGACAAAACTTCTTGAATTTTTTGAAGAGGTTACTAGGGAAATTGATGAGGGTAAAGCAGTGGATGTTTTCTATATGGATTTCAGTAAGGCCTTTGACAAGGTTCCCCATGGAAGGTTGATTAAGAAGGTTCAATCTTTGGGTGTTAATGGCGGAGTAGCAAGATGGATTCAACAGTGGCTAAATTGGAGATGTCAGAGAGTAATGATGGATGTCTGTTTGTCAGTTTGGAAGCCGGTGACCAGTGGGGTGCCTCAGGGATCTGTGTTAGGTCCACTGTTGTTTGTCATGGACATCAATGATCTGGATGATGGGGTGGAAAATTGGATACGTAAATATGCAGATGATACTAAGGTAGGTGGTGTTGTGGATAAGGAAGTAGATTTTCAAAGTCTACAGAGAGATTTGGGCCATTTTGAAAAATGGGCTGTAAGATGGCAGATGGAGTTTAATGCTGATAAGTGTGAAGTGCTACATCTTGGCATAACAAATCAATATAGGACGTACATGGTAAATGGTAGGGAATTGAGGAATGCTGTAGAAAAGAGGGATCTAGGAATAACTGTGCATAGTTCCCTGAAGGTGCAATCGCATGTCGATAGGGTGGTAAAGAAAGCTTTTGCTGTGCTGGCATTTATAAATCAGAGCATTGAATACAGGAGTAGGGAAGTAATGTTAAAATTGTACAAAGCATTGCTAAGGCGAATTCTGGAGTATGGTGTACAATTTTGGTCGCCTAATTATAGGAAGGATGTCAACAAAATAGAGAGAGTACAGAGGAGATTTACTAGAGATTTGCCTGGGTTTCAACAACTAAGTTACAGAGAAAGGTTGAACAAGTTAGGTCTTTATTCTTTGGAGCGCAGAAAGTTAAGGGGGGACTTGATTGAAGTCTTCAAAATGATGAAAGGGAAAGACAGAGTTGACGTGGATAAGATGTTCCCATTGAGGGTAGGGAAGATTCAAACAAGAGGGCATGGCATGAGAATGAAGGGACAGAAGTTTAGGGGTAACATGAGGGGGAACTTCTTTACTCAGAGAGTGGTGGCTGTGTGGAATGAGCTTCCAGCAGATGTGGTGGAGGCAGGATCAATTTTAAAGTGGATAGGTATATAGACGGGATGGGATTGGAGGGGTATGGTCTGAGTAGATGGGACTAGGGGAAAATAAATGGTCGGTATGGACTGGACGGGTCGAGAGGGCCTGTTTCCGTACTGTAATTGTTATATGGTTATGTGCTTAAAGCATTTGATCAAGTGGTATGGCCCCATTTATTCCCAGTCATGGACATTTTTCATCTGGCGAGAAATTTAGTAATTGGATAGAACTCTTATATACTAATCCAACAGCTAGAATATCGACAAACAAAATGTTATCAACTAAATTTAATTTAACTAGAGGCTGTAGACAGGGGTGCCCGTTATCCCCGTTACTATTCGCACTTCCAATTAAGCCACTAGCAGAAAGTATTAGGTCCCATCCTGAAATATACGGGTATAATACTAAAGACACTGAGAATAACATTTCTTTATATGCAGACGACGCATTAATCTACATTACAAAACCTGAACTTAGTATCCCAAACCTGTTAAATTTAATACCTCAATTTGATTCGTTCTCGGGATTCAGAAATAATTGGAATAAAAGCGAAATCATGTCAATAATGGAAAATCAATCCACATATATCACAACAATCCCTCTTTAAAATAGTTTATGAATATTTAAAATATCTTGGAATTTATGTAAGAAAGACATATACTTCTTTATTTAAAATAAACTTCCCACCTTTACTGAACAAATTGCATAAGAATATTCAATACTGGAAACACTACCTATCTCAATGTTTGGTGCAATAAAATTATTTTTCCGCAATTATTGTACCTTTTTCAATCAATCCCGATATATCTTCCAAAAACTTTTTTTTTTTAAATCGTAGACTCCATAGTCACTCATTTTATCTGGGATTATAAGAATCTCAGAATAAACAAAACGCATTTAAGTAAATCAAAATAAATGGAGGTTTAGCTTTACCGAATTTCATGCTCAATTTCTGGGCAGCTAACATTAAAAATTTGAACTTCTGGTTGGAAGAATTGGAAGAGCAACCAGATTGGTAAAAAATGGAAAACGAAGACTGTTTACGCTTTGAAATGGGTTCGATTGTGTTTGCTACCACTAAATTAAGCAAACAAAACCTATAGTGAAAACCCTATAACATACATTGGTATACGAATTTGGAAACAATTAAAAAATACTTTAAAATTGGATAATCTATCACTACCTCTTCCCATTGTAAACAACCCTGCATTTAATCCTTCAATGTTGGATAAAGGTTTTTTACAATGGAAAAATCACGGAATTAAAAAGATGGGTCATCTCTATAGGAAAGGCCCATTCCTGTCATTTCAGGATTTACAACTAATTTATGGACTTCACTCAAATGACTATATCAGATATCTAGAATTTAGAGATTATGCTAAATCAAATGCACAGGATTATAGAAATAGAGATCCCAAAACGTTTGATGAATGTTTGAAAAAACACACCAATACAGAAATATTATTATCTTATATTTATAATATACTATTAGGCAGTGAGGCACCTACGACGGATATATATAGGCAATCATAGGAAAATGAACTAGGCCAACCAATAATGCAAGATATTTGGGACAAAAGCTTACAACATATACATCATTGTTCGTTAAATGCTAGACACTCCATAATACAATTTAAAATATTACATAGATTACATTATTCAAAAAAGAAATTAAATAGAATCTTCCCAAATATATCTCCTTACTGCGAAAAATATCAGCACTTAGAGGATAACTTAACGCCGGGCACGTGCCGTGACAAATTACTCAGGGTAGGCACTGAGTCGGTTTTTAAAGTATATACAAACCGCGCATGCGTAGATTGTTCTCTCCATTAAAAATAAATGATTGGCCTCATCAGCAACAACGATGAGTCGGCCTACAGGGAGGAGGTCCAGCACTTAGCAGCATGCTGCGCTGACAACAACCTGGCCCTTGTAGATGTTTAGTGCATGTCCCTTTAATTGTAGGTTGTGTAGCCACTCCCCTTTCACCAAGTATATTACTGTCTCTCCATCCCTGGTACCTCCTCTAGTAAAAACGTGCAGACCATGTACAACTAGGGCATCGATATATGTGATTAATAAAGACTTGGTAAAGAAACACTGTGTACGTGTATACTCCTTTACATGGTGTCAGTCGTTTCGAATTGCGCGCCTCCTGTTTATCGGGTTTAGTTTCAACGTGTGCCCTGCGGTGGGAAAGATTTGTAACTTCTGCAACAAGCCTAACCACTTCTCGTCAGCATGCAGAGCTAGAAAAAATCCTGCCCAGCAACAGCGCAGGCACTCTAATTACCTGGTACGGGATGGTACTGCGTCTGGTTCTTATCACTCTCCTGACAACCTCCCACTGTCTGATTCGGACTCTTCTCAGAGTGGGCTCAGCGTGTTTTCAGTTAGGAAGGCACCTGCTCGGATAACAGACCCTACTGTGCAAGTTACTGTCAATGGTTCTACGTTCTCTGCCAAGGTCGATACTGGGGCCGCCACGAACGTTATGTCTACTAGCCTTTTCAAGAAGATAAGGAATAATGAGCGAGTCACTGTTGAGCGCGCTGTCCTTCGTGCTTATGGGGAAGGGTTGCTTGTCCCTGTGGGGAAGGCTACCCTGAACTGTGAAGTGCTAGAGACCGTTCGGTCCCTCTCCTTCTTCCTGGTTAACGAGAAATGTGTTACACTGCTCGGCGTTCGGGCATGCCAAGACCTCGGATTGGTCAATTTTCACCGGGAGATCCGTTTAGTTCAGCAGCCTTTGGACCCGTTAGCCGAGTACCCCGATCGGTTTGACAATGCGCTGGGGATGTTCCCCTGCAGTTATGAGATCTCTCTAAAACCTGACGTGGATCCAGTCATACGCCCTCCACACCGGGTCTCCTTTGCGATGAAGGATAGGGTCGAGTCCACCCTTCGGGACATGGTGGCTACAGGCATTCTGAAAGAGGTGAGCGAGCCCACTCAGTGGGTCTCCACCATGGTGGTTGCTGCCAAGAAGGACAAGAGTGAGCTACGGATCTGCATCAACCCCAAAGATTTGAACCTGGCTGTCAAGCGCCCGCACTATCCCATGCGTACTGTCGAAGATGTTGCTGCACAGGTTGGCCCTGCCACTGTGTTTTCGGTGCTGGATGCTAAGAGCTCGTTCTGGCAGATACCGCTAGATGAACAATCGTCCTACCTGACGACCTTTGCCACTCCCTTTGGGAGGTTCCGATTCCTGCGCATGCCGTTCGGGATTAGCTCCGCCAGTGAAGTTTTCCAGAGGACGATGGAACAGCTGTTTGCGGGGCTCCCGTGCGCTATCATTGTAGATGACATCTTGGTGTATGGTAAAGATGTGGAACAGCACGACCACAACCTCCGACTAGTTTTGGATCGAGCTCGGGAGGTAAATCTAATGCTCAACCCTAGTAAATGCCGGTTCCGTGTCCCGGAGGTCACTTATGTGGGACACGTCTTCACAGCGTCCGGGCTGAAGCCCGACCCACAGAAAACCGCTGCTATCTCGAAGATGCCTGCTCCTGTGGATGTGCCTAGCCTCCAGCGTTTCCTTGGCATGGCAAATTACTTGGGAAAATTCATCCCCGATCTGAGCGAGTTGAGTGCCCCTTTAAGGGACTTGGTGAAGAAAGACACTGCACGGTCCTGGTTCCCACAACACCAGGCTGCTTTCGATATGCTGCGTTCGAAGCTTGTCTGCACTCCGACGCTGCAATATTTCGATTTGAACCGTCCTATTGTCCTCACGTGCGATGCTTCAAAGTTCGGGCTGGGTGCTGCTTGTTTGCAAGTTCATGATGGGGTCCAGTTACCCGTGTCCTTCGCGTCTCGCACGATGACTCCAGCTGAGCAGCGCTATGCCCAGATCGAAAAGGAACTGCTGGCTGTTGTGTTTGCATGTTCAAAATTTAAGGACTATATCCTGGGAACTGAATTCTCTATTGAGACCGACCACCAGCCTCTGGTCACCATCCTCGGCAAGCCGATTCACGCTGCCTCCTCCAGGCTGCAGCGGATGATGCTGCAGCTGCAGCGTTTTACCTTCTCCGTAGTGTACCGTAGAGGCAAGGACATGTTTATTGCTGACACGCTGTCTCGGGCTCCTCTGGCTTCGACCACCCGTCACCCTTACGAGGCTTCAGGTATGATTGTCCTGAACGTCAACTTTGTTCCTTCAAAACAACTACAGTGCTTAGTTAAACACACTGCTGCTGACGCCTCGCTCCAACAGCTAGCTGCGGTCATTCAAAGGGGTTGGCCCGAGCGACGTTCTTCCCTGCCCGCCGCGGCAGTGCCCTACTTCCTGGTCCGTGACGAGCTGGTGCTACGAGATGGAGTTATCGTTAAGGGTCACAAGGTTGTGGTACCTGAGGCTCTTCGCCAACAGTATTTCGACACCGCGCATCGGGGTCACCCTGGCGCCGAGGCCACTCTCTCTATCGCCCAAAGCCAGTTTTATTGGCCTGATATGGCTGTGTATTTTCGGGACCGGGTGTCATCTTGCCCTACCTGCAACAGTCTCGCCCCGCAGCAGCAGCGTTTGCCCCTTCTGCAGCAGCCCGCACCAGACCTGCCATGGTCGGCGCTGGCAACGGACATTTTTGAGTGGCACGGCAAGCACTTCTTGGTGCTTGTCGACTCTTACTCCAACTGGTATGAGGTCGACCAGCTGTTTTCTCTCTCCTCTTCTGCTGTTATCACGAAGCTGCGCCGCCACTTCGCGACCTTTGGATCACCAGCGAGCCTGCAGTCAGACAACGGCAGCCAATTTACCAGTGCGGAGTTCAAGGACTTTGCCGACCGCTGGAACTTTCGGCATTACACTAGTAGCCCTAAGTACCCTCAGAGCAATGGCCTGGCCGAGCGTGCTGTTCGCAGCGCAAAGGACTTGTTGAATCGCTGCCGCGCATCGAAGTCTGACATTTACCTCGCCCTCCTCAACCTGCGAAACATTTCCCGTGACGGTGTTCTGGGATCCCCGGCGCAGCGCCTCATGTCCCGGGTTACTCGACCTCCCATTCCGGTGGCCCAGCAGACTCTTACCCCAGCTGTTGTAAAACCTGCCGTGGTCCGTGAGCGTATTGCTACCAAGCGGTCCATTCAAAAGCGATCCCACGACAGGTCTTGCCGTGCCCTGCCTCCTCTGTCTCCTGGTCAGGTTGTCCGCATGCATTCCACCTCCGGTCACCCTGGCCTTGCGGTTGTTGTTGGGACGGCTGGTTCACCTCGCTCCTATCTGGTGAACCTCGATGGTACTGTTTACCGTCGGTCCAGGCGGCACCTCCGCCTGGTGAACGAGCCCTCTCCTCCTCCTCCTGCTGACCCCCATGCTCCCCCTCTGTCCGCTCTCCCGCCTGTAGCGGTCGCTAAGCCTGTGCCTGCTCGCCCTGTCCCGGTTCTTCTCCCTGTGACTGTTCCCGTGTCTCCAGCCATCTCTTCCCCATCGCCAGGTCGCTCGCCTCCAATCCCTTTGTCACCACGCAAGTCCCCACATTGTAGTCCTCCTGTCGTGGGGTCTCCCCCGGTGCCCGTTTCTTTGGGGGGAGAGGGTGTGAGCGGGGTTCGTACCCGCTCGGGGCGGATTGTAAGGGCGCCTGACGGTTATGGTTATATTTGATTGCTGCTATTTTGCTGTCTATCCTTTTCCAGTTGCTCTAGTGTATGAGACATGGTCGGCTGTCACGTTCCTTTCTTTTGCAAGAGGAAGGATGTAAATGTTTAGTGCATGTCCCTTTAATTGTAGGTTGTGTAGCCACTCCCCTTTCACCAAGTATATTACTGTCTCTCCATCCCTGGTACCTCCTCTAGTAAAAACGTGCAGACCATGTACAACTAGGGCATCGATATATGTGATTAATAAAGACTTGGTAAAGAAACACTGTGTACGTGTATACTCCTTTACAGCCCTTAACTCCAAGAAGACCAAGGAGCTCATTGTAGACTTCAGGAAGTCCAGGGGCGGCACGCACACCCCCATCCACATTAACGGTACGGAGGTGGAACGTGTTTCTAGCTTCAGGTTCCTGGGAGTCAACCTCTCCGACGACCTCTCTTGGACCCACAATACATCAACTCTGATCAAGAAGGCTCACCAGCGTCTCTTCTTCCTGAGGAGACTGAAGAAGGTCCATCTGTCTCCTCAGATCCTGGTGAACTTCTACCGCTGCACCATCGAGAGCATCCTTACCCACTGCATCACAGTTTGGTATGGCAGCTGCTCTGTCTCCGACCGGAAGGCATTGCAGAGGGTGGTGAAAATTGCCCAACGCATCACCGGTTCCTCGCTCCCCTCCATTGAGTCTGTCCAAAGCAAGCGTTGTCTGCGGAGGGCGCTCAGCATCGCCAATGACCTCTCTCACCCCAACCATGGACTGTTTACCCTCCTACCATCCGGGAGGCGCTACAGGTCTCTCCGTTGCCGAACCAGCAGGTCCAGGAACAGCTTCTTTCCGGCGGCTGTCACGCTACTCAACAACGTACCTCGGTGACTGCCAATCACCCCCCACCGGACACTTATTGTTATTTATTCAAATCATTTGCTGTGTCGCTCTTCCAGGGAGATGCTAAATGCATTTCGTTGTCTCTGTACTGTACACTGACAATGACAATTAAAATTGAATCTGAATCTGAAAAAAACAGCCCAAAGCCCATTATTCGGAATTACCGAATGGGTGGGGGGGGGGGGGGAGGGTGATGGTGGAGAGATGGTGGGAAGAACGGGAGTACAGGGAAAAGTTGAATCAGTTGTCATCTTACTGAATGATCGAACTTGTTCAAGTGACCAATTGGGGGGGGGGGACAGTTCCTTTCACAGCGTGTGGGGAGCCTTGCCAGGGGTAAAGTTGCGGGGAGGACAGGACTGTTGAGAATGAGTGGTCGGGGATAATGCCAGTCACTCACTCACTCACCGCTACCGCGGCGCTCCGGGCGCGAAGCCCCGCACTGAAGCAGCTTGGGTAGCTGCAAGCGGCCGCCGGGACCCGACAGTCAAACTGGCCGCCATTTCGGCGCCTTCTGCCGGCCTGCTCACTTCTGGAAGTGCTCTCCGTCTGAACATATCTCACCTGCCGCTCGCTCATGTCAGCGGCTTCCTTCAAATCCTTAAATTCTCACAACCGAGTAACCTCAATCGGGCTGTCGGAATTTAAGGATTTGCGGGACATGAGTGAGGCCAGCGAGCGGCAGGAGAGAGGTTGTGCACGCCTCCGTGCACGGAGCGTCGCAAGTGGCATGCTCCCGATCCCCTCCTTGCTCTTTCACAACATTCGTGCCCTCCCCGCAACTTTACCCCTGGCCAGACTCCACACATGCTATGAAACGAGCTCTCCCCCACCTCCACATCCCGGGAAGTACGGTATTTAAAAACATAAACACAAAATGTACTTAGCACAATATCGGTACAGAGCTCCATGCTTCTCTCCCTGTTTCCTAAGGTACACTTAAAGTAATGCCAATCCATATTTGAAAACACCGCCAAGAAACTAGCGCTGCGCATGCGCAGTGGGCTGCGGCGCCTGCGCAGTGCTGCAAAGGCAGAATTACTGCTGCCTTCAGCCCCGCTTGAAATTGACGCTTGAAGCAGCGCTGACGGCACGTGGGCTGCACAGAGCTCCCCGTGTTGCAAACGCTGCGGATGAAAGGCACGGAGAATTATGCCTACCTAAGAGATCGATCTCTTAGACAGGCATAATTCTCCCATGCCTTTACTATTTTTATTTAGTTATTACTATGTTATAATTTTAGTCAGGGTAGGCAGTGCCTACGTTGCCTACCCTGACCGGCACGTACCTGCTTAACGCATACATTTGTAAATTGTATAAAAATGAATAATTTTTGGACGGAAATGTTTAAGATAATTTCAGAAGTTGTCAACACCCAATTGGACCCCGACTCAAAACTAATAATATCAGGAATATTAGAATAAAATCAAATATTTACAACAAGCCAAAGAAACTTTATCGGCTACAGTATAATAATTGGGAAAAAATAATATTAAATTTTTTCAAAGGTCCTATATCCCCCACAATCAAAATGTAGATTATGGAAATGTCGGAGACCCTACATTTGGAAATAATAAGACTTGTCTTAATGGACAAACAAGAACTTTTTATCAGAATATGGTCTCCACTTATTTATTATCTGAAGGGGCAAACAGGTTCGGCACGAGAACCTGACTGAAACCCGAATTAAGAATTCGATGAAGAGTTACATTTTATAATTTACGAACATATCTCCAATTATGTATTATTGGTTAATTATTCCATTCTTTTTTATTATACCTCCTTGTTTTTTTATTCTCTCCCTCTCGCTATTATTTTCTATCTATATAAAAAATAAAAAAATACGTATAGAACTATTAAATAATTGATAATATTGACAATATTAATAATGTATGACTGCCATAAATTTAACTGTTGGGAATACGCACCTGCATAATTCATTCAACGTGAGTGCCTTTCCTTTGTAACGTTGATTTAATAGTTGCCTCTCGTGTGTAATGTTATTTTTTTCGATTATTTTTAGATAACGAATTTTCCTAAGACAATAGGGGCAGTGAACAGCTCTGCATAAAATGCAGCATTAAAGCACAATATACAATATTGGTTAAATGTAGAAGACTGGGCTTTCAAGTGGTTTATTTCCATGTGTGTAGAGGCCAAAAGAATGAAAAAAGCACTTCAAGATCTAGGTAAAGAATTTAATGAAAAAAACTGTTTTATCAATATGTTTTCGTTATCATGTAGCCGTCACTGAAGCAGTTCGTATTTAGTTGTCAGTAGCACGCTGATAATAGTCCTGTTCACAAAACACTGGTAAAAAAAACACGTTTTTGTAGTCCTTGCAGATGAACAATTGTTGAGGTGCTTTATAAAAGCATATATCCAGGATGCGGGAATATGAAAGCTCATGACTGCTTAAATTTGGGATATGGGATAATGTATCGGGTGTCAATGAGAAGTTGCAATACTGAAACAATGGTGTTGAAAAGTGGAGAAGAACATAGCAAACACACAATACGTATCCACTGAACTATAGTACTAAACTAGACTTAGTGCGACCCGTTGGGTCTCATGTTCCCACGGGAGGGCTGGTCCCTGTAAAGAGCTCGAACTCACACAGGTTGAAACACAAGCATCTTTATTATTCGCGTAATTAACTACTAAGCAGGGCATCACACGTTCACACTGCTACTCGTACTGATAGGCATTGGGTAGGATTTCACACTATGAATGTTATAATTAGGCGGGGTTATAATTACTAAGCATTCTAATTGTCTAACCTGCTGTAGGCAATCTACATCTCTGATTCTGTAAATGAAAAGTAAATAAAGCGTTACCACTACATTGTGTAAATAAATTGTTAAATGCAAATTGCCACATCTAATAATAATGGGGTTAATCATAATTGCCATGTCTAACAGGTGGCTTGCTAACCCGCCCGGTCCTCGTACGGCAAGGAACTGCCTCGTCAACCTTTTCCTCTGAAAAGTTGAGGGCGCGTTTCGGTGAGCCAAAGGGGCTTTGGGGAGATACAACCGGGGAAGACCGTCGCGGGGACATCGGTGAGCCGGTTACAAAAGGGGAGGGGGGAACAGGCAGACGCGGGAAGTCTGCGGGGGTACCTGCTGTAGGTACTGGAACGCCTGGTACAGCGATCACTTTAAAGTTGAGTGGAGTGAACCGTGGAGCGCAGGGTGGTTCCTTTCCGGGGCCATGGATGAACCCCAGTTTGGTATGTCCTTTGTCTATCAGTAACTTGGCCTTGGATGCGTGGCTTAAGTGATTTGCTGCTTGAAGTGGGCGCATGTGCGCATGTGCGGGGCTCGTCCGGAGTGGGCGTATGTGCAGGACATTTCAGGAGTGTGCGCATTTGCGAAGTATTTCTGGCGGGAAAGGCCTGCGGAATCAGCCATGTTTGTCAGACCTTTCTGAGTTTATGTATTAAATACATAAGTTGCTTAAAGCTTAAATAAAGTTAAGTAAATTATGAGTAATGAAAAGTTTCATTTGCATCACAACAATGTAAGCAACTTATTTAGAAGTCAAACAGTCCGACTTGATATGGATAAACTATTAAAACCACAACGCCTGGATCTGGATCACAACTCACCAGCTGCTGCAAAGACTTGGAAGCACTGGATTCATATACTAAATAACTTATTTGATGAGTGTGGCAATGATGTACCAGACACACTCAATACATTAATAAGCTTCGTCTCTTCTGATGTATATGATTACATAGAAGAATATACAACTTATGATTCTGCTATTGATGTACTAAGCAGAATCTTCGTTAAGACACCAAACGTGATAATCGCTCGACACCTCCTTGCGACGCGAAAACAAAACCTGGTGAGTCACTTGATTCATTTTTTAAGAACTTCAAAGACTTACTAAGGACTGAGCCTTCAAAGCTGTTATGGCTGATCAATATCGACAGGAAGTTATACGAGGCTCTTTTATCAATGGTTTCGCATCGCCTTTAATACGACAGAGACTATTAGAACACAAATCCTTGGATATACAGTCAGCTTACAATCAAGCTTACTCTTTAGACTTGGCTCAGAAAAAGTCCGATGCTTATGGTTCATCGAATGTGTATTATGCTGCAACTACTACAAAATAATTTCACCCTGGTACTAATATGGAGCAAACTGAAACAATGTCTACTGATAAAGGTGCCCTTGCTGCAGCATATAATTATTCAAAAAGAAACATACTTTTGCGGGGGTAATATTCATAAGAGAGAGAGGGGCCCTGCTATGGAGGCAACTTGTAATAGTTGTGACAAGAAGGGACATTATTCTAGAATATGCAAGTCCAAAGCAACGACTAAATCTGTGGCTCCTGCCATGTATACGCCTTCTTTATGTGCAATTGCAGCTGCATTTCCTCAGAGCTTGGCTCATGTAGTTACAACGGAGCAGACGGAGCAGGGCGGGGGCGATGGTGTCAGTGTTGGGAAAGTGGGCAGAGGGCGAGCGGCGGGGGGGCGAGAGAGCAGTCCCGCCCCCAAACGGGACGCCGCGGCCCACCCAGCGAGCAGGTCACCCCCTCCCTCTCTCCCCTCTCCGCCCTGCGAATTCCTTTGGCGAATGTAAAATTAAAATAATAAACGCAGTTGGTGAACCGCCGGCGGGGAATCTGCAGCCGCCCCTCGGGATAATATTTGGACTGGGGGAGGAATTCCTCTGATCCATGTTTACTTTCGGTTACACACCGACTGTTGTGGCCAGACACAGGCGGGGAATCCCGATCCGGGATGGAGGGAACTGACCCGATCAGGGTGTTGGGGGTGGGGGTCAGACCCGGGATAGGAGGGACAGACCTTGGATACAGGTGGTTGACATGGGACAAGGGATTGGCTCGGGACAGAGCGGTCAGACCCCGGCATAGTGGGACAGGCAGCGTCCGCCACCAAAGAAACAGGTGATATCTCAGATCGATGACCGACTGGAAGCGTTACAGAATCATATTCCACATGGCACGGAGGCCATTCAGCCCATCGAGCTACACTGGCTCACTACAAACACACCATTTATCCATTCTCTGCCGATTCACCCACACGCGAGAAGCAAATTACCCACCAACCGACGGGATGAAGGGAGGACACCCTCCCGGGGAGTGTGCAAACTCCACACATTCAGCACCGAAGGTCAGGACCAAAGTCATGAGGCTGCAACTTAGACAGCTGGGGGTGTGGGTGAAGGAAACAAAGGGGGGTGATCTGGGGTATGTGGACCCCAGGAGAGTGGTGGGTCCCTGGAACTCTCTGCCACAGAGGGTAGTTGAGGCCAGTTCATTGGCTATATTTAAGAGGGAGTTAGATGTGGCCCTTGTAGCTAAGGGGATCAGAGGGTATGGAGAGAAGGCAGGTACGGGATACTGAGTTGGATGATTAACCATGATCATACTGAATGGCGGTGCAGGCTCGAAGGGCCGAATGGCCTACTCCTGCACCTATGTTTCTATGTTTCTATGTTTCAACGGTATGCATTAATGTCCATACATTTAATGCACTACTTGATTCTGGCAGTTCAGAAAGTTTTATGTGAAGAAGTTGTGTCTCGACTAAATCCAACTAAAATTTCTTCAAATAGAGAAATATCGATGGCTCTGGCAACTCTCAATACTCAAATTATCGGATCTTGTAGTGTAGACTTTATTCTGAACACAACTAGCTACAAATCTGTATGTATTGTTATTTTGAAAAATGTGTGTAGCGATATAATCCTGGGTCAGGATTTTCAGAAACTGCGCAGATCACTTCAAATAATGTATGAAGGAACTATGCCTGATCTTGCATTGTCAAAGCCACCAGTATTGTGTGGTTTTTCTGTTGCATCTGTTGAATGTCCTTCATTGCTCACTGATATATTCTCCAAGTGCAAGCTAATTACTACAAAATGAAGACATTTTAGTAAAGATGATAGGAACTTTATCAACACAGAATTAACTGATCTTTTACAAGAATGGATTATTGAACCCAGCTCGTCCCCTTGGAGGGCACAGGTTGTCGTGGTTAAGGACCCCTTGGAAAGACCTAGAAAGAGACTCTACATTGATTACTCTCAAACTATAAACCAGTCAACGGAGCTTGATGCATATACATTACCTCGAATAGAAGAGATTATCAGTACATTAGCTAAGTATAAGACATTCTCTACTTTTGACTTAAAAAGTGCTTACTACCAAATTCCTTTGAAGGAATCAGAGAATAAATACACTGCGTTTGAAGCAAATTGGAAATTATATCCCTTCTCCAGAGGTCCTTTTGGTGTAACTAATGACGTGGCTGTTTTTCAAAGAGAGATGGACAAACTTGTTGAACAGGAAAACCTTAAAGATACTTTCCCTTATCTTAATAATATAACTATTGCGGAAAAAGTCCAAGCTGAACACTCAGCAGGGCCGGTTCAGAGCGCTATAGCTTTGGGGATGAAGCTGTTCCTGAATCAGGAGGTGCGGGCGTCGAAGACCTTGTAACGTCTGCCGGAAGGTAGTAGTTCTAACAGTCCATTACAAGGGTGTGAGGAGTCTTTATGGGTGCGGACGGCCTTCATCAGGCACCGTGTGTGGTAGATGCCCTCCAAGGCTGGTAGCTGTGTCCCAATAATCCTCTGCGCTCTGTGGACGAACGCGCTGAATAGCTTTCCTCCGTGCAGGAGGCGTCTTAAAGTATGTTTCTGGAGGTTTCGTAGTCTTTTTTTTATGTGGAGATGGCAGGGGGGAAGAGGGGGAACCGTTTCTCAGTCACTTTGTGGTGGAGGATGCGTCTATTCTCCGATGCGCATCTCCGCCCCCTCTCGCAGACTACCAACTGGGTTGGTGTGGTCTTTCCGGCCGGAGAGCGGCCAGAGCTTCAGCAGCGGCGCAGCACAGAATTGCCGTCGCTGAGCGGGCGATTCCTTACCGAAGATCGCCGTGTTGGAGCTCCGGAGTGTTGGGCCAGCTGACTGTGATCTGTGGCGCTTCTGGCAGCGGGCGGTGCTGCCATCAATATCGCGGAGTCCTGGGATCTTCTGACGAGGGTCGCCAGGTTTGGAGCTCCGCCCAGCTCGGCCTGTGGACTCCACAGCCACGGTCTCATGAAGTGGCCAATTCGGAACGCCAAGCCGCCGAGAGTCTTCTTCCGCTCCGACGCCGGGTCCCCGATCATCCCGGCGAGTGGGCCTGAAAATCGGGCCGCCCCTACCGGCGACTGCAGGGGGCCCAAAGGCGCCGAACACGTGTTAACAAAGAGGAAGCTGCTGAAATGTATTGCCTTCCCTCAAAGTCGGAAACCTTGATCACGTTTTGTGGGGATATTTATGTTAAACTCTATTGTGTATTGTGTTCTTTTTTATTTGTTTGTCTGTATGGCAACTCTCACTGAACCAATTGGTGCATGTGACAATAAATGTAACTTGAACTTCAACTTGAACTTGAACATATTTCGAAACTTATAACTGCAGATGCTAGTTTGCACAAAACGAAACAAAATGGCAGCGTTAGTCAGCCGGTCCTAAAGTTCTCAGGGGAATTTGCATAGGTGACATTTGTTGTCGAATCTGAAGAAAGCTCCCGAACCGAAAATCACCTATCTATGTTCTCCATAGATGCTGCTTGAACCGCTGAGTTACTCCAACCCCTTGTGTCGTTCGTTGAACAGAAGTTCCTAGATTTTCTCACCCCTTGTTGTCATATCTATGACATGGATGATCTTCGTGCTTTGCATACAGCTTTCCGTAATGTTACCCAGCTGCTGAAATGGAGAATGCATTTGTGAAGCGTATCTCAAAACATAACACGTTATGTCCTTGATGTATTTGTGCAGAGGATAAACTCCGTGACAAGGGAGCAGGTAAACATTACAAATTCAATTTAGTTGTTCTCAGACAATATATTATATGACCGCTCCTTGTTCAATGCAGGCCAATTCAGTGCCTGTACTAGAATATATTATACCACCGATGAACTTTTCTCTATTTTGCTTCTCAGATGCCAGTTGCGGTAAGTATTATGATGAACCAATGGAAGTAAGAAGAAATGCTAAACTGTGCCGAATGTGCGGGCAATAAGGATAAGAGAGCAACTGTCATGAAATACATTTGGATTTGGATTTGGTGTTCTTTTTTAGGACGCCAAGTAAACATATTGCATGGGGACATCATTCAGGATTTTTTCCATTGATTTTTATTTTCTTAAATTATGGGTAATTGGAGTCACGCAGCCTCGAAACCGACACATTGTGCGCTACCGCTCGATGGACGCTAATCCCACTTTTCAGCACTCGGACTGTAAGTTTATAAGTCATGGTTCTCAGCTGTTCTTCTAAAACCATTTATAATGTTGTGTTACACGTTAAATGTACACCAACACCTTTGGTAATCTGTTCCACATGGAAACCGTCCTGTGGACGAAGTATTTCTTTCGTACATCTCTTGTTCCTCATCTTACACCCTGCATCACCTCTGCTAAGGACACTTGGCTTGCTTTCACCCCTGTGTATGTCCCTTATAACTTTCAATTCCACAGTCACGTTTTTCACAGCCTTCTGTGGTCCACGGAAAACACACGCATATTTATAAACCGTACCTGAGCAGCACTTCAGACAACGTTTGGGTGAATATGGTACTTCCTCTAATTATCGCCATCAGATTCCTCCCATCGCGTGGTGTCGAGAAATGCACAGTGGAATATGACCTACGGCTTAACTTATGTTGTATATTCACATAAAAGACCACCACCCCCGCCCCCCACAACTCGCAAATTATATATATATCGGCTATTGAAACAGATATGTAATCTTAACCAGCTTATCTACTCGCGCTGCTACCTTAATGGTTCCTCGCATATGAGCACCGCACTGTTTCTTTCCTCCAGTTATCATTGGAGCAATTTCTAGCGGAACTTTTGCGTTTTCCTGGTTCGATATGTCATTAAAAGTCCTCACCTCCCGCCAAAGCGTTCAGGCAATTACACGGGCTTCTGTTCGTGATTAGATACACGGGCTTCTGTTCGTGATCGTTCCATTCTGGAAAACATCGGTGTGCATTCTATGTGTATCCAACAGTGCTATATATCAATGAATAATTCACTTTCAACCTATCCGAATATAGTTTGCAACATTCTTTCTACGTCTGTGCATAACTCTTCTACTCAAATGTCACTAGAAACGGGAATGGTGCCGGAGGATTGGCGTATTGCGCATGTTGTTCCATTGTTTAAAAAAAGGGTTCAAAGAATAAACGTAGCAATTATAGACCTGTTGGTTTGACGTCAGTGGTGGGCAACTTAATGGAAAGGATACTTAGAGATAATATATATAAGCATCTGGATAAACAGGGTCTGATCAAGAACAGTCAACATGGATTTGTGCCTGGAAGGTCTTGTTTGACAAACCTCCTTGAATTTTTTGAAGGGGTTACTAGGGAAATTGATGAGGGTAAAGCAGTGGATGTGGTCTATATGAATTTCAGTAAGGCCTTTGGCAAGGTTCCCCATGGAAGGTTGGTTAAGACGGTTCAATTTTTGGGTGTTACTGGCGGAGTAGCAAGATGGATTCAACAGTGGCTGAATGGGAGATGCCAGTGACTAATGGCGGATGGCTGTTTGTCAGGGTGGAAGCCGGTGACCAGTGGGGTACCCTCGGGGATCTGTGTTGGGTCTAATGTTCTTTGTCATGTACATCAATGATCTAGATGATGGGGTGGAAAATTGGATAAGTAAGTATGCAGATGATACTAAGATAGGTGGTGCTGTGGATAACGCAGTAGATTTTCAAAGTCTACAGAGAGATTTGGGCCATTTGGAAGAGTGGGCTGAAAGATGGTAGATGGAGTCTAATGCTGATAAGTGTGAGGTGCTACATCTTGGCAGGACAAAGCAAAATAGGACTACGTGGTAAACGGTAGGGAATTGAGGAATGCTGTGGAACAGAGGGATCTAGGAATAACTGTGCATAGTTCCCTGAAGGTGGAATCGCATGTAGTTAGGGTGGTAAAGAAATCTTTTGGTGTGCTGGCCTTTATAAATCAGAGCATTGAATATAGGAGTAGGGAGGTAATGTTAAAATTGTACAAGGCATTGGTGAGACCAATTCTCGAGTATGGTGTACAATTTTGGTCGCCTAATTATAGGAAGGATGTCAACAAAATAGACAGAGTACAGAGGAGATTTACTTGAATGTTGCCTGGGTTCCAGCAACTAAGTTACAGAGAAAGGTTGAACAAGTTAGGTCTTTATTCTTTGGAGCGCAGAAGATTAAGGGGGGACTTGATTGAGGTCTTTATGAAAGGGATAGACAGAGTTGACGTGGATAAGCTTTTCCCATTGAGGTGGGGAAAATTCAAACAAGAGGGCATGACATGAGAATTAAGGGACAGAAGTTTAGGGGTAACATGAGGGGGAACGTCTTTACTCGGAGAGTTGTGGCTGTGTGGAATGATCTTCCAGCAGAAGTGGTGGAGGCAGGATCGATTTTAACATTTAAAAGTAAAGTGGATAGGTATATGGACGGGAAGGGAATGGAGAGGCATGGTCTGAGTGCGGGTAGATGGGACTAGGGGAAAATAAATGGTCGGCACGAACTGGAAGGGCCGAGAAGGCCTGTTTCCGTACTGTAATTGTTATATGGTTTATATGGTTACCCGTTTTTTGGGGTAATCATAAATTTTATTCCAATGCGTCGACCAGATTTGCAGAGACAATTCAAGCTGTGGAAAAACAGGAATTATACACACTTGCACACCGCAACTGCCTGAATCATACGTATCATAGATTTTAAAATATACAGTGCCTTTAATTATATTAATATATCTGAATGCACCCGAACATATTTCTACTCAGATGTCATACCGAATAGACGGCTCGCTGGCATTTGACGCGCGTTTTAAAAGTAATATTGTAATATTGTAACGCGATTCTCTCTGGCGCAGCACTGAAACTGAAGCGAAAGATTTTTGGTGAGAGCTCGAATTAGTTTACGTATACTTTTGCATGGACATATGAAAATATTTACACATTCATTTCTAATTTGAAATGATTAACATAATAAAAGAGAAGATGTAAATAACCCGAGGCAGGTTAAAATATTGCTGTTGGCTTCGTGACTTCGGTTCCCCGTCGTAATGATAGTGAAAAGACCAATCAAAGCTCTCTCTGATTCAGAAAGGTCACGAATTAATCTGGTGATTGACGAAAACAACAGAATGGACATTTCTTTCGACGTCACGTGATGAGTAAAGAGCAAAAGGTTATCGATTCCCATTATTGACCATATAGTGTTGCACCCATCCATTTCCATATCAACGAGCCTCACACCCTAAGTTAATGCGGAAGAGATACAAGTAAGTTATTAAAATCAAAATCTCACCGGCTGATCATTTACGGTTAATATGCCTCAGGCTAAATCACCAAGAAGAAGACAAAGACTAAGACGTTTGCCTTCCACCGCAGTGAGGAGTTGCCTGGTGAACACACTGTGGTGGTTGTTAAATATGTGTGTTTTGCTTTTTTATTATATGTATGACTGCACGGCAACGAAGTTTCGTGCAGACCGAAGTTTCGTGAATGACAATAAAGGATACTTTGACTTTGACTTGACAATTATTTTTAATTTTGTGACCCGACAATATTTAAGGACATCATCCATGCTGGTAGACGAGACACTGGCTATTTGTTCTATACCTGTTTGGTTTGATATTCAACGAACATGGTTTAGCAGAAATAGATTTAAAACCTCCACGTTTGTGGATGACACCACGATGGGTGGCACTGTGAGCTGCGAGGAGGAGGCTATGAGGCAGCAGGGTGACTTGGATAGGTTGGGTAAGTGGACAGATGCAGTATAAAGTGGATAAATGTGAGGTTATCCACTTTGGTGGCGAGAACAAGAAGGCAAATTATGTCAGATGGTGTCAGATGAGGAAAAGGGGAGGTGTGCCGAGACCTGGGTGTTGTACATCAGTCGTTGAAAGTAAGCATGCACGTACAGCAGGCAGTGAAGTAAGCTAATGGCACGTTGGCCTTCATAACAAGAAGAATTGAGTACAGGAACAAAGAGTTCCTTCTGTAGTTGTACAGTGTGAGCCTACATCTGGAGTATTGTGAAGTTTGGGTCTCCTAAATTGAGGAAGAACATTCGTGCCATTGACGGAGTGCAGCGTCGGTTCACTAGGTTAAATCCGGTATTGCGGGACTCACATGTGATGGAAGAATGAATCAACTGACCTTATATTCACTGGAATCTAACAGGATGAGAGAGGATCTTATAGAAACATAGAAAATTCTTAAGTGATTGGGTAGGTTAGATGCATGAAAAATGATACTGCTGTTGGGGGAGTCCAGAACCAGGGGACACAGATTAACAATAAGGGATAGGCCATTTAAGACTGAGATGAGAAAAAAAACATGTTCAGCTAGAGAGTTGTAAATCTGCACAGTGGAGGCCAATAAACAGAATTTATTCTAGAGAGAGTTGGATACATCTCTTAGGGCTAACATAATCAACGGATATGGGGAGAAAGCATGAACAGGGTATTGATTTTGGACGAACAGGCATTATCATATTGATTGGCGGTGCTGGCTCGTTTGCAACTTTATCAGCGGTTGCTGATAGTAATGGCCATTAAAAAAAAATAGATCCTGTTAATTTATGTTTTCAGAGGTAGATTCCCTAACGACCCAACTCCAAGAATGTGGTAAGAATATTGATAAGGAGAAATTACAACTATATTAATGCACCGATAGCAGGGATACGTGCCTGAAATATCAAAGAATGGCTTGAATTTATGTTGTGACATGTTCTTGAACTTTGACATTAAAGTTATCGTCTCTCAATTAAAATGTCGCAATTTTTTCCAACGTGTTGCAAACTTAATGGAGGAAGTACCCAAAAATCAGCTTATAATTCAATAAGAAATATCGATATCCCGCAATAGAAAATCGCAGAACCTGGTAACAGTATTACGCTTCAACATATATTCATCGTGGGCTACAATTGTTGCTTATCCCTTTAAGTCTGTTTGAATCCATGTAATAATTACACTGTCGTCAAACACCGCAAAGAACTGCATTCACGTTAAATTCCTTGCAGTGCACATATTATTTCTCTCCGGGTGAATCGAATTATCGATTGCAAGTAATATTATAGTGGTCAATAATAATATTCAACTAGTCATCAATATTATTCTTCTTTAATCGTACGCCCGTGTCCTTGCGTCGTCTTGTATTTCCTTTAAGAATATTCAATATTCAGCCTGATATTGTGACACCATTTATTGGCCGGGTCACTGGTTAATCGAACCCTCGTTGATAATGTGGTAAAGGGCACGTGACCGAGGAGCGGGGGTTAGGAAGGACGTGGTGGTCAGCTACACTGCTATTGTTTTGGAAATATTTTTGTTTAATAAGGCTTGTCCTTGAGTTCACGTCTGACTCGCTTTATTGCACTTTAATCTCTAGAAAACGGGATTCCTTTGAATATATTTCCCTCAAATCACCGATTACCAAATCCACATCGGCCCCCCAGTACACAGATCCACCGTACGGCCAAACCTTCTCTAATATAAAAATATACAATACACGTCTATTTAAATGTGCATATATCAAAAATATGTCATAGCATCTGAACTGAAACACCATGTAATATTACAATAGTGAAAGAAATAATGATCATGTAACTCAGGAATCTGTCCGTGACACAAATAATATTTTCATAATGATTAAAATATGTATGACTTTATAATTGTTTTTGCTTTACAGAGCGAAAGCTGAAACAAAAAGAGAAAAGTAAGTCGTTCATGGGCCATTACCTCAAATTTGTTGTGCTTTCGACCTACTTGCATCGCAAATGCCCGCATGTAGCTAATTATTTCTAAATAATTATGGTAAGAATGTACCAGAATTAATATGTATTCAATATATTTATAGATATTGACACGCACGTAAAGGATGACGGTGAGTAGCCTGGCGAACAGAGCAGAGAGATTATTTTCAGAACCCAATAATATACTCTGACGAAAATAAATCTTCAAAAAATTCCCAATTACTTTCAGACCATGGAATTTTATACTTTCGCACTTATCATTTGATTGAGAAATTCATATTTTTCCCATCGTTAACCAACCTCAAAGTCACTATCGTCGATATGTTTATTCATGTTTCCTTTAAAAAACAGTTTTCACCTTAAACGTATACTGTCTCCTATTTGTAATGCCGATCCTGTGATTAAGACTTACTACTTATCTTATCTGTATATATTTTAGTAGACAAAACATACTGGAGAAACTCTGCGGGTGAGGCAGCATCTATTGAGAAAAGGAGTCGAGACCCTGTTTCAGACTAATGTGGCGGTGCGGATAAAAGAAAGACAGAGGCAGAGACAGTAGGCTTTGTTGGAGAGCTCGGAGGGAGCGGGGGGTGCGGGAGAAAGCAAGGACTACGTGCAAATAGATAAGTCTACGTTGATACCGCTGGGTTGTAAACTGCCCAAAGGAATTTTTTAGGGGTGTTTCTACAAATTACGCTGGCCTCACTCTAGCAATGGAGGAGGCCCAGGGCAGAAAGGTCAGATTGAGAATAGGAGGGGGAGTTGGAGAGCTGGGCAACCGGGAGATCAGGTTGGTTAGTAGGGACTGAGCGGAGGTGCTGGGCGAAGCGGTCGGCGAGCCCATGCTTAGTCTCACCGATGTAGAGCTCAGCGGCCGCTTCGCCCAACACCTCCGCTCAGTCCGCACCAACCAAACTGGTCTCCCGTTTGCCCAGCACTTCAATCCCCCTCCCATTCTGAATCTGACCATTGTGCTCTGGGCCTCCTGCAGTGCCAGAGTGAGGCCCAGCGTAATTTGGAGGAACAATACTTCAAAGAGTCAAAGTCAAAAGAGTTTATTGTCATGTGTCCCTGACAGGACAATGAAAATCTTTCTTTGCATAGCACAACGGAACATAGAAGGCATTGACTACAATTCTATACATAAATACACCCATGACTTAAAAATTTAATAAAGTGCAAATACCAGAGGGAGGGATATTAATGTTCAGAGTTCCGAGCCAGGTTTAATAGCCTGATGGCTGTGGGGAAGTAGCTATTCTTGAACCGGGTTGTTGCAGTCTTCAGGCTCCTGTACCTTCTACCCGAAGGTAGCACGGAGATGAGTGCGTGGCCAGGGTGGTGTGGGTCCTTGATGATGCTGCCAGCCTTTTTCAGGCAGCGACTGTGATAAATCCTCTCGATGGAAGGAAGGTCAGAGCCGATGATGGACTGGGCAGTGTTTTTGGAGTATTTTCCTCTCCAGGGCGCTCAAGTTGCCGAACCAAGCCACGATGCAACCAGTCAGCAAGCTCTCTACTGTACACATGTAGAAGTTAGAGAGAGTCCTCCTTGACAGACCAATTCTCCGTAATCTTCTCGGGAAGTAGAGGCGCTGATGAGCTTTCTTAATAATTGCATCTGTGTTCTCGGACCAGGAAAGATCTTCACAAATGTGCACGCCCAAGAATTTGAAGCTCTTGACCCTTTCAACCATCTTGTTGATATAAACCATCTTGTTGATATAAACAAGACTGTGGGTCCCCATCCTACTCCTTCCAAAGTCCACAATCAGTTCCTTGGTTTTGCTGGTGTTGAGGGCCAGGTTATTGCGCTGGCACCATATGGACAGTCGCTCGATCTCTCTTCTATACTCGGACTCATCCCCATCAGTGATACGTCCCACAACAGTGGTGTCATCAGCGAACTTGATGATGGAGTTCGCGCTATGACCGGCTACGCAGTCATGAGTATAGAGTGAGTACAGCAGGGGGCTGAGCACGCAGCCCTGAGGTGCTCCCGTGCTAATTGATATCGAGTCTGACACATTTCCACCAATACGAACAGACTGTGGTCTGTGAATGAGGAAGTCGAGGATCCAATTGCAGAGGGATGCGCAAAGACCCAGTTCTGCTAGTTTGGTAACCAGCTTGGAGGGGATGATTGTGTTACGAGCTGTCCATGAAGGGGACGAGCTGTAGTCAATAAATAGCAGCCTGACATATGAGTTTTTGTTATCCAAGTGGTCCAGAGCGGAGTGGAGGGCCAGCGAGATCGCGTCCACCGTTGATCTGTTGTGGCGGTAAGCGAACTGCAGTGGGTCCAGGTTTTTGTCGAGGGGGGAGTTGATTTGCGCCATGATCAACCTCTCGAAGCACTTCCTCACCACAGGTGTTAGTCATTGAGGCACGTCACCTTGCTCTTCTTGGGCACAGGTATTATTGATGCCCTTTTGAAGCAGGTGGGGACCTCAGACCTCAGAAGTGACAGGTTGAAAATGTCCGTAAAAACTCCAGCCAGTTGGTCCGCACAGGTTTTTAGGACACGACCAGGTATGCCATCAGGTCCAGACGCTTTTCGAGGGTTCACCCCTCTGAAGGATTTCCTGACGTCGGCCTCTGTGATTGAGACTGAAATACCATCACAGCGAATAGGGGCTCGGGAAGACACATCGGTGTTCTCCCTATCAAAGCGTGCGTAAAATGCATTGAGCTCATCAGGGAGTGATGTATCGCCAACATCCGAGCTGCCACCGAGCTACTTCATATTCCAATTGGCTAGTTTACACCACAGTGGTATGAACATTGACTTCTCTAATTTTAGGTCGTCCTTGCTTTCTACCTTCTTCCTCCTCCCCCTTCACAGCTCTCCCATTACCTATTGTCTCCGCCTCCTCCTTTCTTTTTCCCGCCCCCCCCCCCCCCCCCCCCCCCCCCCACCGCCACCACATCTGCCTGAAGAAGGGTCTGGACCCGAAACTGCTCGTACTTTTCTCCATAGATACTGTCTCACCCCCTGTGGTTTTCCAGCATATTTTGCCTACTTTCGATGTTTCCAACATCTGCAGTTCCTTCTTAAACATATATCTATATTTATATCGTTTATACAGTTCATCAGTTCGCCCCTTGGCCACCGACGAGAAAACAATCCATGTTTTTCTAACAGCTCTTTATAGCAAATAGTACCAATGTAATCCACACACCAGTGATCCTCTTCTGTCCCTTCACCACACCAACGACATAATTACTATAGTACGGCGACCATCAGTCACGGTGTTGCTTAAAGTTCGATGAGATATTTTTGGATATCACACTAGTTAAACGAATTGGTTAATATCTCATATACACTGATACTTCTATTTGGAAATCTCCAGTCCCTCATTGAACGTGTTTCAGTGTATTTTTACTTTCAATAGATCGTAAATACATTTATATTTTCAAATTTATTGACCTCTCGGTTGCATAGACGTCAGTTCGATGTAAATTAACTTTAACATGATAATGACGGTCCGAGGTGCATTGCAGCTAATTATTTTCGACCGTCTACCTGTTTCAATTGTATTTTTTGGGCTTTCTGAAATGTTGGTTATTTTTCAGATACATTTCAGCGCTACACAAGGAACTTGGAATCCTTGTGTTTCATATCCAGGATATTACCATGTATACCAATTAACCCCAGCAGTCAAATGTGTGCTGGAACTGAACACCTGAACAATAAACTGTCATTCAAAGTTTCCAATACGATTGACATATGTCTGCCATTGCGAAATATATATTTGAAATTAATTCAAACCTTTGGTCGATTAATTGTTTTTTGACTAATCCTGCAGACATAATGATAAAGGAAGCCAAGTCAGGTGATATTAATAATGGTTCTACTAATTGCTAAAACAAAAACAAGTGCTTATCCTATCTACATACCAAAATAGACAATAAACAATAGGTGAAGGAGAGGGCCATTTGGCCCTTCGAGCCAGCACCGCCATTCAATGTGATCATGGCTGATCATCCCAAATCTGTACCCCGTTCCTGCCTTCTCCCCATATCCCCTGACTCCGCTATTTTGAAGAGCCCTATCTAGCTCTCTCTTGAAAGCCTCCAGAGGACCTGCCTCCGCCGCCCTCAGGGGCGGAGAATTCCACAGACTCACCACTCTCTGTGAGAAAAAGTGTTTCATCGTCTCAGTTATAAACGGCTTACACCTTATTCTTAAACTGAGGTCCCTGCTTCTGGACTACCCCAACATCGGGAACATGGTTCCTGCCTCGAGTGTGTCCAAGCCCTTAACAATCTTATATGTTTCAATGAGATTCCATATCACCCTTCAAAATTCCAGAGTGTACAAGCCCAGCTGCTCCATTCTCTCAGCATATGACAGTCCCGCCATTCCGGGAATAAACCATGTAAACCTCAAAACCTAAACCTGCACTCCCTCACTAGCAAGAATGTTCTTCGTCAAATTAAGGGACCAAAACTATACACAATACACCAGGTGTGGACTCACTAGGGCTCTGGACAGCTGCAGAAGGACCACTTTGCTCCGATATTCGATTCCTCGTGTTATATAGCCCAACGTGCCATCCGCTGTCCTCACTGCCTGCTGTACCTGCATATTTACTGTCATAGATTGATGAACAAGGACCCCCAGATTCCGTTGTAGTTCCCCTTTTCCCAACGTGTCGCCATTTAGATAGTAATCTGCCTTCCTGTTTTTACTAGCAAAGAGGATAACCTCACATTTACCGCATTAAACTTAATCTGCCATGCATCTGCCCACTCCCCCAACCTGTCCAAGTCAACCTGTGTTCTCATAGCATCCTCCTCACAGTTCACACTGCCACCCGGCTTTGTGTAATCTGCAAATTTGCTAATGTTACTTTGAATCCCTTGATCCAAATCATTGATGTATATTGTAAATAGCAACGATCCCAACACTGAGCCTTGTGGTACCCCACTAGTCACTGCCTACCATTCTGAAAGGGACACGTTAATCCCAACTTTTTGTTTCCTGTCTGCCAACCACTTCTCTATCCATGTCAGCACTCTACCCCCAATACCGTGTGCCATACTTTTGCCCACTAATCTCCTATGTGGGACCTTATCAAATCCTTTCCGAAAGTCCATTTGTACTACATCCACTGGCTCTCATGTGTCCATTTTCCTAGTTACATCTTCAGAAATTCCCAGAAGATTAGTCAAGCATGATTTCCCCTTCGTAAATCCATGCTGACTCGGACCGATCCTGTTACTGCTATCCAAATGTTCGGCTATCTCATCTTTTATAATTGACTTCAGCATCTTCCCCACCACCGATGTCCGGTTAACTGGCCTATAATTCCCCGTTTTCTCATTCCCACCTTTCTTAAAAAGTAGGATAACATTAGCTACCCTCCAATCCACATGAAGTGATCCTGAGTATTTAGAACATTGGAAAATTATCACCAATGCATCCACGATTTCTAGAGCCACTTCCTTAAGGACCCTGCGACGCAGACCATCAGGTCCTGGTGAGTTATCCGCCTTCACCCATCAGCCTATCCAACACCTTGTCCTGCCTGATGTGGATTTCCTTCAGTTCCTCTGTCACCCGACATCATCTGACCACTACTATATCACGAAGATTGTTTGTGTCCTCCTTAGTGAAGACAGGTCCAAAGTACCTGTTCATCTGCCATTTCCTTGTTCCCCATTATAAATTCACCTTTTTCGGTCTTCAAGTGTGCAACTATGGCCTTAACTGACGTTTTACTCGTCACATACCTAAATAAGCTTTTACTGTCCTGCTTTATATTATTGGCTAGCTTACCTTCGTACCTCATCTTTTCACCACGTATTGTCTTTTTGGTTCTTCTGCCCACTCCCCCAACCTGTCCAACCTGTTTTCTTCGGTTGTTCTTTAAACATTATCCAATCCTCTTGCTTCCCGCACATCTTTGCTACGTTGTACTTCTTCGCTTTAATTTGTATACTGTCCCTGGCGTCCCTTGTCAGCCATGGTCGACCCTTTCTCCCCTTGGAATCTTTCTTCCTCCTAGGAATGAACTGACCTGTACCTCCTGTATTATTCCTAGAAACACCTGCCAATTTCGTTCCACTGTAATCGCTGCTAGTGTATCTTTCCAGTCAACTTTGGCCAACTCCTCGTTCATGGCCCCATAGTCCCCTTTATTCAACTGCAACACTGACACCTGCGATCTATTCTTTTCTCTCACAAATTGTAGATTAAACCTGACCATGTTATGGTCACTGCCTCCTAATGGTTCATTAACTTCAAGGTCCTTTATCAAATCCGGTACATTACAGAACACTAACACCAGAATTGCCTTCTCCCTGGTCGGCTCCAAAACAAGCTGTTTAAAGAATCAATCACGAAGGCACTCTACAATGTCCCTTTCTTGGGGTCGAGTACCAACCTGATTTTCCCAGTCTACCTGCATGTTGAAATGTCCCATAACAACCACAACTTTACTTTTGCTACATGCCAATTTTAACTCCTGATTCAAATCAGGCACATTATGTCCAGTCTACTGTTTGGGGGGCTGCAGATTAGCCCTATTAGGGTTCTTAGGTTATAATCCCATCACTTATTATATATGTATAGGAAGGATCGACAGATGTTGGTTTTAACTGAAGACAGACACAGAAAGTCGGAGTAACTCAACGGGACAGACAGCATCTATGGACAGCAGGAATGACGTTTCGGGTCGTGAAGCGTCCGAAGAACGGTCTCGACCCGAAACATCACGCATCCCTCTCTCCAGAGATGATGCCTGTCCCGTTGAGTTACTCCAACTTTTTGTGTCTATAATTACTTATTTTACACCGGCGGCGGTATCCTGATTCCTTTACATAAGCACTTACCTTTGAAATACACAGAATATCTAAGACTAAACATTGTAAACTCATCGCTAAGTAATACCGGTGTTTTAGCATAGTTTAATTAATTATCCATTGTAAACATGAATATGCGTTGACAGTTGGAAGTGAATTACTATGCCTTCTAAGATAGCGCTGATCCCATTCTTATAATAGTAAGGAGATGCGCTAGGGAAGCTAGCAAACATATGAGACATATCGGCAAAAAGTCCCAATTCAGCCATAGTGTGTATGCATTACGGAAGCTAACTGTTTCTTGTCGCAGCTCTCAGTACAACTGAACGCCAGTGCAATCCCGAGTTCTAATTACGGCACTTGTCTTCTGACGGTGGAGGAATGCATTCCTCTTTATGTGATACCTCGAGCACGTTAATTATTTCTACAAATGTACATACATTGACATTGGTATCCACGTACAGCGTAATGTGATGTTGTATTTTACAGAACTTGACAAACTGACAATCATCCAGAAAGATGTTGGTAATGATTCATTTGAACGTTTTACAAAATGATTGCACTGCTACAGAAAAGTCAAATTTCATTTTCACGTTAATGTTGTTCGTCTTCACGAGGAAACAACATAATATCTGGTTGTTCGAACTGCACTGAACACTGAACACTGGAATACAAGGAACGTATCTTAAATCCAGTGACAAAATATTACTCCGATTTTGCTTATTTTCCCACAGCTCAACTGGTTAGATTAAAGAACGAAGGTAAAATATCTTACAACATACTTCGATATTTTCACAGTTTCTAAACATTGCACATTTTTAGACGGACCTTTCTTTACGATAAAACATATATTCCTTTTTGTCCAATGGGGAAACATGGTTTAAACAATAGAGCGAATATTTAAAGGATGACATACATTCTGCATCTCGCTGCTGCAGGTCAAGGCGTTGAGACGGGATAGCAAATACAGCATCAAACTAGTTATAATTTTATTTGCTTCCTATTTCTCATGTTAATATGATATTGCATTAACTTTGTTAGAAGTATTTTTTTAGCAAAATCTGCCCGCTTCCTAAATACGATGCTTCAATGTCTTTAATGTCCTGCATTTTTTTTTAATATATATGATTTGGGTTAGACACTTTTCGCAATCTCTGACGGTGGCAAAGTATAAACGAGCGTCAGGAACGTCATCTGAGTTCTGACATTGTAATCTATACTCCAAACCCCTGAATGCTTTGGCGCATTCCATCCTTGCGATAAGAGCATTCCTTTGCCTTCTGTAAATTTGATCTTAACGAAGAACAAAGATTTGTACAATTGGTACAATTTAACATGTCGCCTTTACATATTTGAAGAAATACGAGCACTTAGCTAAATATACTGAACGTGCCAAAACACAAATGTAATAGAATTCCTTTGTTTCACAACACATTGACATTCTTCAACTTTTCTAGAAATTAAAAGACTTCGCGAGAAATGCGGTAAGTACTGAACTGAATAAACAGATAGAGCAACGTGAACAATATTACAATTGGTCTGTTTAATGGCCAAGGAGCTAAAATTACTCTCACGTTGACCAGATAACGTAATTTGCAGGTTATCTCCATAGTCACCACGGGTTTACCCTGTCAAAAATATAACCTTCTCCAAACCTGCCTGGAGTTTTACATGATCCCTTTAACTTATTTTCAGTTCTAACAAAAGTACCAAGTTTGACTAGATCTTCCCATATATACGGCCTAACGTGCTGGTTACTTTCAGCATTTTTGTCTTTTTTTTCCAATATAGTAGTCAATTCGTGTTCATGGAAATGTCCAATCTTTCCGAAATTGACAGATTGAAAAATGCCTCAGATGGACTCTATTTAATTTGCAGCAGATTTCTCCATTCCCGCTCGGATATTATCAAGCAGATATATAAAACAAACTGTAAACAGTAAAGAATTAACTGGTGCAAGAAGTAACTACAACTGGTGTATCTGTGCTCGACATCCAGCCACATACTGCGTGGTGCTCCACTTGGAGGTAGTGATCATAATATGATTAGTTTTAATCTGCAATTTGAGAAGGATAAGGTTAAATCGGAAGTGGCAGTGATGCAGCTGAACAAATGGGATTACTGTATGAAGGCATAGGAGAGGAGCTGGCCAAGATAGACTGGAAAGGGATACCAACAGGAATGACGGTAGAACAGCAATGGCAGGAATTTCTGGGCATAATTTGGAAGGCACATGATCATTTAATTCCAAAAAGGAAGAAAGATTCTAAGGGCAGTAGGATGCAACCGTGGCTGACAAGAGACGTTAGGGATAGAATAAAACTAAAATAAAAGATGTATGCCACAGCAAAGAGTAGACGGAAGCCAGACGATTGGGAAACTTTTATAAGACAACAGGAGGAAACAAAACGGGCAATACGGGCTGAAAAGATGAAGTACGAAGGGAAGCTGACCAGGAATATAAAGAAGGACAGTAAATACTTATTTAGATATGTTAAGGGAAAAAGAGTAGCAAAGTCAAATGTGGGTCCCTTGAAGGTAGCACGGGTGAAATTATTATGGGGAAAAAGGAAATGGCAGAAGTGTTGAACAGGTACTTCGGATCTGTCTTCACTAAGGAAGACATAAACAATCTCCCAGAAGTACTGGAGGACAGAGAATCTAAGGGGGTCGAATAACCGAAAGAATTTTCATTAGGCGAGAAATAGTATTGGGTGGGTTTATGGGACTGAAGGATGATAAATCCCCGGTGCCTGATGGACTGCATCCCAGGGTCCACGGGGAGGTGGCTATGGAAATAACGGACGCATTGATTATCATTTTGCACTGTTTAATAGATTCAGGATCCGTTCCTGTGGATTGGAGGATAGCTTGTGTTATCCCACTTTTCAAGAAAGGAGCGAGAGAGAAAACGGGGAATTATAAACCAGTTTGCTTGACTTCGGTGGTGGGAAGATGCTGTCAATTATGAAAGAGGTAATAATGGGGCATTTGGATAGCAGTAAAAGGATTAGTCCAAGTCAGCATGGAGTTATGAATGGAAAATCATGCTTGACTAATCTTCTTGAATTGTTTGAGGATGTGACACGTGAAATGAATGAAGGGGAGCCAGTGGATGTGGTGTATCTAGACTTTCAGAAAGCCTTTCATTCGGTCCCGCACGGGAGACTGGTGACTAAAATTAGAGTGCGTGGTATTGGTGGTAGCGTGTTCACGTGGGTAGAAAATTGGTTGGCAGGTAGGGAGCAAAGCGTAGGAGTGAACGGGTCATTTTCAGAACGGCGGGCATTGGCGAGTAGAGTGCCGCAAGGCTCGGTGATGGGTCCGCAACTGTTTTCCATATATATTAATGATATGGAAGAGGGAATTAGGAGCAACAATAGCTAGTTTGCGGATGACACAAAGCTGGGTGGCAGTGTGAACTGTGAAGAGGATGTTAGGAAGTTGCAGGGTGACCTGGACAGGTTGAGTGAGTGGGCAGATGCAGTAGAATATAGACAAACGTGAGGTTATCCACTTTGGTGGCAAAACCAAGGGGGCAGATTATTATCTAAATGGGGCTAGGTTAGGTATCGGGGAGGTACAGCGAGATCCGGGTGTCCTTGTACACCGGTCACTGAAAGTTGGCGTGCAGGTACAGCAGGAAATGAAGAAAGCTAATGGAATGTAGGCCTTCATAACAAGAAGATTTCGGTATACGAGTAGAGAGGTTCTTATGCAGTTGTATAGGGCTCTGGTAAGACCGTGCGTACAGTTTTGGACTCCTAATTTGAGGAAGGAAATCCTTGTGATTGAGGCAGTGCACGGTAGGTTCACGAGATTGATGCCTGCGATGGCGGGACTGTCATATGAGAAAATATTGAAAAGATAGGCTTTCACTGGCGTTTAGAAGGATTAAGGGGGGGGGGGGTGATCTTATAGAAAGATGTAAAATTATTAAAGAATTGGACAAGCTAGATGCAGGAAAAATGTTCCCAATGTTGGGAGAGTCCAGAACCAGGGACCACAGCCTTGGAATACAGGGGAGGTGAGCAAAAAACGTTTTCACCAGAGAGTTGTGAATTTGACGAATTACCTAACACAGAGGGCAGTGGAGGCCAAATCACTGGATGGATTCAAGAGAGATTTAGATAGAGCTCTTGGGGCTAGTGGAATCAAAGGATATGGGGAGAAGGCAGACACGGGTTATTGATTGGGGACAATCACCCATGATCGCAGTAAATGTCGGTGCTGGTTCGAAGGCCTTAATGGCCTCCTTCTGCATCTATTTTCTATGTTTCTATGAAAATTTCAGGCTCATTTACTGCATCATTAATGCATTTCACGTGGACAAATTACAATTCGTTAATTATCACATTCCCTCAGTTCTGGTACAGTTTCGGAACTTCGTCCTCTTCTTTTTCAAGTAGGCTAAATCCTGTTCTAGGTATTTAAATCATGAACGAGGTCAAAGACGATTTCCGGCACTAAGTCCTGAGCTCAAAGTTGAGTGTGGATAGAACACAATTGTTTTCATTCGAGCGTAGGAAAATGAACGATGACATTTCACAGATGCACACGATCATGAAATGATGTAGATATGGTGGATGGTCACAGCCATTTCCCCAGAATAGGTGGATGTAAAACGAGAGAGCACTGATTGCAGTTCTTTATGCCTCCACTCCAGCACGGATTAAAGGTAAGGGGAGGAAGATTCAAAATAAAAATTAGGGAGAACATTTTCACATTGAAAATAGGAGTAAGCTGCCACATGAATCTGTAAAGGATGGTACAATTGCAACATTTCAAATAAATTTAAACATGTCAATGGATGACAATAATTGAGAAGGATATCGGCCAAACTGTGGAAAAGAAAAAGACTAGCTCGGAGAGATATCTTGACATGCATGGAGGATAATTCGCAGGTAATTGATCTGCTCATGTTCATAAGAATTATATTGTCTATTTTATGAAACAAAGGAAGGGCCGCGCGTATAATTTATAAACATGGTGCTCCAGCAGGAATGAGGATGCAATTATTTGTGAACATTTGAAATATTTTAGTTATTTTTGTGAAACAAGAGACGGAATGGGCTACGTTAATTTATATGAACTTGCTATTAGATGAATATATTTTAGAAAAAGAATGAAACATTTGTATTTGACTATTTCAGTATTGATCCGTTTTGAAACAAAAAAAATACATCTTCTATTGAATGACGTCATTGTGTCAAATATAACACATTGCGGACAATCCAACAATAGAATATATTTAAATTGTCTGTACTTTCAATTATTCAGACGAACAGACGAAAGAGAAGGATGCAGGTGATTGAAATGTTCAGCAAAGATGTCGATATTATTGAGAGATTGTTTCAAGGGTTTCTATTTGCGTAGGATTTGTTAGATTATATTACACACAAATCTGTGAGTAGAATAGAAGATATTTGCCATCCAAATATATTACTAAGATCTCCGATTTTTCTGTAACATTCCTGTGATGAAGTCCAACAAAAAAATCCCAACCTCCCCCTAAATGGCTTCTGGTGGCCAAGGAATTACTTCTACGCCTTAGGTCGTGGAACGTGGTGCATTCGAAGTATATTCACTGCTACAATACTGGCGATATATATGCAAAGAATATGTAATGTTAATCCCTTTAAACCAGCTGAGAATATAATAATAACAAGCAGACGGGACTGTTTGAAGTTATCTCGAGAGCATAAAATAAAATGAATTATATAGGGATGCGGGGTGGATGAGAGAGGGGGGGGGGATGGAGGGAGGGGGTGGAAGGGAGGGTAGGAGGGAGGGACAGAAGGCTGGGATGGTGTGCATCCCAGGGTACTTAAGGATGGTTCTACACGTTTCTAGAGCATCCCAGGGTATCTCTAGAAATCGTGGACTCATTGGTGATCATTTTCCAACGATCTATAGATTCAGGATCTGTTACTGTGGATTGGAGGATAACTAATGTTATCTCACTTTTTTAAGAAAGGCGGAAGAGTGTAAACAGGGAATATAGACCAGTTACCCTGACATCGGTGGTGGGGGGAAATGTTAGAGTCAATCATAAAAGATGAAATAGCGGCATATTTGGATAGCAGAAACAGAATCGGTCCGAGATAGCATGCATTTACGAAGGGGAAATCATGCTTGTCTAATCATCTGGAATTTCTTGGGGATGTTATGAAAATGGACAAGGGAGATCCAGTAGATGGACTTTAAGAAAACACTTGATAAGGTTCCACATTGGCGATTAGTGGACCATTATAGGGCATGTAGTAATGGGGGTAGAGTGCTGACAGGGATAGAAAATTGGATGGCAGACAGGAAACACAGAGTAGGGAATAACGGATCCCTATCAGAAATACAGGCAGTGACTAGTGGGGTACCGCAAGACTCGGTGCTGGGACTGTCGCCATTTACAATATGTATTATGATTTAGATGAAGGAATTACAAGTAACATTAGCAAATTCGCAGATAACACAAAGCTGCGTGCCAGTGTGAACTGTGAGGAGGATGCTATGAGAATCCAGGTTGACTTGGACAGGTTGGGTGAGTGGGCAGATGGATAGCAGTTGCAGTTTAATATGGATAAATGTGAGGTTATCCACTTCGGTAGCAAAAACAGGAAGGCAGATTATTATCTAATTGGTGTCAAGTTGAAAAAAGGGGAAGTACACCGGATCTTGGGGGGGGGGTCCTTTTTCATCGGTCAATGAAAGTAAGCATGCAGGTGCACCAGGCAGTGAAGAAAGCGAATGGCATTTGGCCTTTATAAGAAGAGTAGTTGAGTATAGAATCAAATAGGTCCTTCTGCAGTTGTACAGGGCCCTAGTGAGAACCCCACACCTGGAGTAGTGTCTGCAGTTTTGGTCTCCAAATTTAAGGAAGGACATTCTTGCTATTGAGAGAGGGCTGCGCAGGTTCACGAGGCTAATTCTGGATGCGGGACCGTCACGTGTTGAAAGAATGGAGCGGCTGGGCTTATATCCTCTGGAAGGATGAGAGGGGGTTTTATTGAAACGTACAAGATTATTAAGGCTTTGGACACGCTAGAGGCCTGAAACATATCCCCGGTCTTGGTGGAGTCCAATACCAGGGGCAACAGTTTAAGAATAAGGGGTAAGCCATTTAGAACGGAGACGAGGGACTTCCGGCGGCGCTATGGAGTAGGCCATTACCAGGGGCCACAGTTTAAGAATAAGGGGTAAGCCATTTAGAATGGAGATGAGGGACTTCCGGCGGCGCTATGGAGCAGACTCTCGCCGTTTAGCTCCTTGAAAATTTCTGTGAAAACGGGGGAATAATCAGGACTTACCTGCACTACAACGCTACCGGCTGCTTGCAATAAACCTGTGACGTCATTAGGCGCGCGACGACACCGGCGGTATGTCTACACAACATACCCGCCCCCCCTCCCCCCACCCCCCAAACAGAGAAAAACCGGTAGGTCCAAAGAAGTAGACCCGACTGAAGCCTCGGGCTCAGTAACAGCGTCCCTAGAAGAGATCTAAAAGAAGAAAAAGACAGATGTGGAAGAATTAAGAAGTTTCCTCGCTCAGGAAATCTCAAACATAATGGAAGAATTGAATAAACTTAAACGTAACTTCGCGGATGAGATGAAAACTTTTAAAAAAGAAATTAAAGAAAAAATTAAAGAAGATCTCGTAGCTTCTGAACGTGAAGTACTGGATTCCTGGAAGTTGGCCATGGAAGAACATCTAAATCAAAAGATTGAAGAGGTAAATGTTAAATTGAATTTGATGGAATCCAGATTTAAGTCGAAGTTGGACCCCATCTCTCAGGCACTAAAACAACAACATAAAACTGTAATTGACTTAGAGGAAAATGCTGAAACAAGCTCTAAAACTACAAATAAGCTTCTTTCCGAGAACAAGCGTTTATCAGACTTATTGCATAAAATAACTGAAAAATGTATTGATTGGAGGGACGACAGAGATGCCAGAATCTAAGAATTATTGGCGTTCGGCAAGGCAGAGAGGGCGATCGTGACCCCCGTGAATTTGCTGCAGATCTATTGAAGAAAGTTTAAAATCTGGATCAAGCACCTTTACTTGCTCGGGCACATAGAGCATTGAGACGCCGCCCAATGGCGGACGCCCCCCAAGACAACTGATAGTGAGGGTGCCATATGATCATGTTTTGGATGATATGATGAAGAAAATCGTTCGCAGCAGAAATCTCGAATTTGAAGGAGACAAGATCAGTTTATTTCGAGATTACTCGGTGGAGGTTGCCAAGAAAAGAGCATTGTTTACAGACACAAGAAGAATACTAAAGAATATAAAAAGGCTGATATATGGACTGATGTACCCCGCAACATTGAGAATCGCTAACGACAAGAAAAGGTACTTCTACACCAAGCATACAGAGACCCTTGAATTTGCAAAGAACATCGAGAACATTGAGAATACTGAGAACATCGAGAGCGAGAGTAACAAAGAGGAATAACACTTAACATTTATTATACACCTGATGATACTGGATATTGTTACTTTACTGTGAAGAAATTGAACTTTAAGTTTCTATACTCAAGGATTGTCTTCAAATTTAGAATTAAATTGAGTAGTTATCTTCTTATTGTTATATAATATTTTATATTTTAGTACTAATCATTACTAATTTCTACTAATTATAATTGCAAATTATTATGAATTATTGTTAACTGGATCAACAGAATTAGCTAAAAGGATGAATTATAAGTAATGTGTGATTCAGGCAATTTTTTTAAAAATTTAAAAAATGGAGGCTTACTCCTTGATACTTGATACTCTTTGACTAATCGTGGACTGATATTTTAGTTATATGAGATAATATTTTACTTACTTTTACATTATTAATTATTCCACTACTGGAATGTAACCATTGTCCCCCCCCCCCCCCCCCCCCCCCCCCCCTCCCCATATTGTTTTTTTTTTAATTGAAATTGAAGCTTTTCTTTTACGGAAAGTACGGAGCTAGTAATTTTATTTTGTTTACCAAAAGCTACGGTAGTCCTTAGATGTCTAACCGCATTAAGGTGGCTATCACTTACAGCGCTAATTATAGATTTTTTCCATCTTTTTTACACCTTACTAATACATCACTCTCTTATTTTTCCTATTTTATAATATATTACAAATTAATATTTTATAATATATTACCTTAATCATAAGATGCAATACGTTAAAGTGAAACCTGGGGGTGAACGAATTACATTCTGTATTTGGAATGTTACGGGAGTTAATGAACCCATCAAGAGAGGCAAAGTATTAGCTCATTTAAAATCGCTTAAACCAGACATATAAAACGCAACATAGACTAAAAGCAAAATGGATTGCTCAAACGTATCATTCTTCATTCACACATAAATCTAGAGGGATTGCAATATTAATCCATAAAGTTATACCGTTCAAACATATATCTACTATAGAAGATATTGACGGCAGATATATTGTAGTAGTATGCGAGTTATACTAAAAAAGAAGTGACTCCCTTAATGTATATGGACCACATTTTGATAGCCCATTGTTCTTAAAGAGAATACTTAATACTATTCCGGAATATACACAAAATAATTTAATAATTGGTGGAGACTTAAGTTGTACACTAGATTCTTATTTAGACAGATCATCAACGCAAAGAAAATCAAAATCTCAGTCAAGTGAATTGTTAAACTCATATATTAACACTACCAACATTAAGGATGTCTGGAGAATTGAAAATCCATCTCGACGAGAATATTCATTTTATTCACCTGTGCATAACACATATTCAAGGATAGACTATTTCTTAGTAGATTCTAAACTTATTCCATTCACCTACAACTCGCAATATCATAACATTATAATTTCTGACCATGCTCCATAAACGTTTATGATTAAAGTAAACGAAATGGACAAGAAACAGACACAATGGGGACTTAATCGTCAAATTGTAAATGAAAAGGTATGTTGCGAATATCTTTTAAAACAGATTAATATGTTTTTCGAGGTCAATGACCAGTCTGAAATTTCTGCCTTCCTTCTCTGGGAAATATTTAAAGCATTTATACGAGGGGCATTAATCTCCTCCCAGGCATTTCATAATAAACAGAATATGGCTAAACAACAGACATTGGAAATGGAAATAAGGCAATTAGACATAGGAAATGCAGGAGCACCTTCATTGGCAAAACATAATAAAATTGCAGCACTGAAATATAAGTTGAATAAAATATACTCTGATCAAGTAATAAAACCTTATCAACATACAAAACAATCACATTTTGAATTCGGTGATAAACCACAAAAACTATTAGCACGTCAGCTTCGTAAATTGGACAGGGAAAAAACGATTCATAAGATTAGATCAGATAAGGGAGAAATATTAACACTCCCTAAAGATATTAATAACACATTTTCACAATACTATCAATATCTTTATTCAACTAAAGTCTCAGAACAATCAACAGGAATGGAAGCATTTTTTACAGAAAAGTTACCTTAAAGGTTAAGATTTGCAAGAGCAAGAACTATTAGGTGCTGAAATAATGATAAAAGATTTCGCAGAGTCAATTAAATCTTTAAAAGGTGGAAGAAAAATGGAAGCCCTGATGGTGTAAGCTCCGAATTCTATTTAAAAAAATTATTATCTGATTTCTCCACGCTTACAAACACTGTATAAACATGTTTATACTCAACAGAAACTCCCGGAAACTTTAAACGAATGTACAATAATACTTATACCCAAAACTGATAAGGATCTGGAAGACGCGGCCTCATATAGAGCAATAGCATGCTTTAATGCTGATCAGAAAATATTAACTGAAATCCTATCTCATAGATTGAGCTTAGTGACTAACAAACTAATACATCCCGACCAAACAGGCTTTATCCCATAAGTCACTCATTTTGCAATCTGAAACGATTATTTAATATTATATGCTCAAATAGCATTGCTAATGTAGATCTAGCAATTATTTCGCTAGATGCTGAAAAACCTTTGATCAGGTAGAATGGTCATACTTATTTTCGGTGTTCGAAAATTTTCAATTCGGAGAGAAGCACTGTACATGGGTTAAACTTTTATATTCTAACCCAACAGGTAGAATACTAACAAACCAAGTGTTAACAACTAAATTTAATCTTTCTAGAGGTTGTAGACAAAGATGCCCGCTATCTCCATTATTATTCGCTCTAGCAATTGAACCACTCGCATGAAGTGTCAGAGCTCATTCAGAAATACATGGGTACAATACTAAAGACACAATTAATAAAATCTCTTTATATGCAGATGATGCATTAATATATATTACAAAGCCAGAAACTAGTATTCCAGATTTGTTATATCTAATAACTCAATTTGGTCAGTTTTCAGGATATAGAATTAATTGGAATAAAAGCGAAATCATGCTAATAACGGAACTCAGTTCACATACACTCAACAATCACCTTTTAAAATAGTTGAGAAAAAATTTAAATATTTAGGTATTCATGTAACTAAGACGTTTACTTCCTTGTTTAAATCAAATTTCCCACCTTTACTGAAAAAAAACTAAACAAGAATATTCAATGTTGGAAAAAACTTCCCATTTCAATGTTTGGTAGAATTAATGCTATAAAAATGATCTTTTAGCCGCAATTATTGTACTTCTTCCAGTCAATCCCGATTTATATTCCAATATCTTTTTTTTAAAGCCGACTCCACTGTTACAAGTTTCATCTGGGATTATAAAAATCATAGAATAAGTAAAAAACATTTATGTAAATCAAAGATTAATGGAGGTTTAGCTCTACCAAATGTTCTGTTTTATTTTTGGGCAGTTCATATTAAAAACATGATTTTTTGGCTGTTAGAAATCGTTCAACAACTGGTTAAGGATGGAAAAGGGTGACTGTTTACCTTTTGAAATCGGTTCGATTATGTTTGCACCGACAAAACTGTACAAAAAATCTATAGGGAAAACCTTATAATACGTAGTCGTACACGAATCTGGAATCAATTCAAAATGGCTTTCAAATTGGATAATATTCCACTCTGTCTCCCTATTGTAAACAATCCTTTATTCAAACCTTCCATGCTGGATAAAGGTTTCACACAATGGAAAAATTATGGGAATTAAAAAGATGGAACATCTTTATAAGAAAGGCACTTTTCTTTTATTTCAGGAGTTACAACAGATTTATGGATTACACTCAAATAATTGTTTTCGGTATCTACAATTCAGAGGTTATGTTAAATCAAATACACAAGAATATAGGAATAGGGCACCAGAAATCCTTGATGAATATTTGAATAAGCATCCTAATACAGAAAAACTAACAATTTATATTTATAATATCATTTTAGATAGCGAGGTCCCATCGACGGAATCACGTAGACATACATGGGAAAACGAATTAAGCCAATCCATAACGAAAGATATTTGCGACAAATGTTTAGAATATATACATCAATGATCGTTAAATGCCAGACATGTTTTAATACAATTTAAAGTAATACACAGATTACATTACTCAAAAGTAAAACTGAATAGAATATTTCCACATGTCTCTCCAATCTGCAATAAATGTCAGCATCCAGAGGCTAACTTAACCCATACCTTTGCAAATTGTATAAACACTTAAAAATTCTGGATTGAGATTTTTAGAATAACTTCTGAAGTTATTAATACTAAACTGGATCCGGACTTAAAATTAATAATACTTGGAATATCAGAACAAAGTTTAACACTTACAACAAGCCAAAGACATTTCCTACATTACAGTATAATAATCGGGAATAAATTAATATTAAAATTTTGGAAAGGCCCTATAACCCCCACAATTAAAAATGTGGATTATGGAAATGTCGGAGACCCTACAACTGGAAAGAATCAGATTTGCTTTAATGGACAAACAAGAACTTTTTGTTAGAAAATGGTCTTCTTTCATCGATTACTTGAAAGGGTAGATTGGTTCGGCAGGGGAACCTAACTGAAACTTGGACTCAGGGTCAGATGAAAAGTTATACTCTATATTCCTGGATCTTATCTCCAATGTTATATTAATGGTAAATTATGCCATTCGTTATGGTTTTTTTTAAATTCTTCTCTTTTTTCTCGCTCTCTCTTTTGTATTCCTCTTAATCTATACGAAAAACTATTAGAGGCAGAATGATTCCATTGATAATATTAATAATGTATGATTGATGTACACGAAATATTTCTACCATGATATGTGTTTGCCAATTTATTGTTTAACTCTAATAAAAATATATTATTTGAAAAAAAAGAACGGAGATGAGGAAATACTGTTTCACACAGAGATTTGTAAGTATGTGGAATTATCTGCCTCAGAGGGCGGTGGACGCCGGTTCTCTGGAAACTTTCAAGAAAGAGCTAGATAGGGTTCTTGAAGATAGCGGAGTCAGGGGATATGGGAAGAAGGCAGAAATGGGGCGCTGATTGTGGATGATCAGCCATGAACACATTGAATGGCGGTGTTGGCTTGAAGGGCCGTATGGCATCTCCTGCACCTATTGTCAATTGTCTATTATCGCATTGCTGCTCTGCAGCATCAGCATGGGACCTGTGGTATACAATCATCGGGTTGTGTGCTTGATCCTTTCTTGAAATAAGACACTCTAACCTGTTCATTGAAATATTGAATTATTTTGCACTCCATCAGATTTTAGAAGAAGCCGTGCCAAACGCAGTAAGTAGTCGTGTGTTTTGCACTCATTCCTTTTCAATATGACGAGTTAAGAGGACGCGCATCTGATTTTTTCGCACTATTCCCCACACATACCAAGTACGCCTCGTGTACTGATGATGAAGGGTAGAATTAATTCCAATTGACCGATTTTTATTTCTAATTTACAGAAGAATCAGGATCATCATCTGAAGGTAAAAATATGCATTTAGTTTTCTCAATTTTATAATGCATATAGGATGGTATTGATTTATCGTTTAAAACAACGCACCCCAATACAATTCCACCAAAATCTCTTCGACCATTTTCATGGCAAGCATTTACACACCTTGAAAGCGCTGGGGTGGTTTCCACAAATTGAAAAATATGAAACGAAATAAATACAAAGTTTATTAACATGCTGACAAGGTAACAACCATCCTTTCAATGTCTGCTAAGCAAAGTAATTGGCCAACGACTACGAAAGTGCATGGAAAATATGCCTGGACTGCTGTAGTGGAACTAAACTGCGTCTGTATACAGTACATATCCAGAAAATATGATCCTGGCCTAACCATATTGACGGTGTGGCTAAAAGACACAACCACGGCTCTATTTTTTGAGATGAATATTCGGCATGTCTCGAACCACTTACCAATTTCTGTATAAACCCCATGAAATGCTTGATAGGATAACTCCTTTGCTCAAAACCGCACGCAATTGCAGAGATACCGGAAATTGTAGATGCTTAAAATGAAGCAAAATACGTCCTGGAAGAACTCAGTGGGTCACCTGAGCTTGTAATGAACAAATGGCATGAGGGAGGGAACGAAGTCCGCTTGTCACTTCGTGAAATTGCAGAGAACTGTGGAAATGACCCAGTCCATCACTACCCGCAAACTGCCCGCTCTACCCTTCACCCATTTATCGACCCAATCTTTACTTCACATTGCCTAGCGAAAGCAGTCAATATAATCAAGGACCATTGGCACCCTGGGAATTATTTCGTCTTCAAACGCTTGACAGCATGTACCACCAGATTCATGACAGCTTATTAAGATTCTTGAGCGCTCACCTCATATGCTAAGGATAGAAACATAGAAACATAGAAATTAGGTGCAGGAATAGGCCATTCGGCCCTTCGAGCCTGCACCGCCATTCAATATGATCATGGCTGATCATCCAACTCAGTATCCCGTACCTGCCTTCTCTCCATACCCTCTAATCCCCTTAGCCACAAGGGCCACATCTAACTCCCTCTTAAATATATCCAATGAACTGGCCTCAACTACCCTCTATGGCAGAGAGTTCCGGAGACCCACCACTCTCTGTGTGAAAAAATTCCTTCTCATCTCGGTCCTAAAGGATTTCCCCCTTATCCTTAAGCTGTGACCACTTGTCCTGGACCTCCCCAACATCGGGAACAATCTTCCTGCATCTAGCCTGTCCAACCCCTTAAGAATCTTGTAAGTTTCTATAAGATCCCCTCTCAATCTCCTAAATTCTAGAGAGTATGCCTTCTAGAGAGAATTCTAGATGAATGCCTTATCTCCAAATCTACATAGTTGCCCTCTCACACATTATCTGTCTGTATTTGCTATGCAGCTGTAATGTGTTATTCGACACGCCATTTATTTTCACGTTTCTATTACCAGTGGTATTCGCGTGAGATATGATTGCACTCATATGTGTTCTGATTTGCTTGGATAGCCCGCAAACAAAGTTTTTCACTGTATCTCAATGGAGCGTTACAGTAACAACCCAATACCACGTTTTCATTCTGATGTTCCACTATTAGGTGTAAAGGGTAGGAATGATGGGTGTGGGTAAGAGCAGGCAATGCAGACAAAATATCTATCTCTTTTATTTTGGGGATTTATCCGCGCGAGCGTCAGATTTAGCCGAATAGGAAATTACCCAAAGATAGATACAAAATGCTGAAGTAATTCAGCGGGGCAGGCAACATATCTGGGGTAAATTGCGACCTTTGGGTCGGGACCCTTCTTCAGACGCGTTGTGGTGAGTGGAGGGGAGAAAATGGACGTGAGATAAAAACACAAGACAAATCAGGGATCGCAACAGATGACCGCAGGCAAGTTGGTTCCCTGATAGGCCGATCTTAGGCTAAAACGATGTGATTCCAAGACGGATACGTCGTTGTGTACTGTTGAATGTTACTCGACGTTTAGTGGAGGAGGCGGAAGAAATGCTGGGTTTTTGGGGTGGGGGGGGGGGGGAGGAAGAACCTGTAGAAGTGACCACAAATCGGAGAATTCAACTTTCATACATTTGGGTTATGAATAACCCAAATGAAATATGAGGCGCTGTTAATTTAAGTTCCCCTCAAGTTTCATTCAACATACTGTCCAACAGTGTGCATACCTTCAGAAAAAACACGAAAAGGCGTCTAAACTTAACAATCTCTGATCAGAAAATATGAAGATGAAAGTGTAACGTTCATGTCCATTCCATATTTTTAATTATAGAAGACATAGGCGTGACAGATGAAGGTAAAGTGTTTAGCGTTGCGTGATTGATAATGTTTTTAAGGTGGAAATTATTTTGTCCGTGGTATTATTCTTAACATACGCTGAATGGAAGGTTCGCGCTCTAAATTTCCCCAGATATCGGCGAAATGTTACACTAAAATGCCTAAGAGTTTGGCGAATGCAGGTTTTTGGTACACTTTACAATAGTCCACCGTAAATTTCCATGATTTACAGCACTATTCTTAGTAACCATCACATTTAAATGGCTCGTTGTTCGTAGACCCTTTTTTTTTTACTGCGGACAAATTAACGTGGAACGATATGAGGGATGTAAAGCCGAAATGAACACCGTTCTGCGTAGGAAAGCAATGCAGATTCCGGTTTAAACCAAAGATAGACACAAAATGCTGAAGTAACTCAGTGGGACAGGCAACATCTCTGGAGAGAATGAATAGGCGACGTTTGGGGTCGAGGTCCATCTGCAGGCTGAAAATCAAGGGAAAGGAGACATTTCGACGATATGGAGAGATCCATATATTTTATTCGTCTGTTCTATATCTCTTGAACACCACTTTCATCTACAGGCGGATTGTTAGACAATTTAGACAACAATCAATATTTGCTATGATCCGAGAGCCCAGACACCTCGGAAAATATCACGAACCTGTTCCCCGAGTCAAATTAGTGCTTGAGGACGTGGCAAACAAAATCAACTGCACTCTTCAATATGTAAATATAATATAGAGCTTATTTGCAAATCTAATACATTAAATTGGGCCATAACTGTTAGCGAGGAAACTATTAATTCTCCCTCCGCAATAATCCACACTAGTCTATGTTCAGCATTTAATATGCAACCGGTGGCCTGGAATCCCGCCAATGATAAAGGGACTCCCAGTAAAAGATACGTGCATTTCTGTTACTCTAGCTGTCCGCCACTTTTATCTGAACTTATTGTACCTCTCCTCCAGTTCATTTGAAGCTTTAAGACTGCTAAATCACGGATATCTGACTAATTCTACGTCTTTTAAATAATTGCACGTATCAGCGTTTAAGAGCCGTTTAGATAGGCACGTGAATATGCAAGGATTGGAGGTACTTGGATAATTTGCAGGAAGATTATATTAGATTGTCTTGTCATCATGTTCAGCAGCGGCGTCTTGGGCTGAGGGAGGTAATCCCTTGCTGTGCTGTCCTGTGCTGTATGTTCTATCACTAGTTTGCTGCGTGGAGATCGTGTTCTCGGGTTATAATGAATGTTTTCCCCAAAAAATGTTTCAACTGTAGAGGAAAGAATATCTCGTCAAGAAAATGGTGAGCAAAACTAACATTCGAAAATTATCGTAGTGATAGATTGGAACTTATTTAATGAGGGTTACCGAGAATGAACATTATTGAACATCATGTTTCAACTTGACAATTATCAAACCGTGTTCCGATGAATGTGTTCACGTTGCTGTACATATAACAATGTTTATGGTACGTAGTCAAAAAGTCAAAAAGTCAAGTCAAACAAACTTTATTGTCATTTAGAAATACATTGATATATGCAGTTCCAAACGAAATTACGTTGCATTTGGCTCCCTGTGCAACACAATAAATTAACAGAAGGATAGGCATGGATGAAAAGGATAAATAGACAATGGTGGCAGCCCATTACATGGCATTCAGGTGTCTGATGGCTCGTGGGAAGAAGCTGTTGCAGAACCTTGATGTTCTGCTCCTTATGCTGCGATATCTTTTTCCCGAGGGCAGCAGAGTGAACAGTCCGTGATGGAGATGTGTGGGGTATTTTATAATACTGCTGGCCTTAGACACGCAAAGTTTAGTCGCAATATCCCCGATTGAGGGGAGAGAGGTCCCGATGATTTTTTCCGCTGTCCTCACCACTCTCTGCACAGACTTCCAGTCGGAGGCTCTACAGTCCCCAAACCAGACAGAGATACAGCTGGTCAGAATACTCTCTATGGTGCCCCTGTAGAAAGTAGTGAGGATGGGATGGGGGAGATGAGCTCTTCTCATCCGGCGCAGAAAGTGCAACCGCTGCTGCGCTCTCTTAACTGTTGATGAGATGTTATTCGACCAGGTCAGACTGTTAGTGATCTGCACCCCCAGGAACTTTGTGCTACTGACCACCTCCACATCGCTGTCATTGATGTGAAGTGGTGTGGGACTGTGCCGGGTTTTCCTGAAGTCGACGAAAACCTCCTTTGTTTTTTCGACATTCAGGATCAGGTTGTTCGTATTGCACCAGTCCGCCAGTTGTTTCACCTCCTCCCTGTAAGCCAACTCATTGTCGTCCCTGATGAGGCCCACCACTGTTGTGTCATCTGCGTACTTCATGATGTGGTTTGTACTAAACCTGGCACAACGGTCGTGAGTCATCAGGGTGAACAGCAGTGGACTAAGGACACAGCCCTGAGGGGAGCCGGTGCTCAGAGAGATGGTGTTGGAGGTGTTATTTCCAACCCTCACAGACTGGGGTCTATCAGTGAGGAAGTCCAGTAACCAGTTACACATGGGGGTGCCGAGGCCCAATGGAACCAGTTTGCTTATCAGGTGCTGGGGGATAATGGTGTTGAATGCTGAACTGAAATCCACGAACAGCATTCGCACATAGGTGTTTTTCTCCTCTAAATGTTCCAGGCTCAGATGGAGTACGGAGGATATAGTGTCCTCTGTGGAGCGGTTTGGCCTGTAAGCAAACTGGTATGGGTCGAGTGTGGAGGGGAGTCTGGAGGTAATGTGGTCCCTGGCCAGCCTCTCGAAGCACATCACCATTATGGGGGTGAGTGCTACAGGGCGGTAGTCATTGAGACATTGTATGTTGGATTTTTTTGGCACTGGTATGAAGGTGGCAGTCTTGAAACATAATGGGACGACAGCCTGGTTCAGCGAGGTGTTAAATAAGTCCGTAAGTACATGTGCCAGCTGATCAGCACATTCCCTGAGCACCCGCCCTGGTATGTTATCAGGGCCTGCCTTTCGTGCGTTCACTCCTTTTAAGGTCCTCCGAACATCCACTATGTCAAGACTGAGTGCCTTTTCCTCACAATGAGGAATACCTTTGCTTGCAGGTGTGTTATTTAATGCCTCGAACCGACCAAAATAGTTGTTGAGTTCATTGAGGAACTCAATGTTGTCATTACAGAGTGGTGAAGCAGTCTTATAGTCCGTGATTGATTTGATTCCCTGCCACATGCGCCTGGTGTTCTTGGGGTCATGGAAGAAGCTCTGGATTTTCTGACCATGGGCACGCTTGGCCAGCCTGATGACTCGTTTCAGGTTGGCTCTTGCGGATCTGAGTGCCACCACGTCGCCGGATTTAAACGCGGATTACGTGCTCTCAGCATTCCACGTACCTCTGTGGTCATCCAGGGTTTCTGGTTGGCCCGTACTGTGATGGTCTTGGTGACACAGACATCCTCAATGCACTTCTCCATGTAAGCAGACACGGACGCAGCATACTCCTCCAGGTTGATGTGTTGGCTGACAGTTGCAGCCTTCTTGACCATGTCCCAGTCCGTGCATTCAAAACAGTCCTGTAGTGTTGTCATAGCTCCCTCTGGCCAGACCCTAACCTGCTTCACAGTAGGTTTTTCTCGGGTCAGCAGGGGCCTGTATGCAGGAATTAGCATCACAGAGATATGGTCTGAGGAGCCAAGGTGGGGGCGGGGGACTGCCTTGAATGCCTTCTTGATGTTAGTGTAGGCTAGGTCCAGTGTATTGATTCCCCTGGTTGCAAAGTCTACATGCTGGTAGTAATGTGGGAGAACAGTCTTCATGTTGGCCTGGTTAAAATCCCCAGCAACAATGAAGACACCATCTGGAAGTGTAGATTGTAGGTCACTGATGGAACAGTAAAGAGCATTCAGGGCCTCCTTAGTGTTTGCACTGTGTGGGATGTACACAGCTGTGAAGGTTATAATGGTGAATTCCCTGGGCATATAGAAGGGTCTGCATTTTATTGTCAAAAACTCAATGTCTGGGGAGCACATAGCTTGTTCTTTGGCATCGTAACTTATATTTTGCCGTCCACAATTGCACGACCAAGCGGCAAACTTCGGCGTTTATGATACATCTTTACTTGCACATCGTTTCTCGGTATCCATGACTAAAATGTAATTTAGCTCAATTTGTGCACACCTTAAGCTGCAAGAAATACTACAATCTTCTTCTGAAATAGATGAAACAGAGACATTTGCTCTGCAGTGTCGAACTGTGGTGGGAGAAGATAATTAACATGTGGAATAATATTAAGGATTGCACAAATCCGATTCATCAAAAGGCAGTACGGCATCTAATAAAATCCAGACTACACATTTGACTGCACATCTTGTATGTGCATGTGACAAATAAAGTTGACTTGACTTACTCATTATTAGGTGTCACCAAGTTACTTCCCTGGATATATATCCGTTGCATTCATCTTAACGCACCGTCAGTCTTCCATCACAAGAGGAGATTTGGCAATATTGGTGGAATATTACCTACCAGTATGTTCTACTTGCAATTTTCTGAGCAATTCAGTCCAGGGCGGTACCTGAATTTGACCTTTCACAGTAATACATATCAATAGAAATGTCAAATAATTTAACAATAGCTCTACTTGCAAACGTCTACTTACATTAAGGGCATTAACTTTCCAGGATGCCCATAATATTCAGGGATGTATACAGACTAAAAAAATCGACTCGGAAACAATTTCGGCAGTTGGAGGCAAATTGTGTTGCAGGGAGTGAATAAACCTTCGTTGATGTTTGAGTTTTCAACTTTATATTTTTTTAAATATGATGATACATGCAAGATATGCGCATCCCCCGTACCCCCTCCATGTACGTGCACGTGTCTCCTCCCAATTTGATTGATGGTGAGTCAAACAAAGAACCAAAACAGAGATATAATACCCTCCGAAGGTAAAATTGCTAAATTATATATTCTGTCTCAATGGAGGTGCAGAGACACAATTGTCCCGATATAATAAAAAAAAATAATAGACACAATACGTTTGTTAGTATAGGCTGAGAGCCACACCGTCTAAATTGTTTCCTGACTTATTTCATGGTCTTCAGCAGAAATCAGTAAGATTTTAAACGTGCGTTGATTACGCGATGCAATGTATTGAAAATAGTGTTTAACCTGATATATTCAAGATGTCGACTTAGTTCCTTGCCGCACAAACCGGCCATGGCACAATATGGGAGTAAATTACATACCATGTTTTGGTTTTAGTAACTGTGTTTAGAAAGGGGTTCCAGTTGATAATTAACATCAAAAGTTGTGTATTTATAGTGAGCGCGCTAATCGAAAGATAATAGCCACAGCGTGCTCTGCTGCATAGGCATTCGAACAACAGATGGGTAAGTCTATAACTGCAAATCGAATTTTAAAAATATATGCACCAGAGTTTTACGTGCCATGAATTTTTTTTTAAATGCCGAAACAATTTTGCTAGGAGTTTCAGTTTAAAAGCTGAAAGGCGCAATTTCCTTCTGCGGTATATGCAGGTTTATTGCGGAAAGCTGCAAACTTTGTTTCGAAGTCGACTTTCGCACAAAGAAGAAGGAGCAATCATGACGAAAAAGATGCATAAAATTAATTCAGTTGCTATTTGTGTATTTTAGAAGAAGAACGGCGATTGAAAGACGCAGGTAACCGTATAGTCGTTTTACAAACACAAAGGCACAGTATCGCATAACCACTGACATAGGAGATTGTTTTTTACTGACAACAGATATGGGTTTATCAAAGCGCCCGACGGGTTTAGCCATTTTGAAATGCCATGCTTCAGTTTAGGTCTTGAGAAGACAAATGTCAGTGTATTTTGAGTGACAGGTGGCAGAAGGGAATAATGGCGACTTGTGAGGCTCGCCCTCCCTGTCCGCGCAGCAGCATTGAGACGTCGCAGCAGCTAAGCTGGATGGATATTGAAAGCTTCTCTGTGCAAAATCTAAGTAAAGCAGGGACAAATCACAAAAAGAAAATTCGCGAGACGCTGCGGGTTCAGTGTGATCCGCCATGTTGCGCCTTGCAGCTTCAACCTGGTTACATTTATTGTTCTGAGCAGAAGCAAAAGTAACAATAGGATTACTAATTGCATTGGCGTTCATAAGGAAGATAACTGCGATATGACCAACGCATTCAGAATGCAGAAAGGGATAGAATCGAAGATGAGAAACTACACGTGGTTGTTGAGTTGTGAGAGAAATTAGGACCACCAGGTCAAAATGTAAAATGAACAAAACTGAAATATATATTTCCATCTAGCAGCTAAATTCTCTCTCTCTCTTCTCTCTCTCTCTCTCTCTCTCTCTCTCTCTCTCTCTCTCTCTCTCTCTCTCTCTCTCTCTCTCTCTCTCTCTCTCTCTCTCTCTCTCTCTCTCTCTCTCTCGTTCTCTCCCGCTCTCTCTCATTAATTTCCGTTTTTTCCATTCTCTCTCACTAATTATATATTTTTCTCAACAATTCCAGAAATAAAACGATTGGGGAGACTTCTAATTGAAGCAGGTCAGGAAACCCAAACATTATTTGATTCGCAAATAATTTTAATAAACAGATGTTGGCAGTGTTTTTACAAGAGTATTATTCAAAATTAGTTATCATCAGAGTTAATTCAGCATTCATGAGAGAATATTTGAATATGCCTAGAGCTTTGCATAATAATGTATTCGCAGATGATGCGGTAAATTTACATTTTAATTGTGTCACATAAGTCCTGGAGTTGTGCGTGCATTCTCTCGTTGAATATAGTGTCGTAAAATGAAATTCCACACTGATACGAGCTGTGCATTAAGTAATCACTGTGACAAACAGAACCACTCTTCTGAGAAATTAAAGCTCTCTTCAGAGGTTATGCTTTTATGAAGGGATCACAGCTTAAGGATAAGGGGGGGAATCCTTTAGGACCGAGATGAGAAGAACTTTTTTCACACAGAGAGTGTTGGGTCTGGAACTCTCTGCCACAGAGGGTAGTTGGGGCCAGTTCATTGGCTATATTTAAGAGGGAGTTAGATGTGGACCTTGTGGCTAAGGGGATCAGAGGGTATGAAGAGAAGGCAGGTAGAGGATACTGAGTTGGATGATCATCCATGATCATATTGAATGGCGGTGCAGGCTCGAAGGGCCGAATGGCCTACTCCTGCACATAATGTCTATGTTTCTATGTTTCTATGCAAATCAGATGACTGTGATTTGAATGTTGGACAAAGAGCAAAAAGGTGTGGGTAATGGGTTCACCGGAACATCTCAGCGAGCGAGGAATGCCATTTTGACAGTTACACATTAAGAAATTGCAGTGTATAATGTTATTCCCCATTTAAATGTATATTAGAAAAAGAGGGAATACTATATTGTGAAAAAAAATCACTATCGGCAACACTATTTATATACCTTTCAAACTCTTGGATTCGAAATTCGAAATCTCCTATAAAGATGGCGTCAGATATATGTAGGCGCTTGTTCTGTGGTGCCACCTAACAGCCTCTGTTTTGTTACGAATTGTCTGTTAGTCCAACCCGTACGAGGCTATAAAGGATCGTTGATGGCCACTAAATTATTTTTTGTTTCTTTCCACAGTTGATCAAACCAGCTCAAAAATACACTGAAATGAGCAACTTATTGAAGTATATGTATTCTAAAGGATCCTGCATATTAAATAATCTGCTTGTCTGATTGAATAATCATTATACTGAAATATATCAGACAGAACCAAGGCTAGCTCTTCTAAATCTTACTGACATGTAATTACTTTACGTGAGACATCCCCTGACAAGAATATCTGATTCGTATGTGTATCGTATATACAAAGAATTACTAAAATGAAATTGTGTACAAGTCCCAATTACCTCAATAGTAAAGAGAGTATTTTTCACATACATTCTTTGTAGGATAGAATAACCCTTGCCTTTTATTTAAATCGAAGACCAAATAGGACCCGCTGGGTCCCTGTCACACGGGAGGGCTGGTCCCCGAACGCAATATTCCACCACTCACGCATTGCCCCCAACCTCGCAGGCGCGGCTGAAGGGTTACTGTTGTGTCACCAGATATTCCCGTTGTGACGCGAGTGACGGCAAACCTCTCCAACTGCGCCTCGCAATTCCATTTCCTACCCCTATACTCCTCTATTCCCCCTCATTCCCAACACTCCCTCCTGCTCCTATTGACCCTCCATCTCATTTCCCCTCTCCTCCTCCGCTCCCCCTCTCCCAGCCCCGGACTCCGCCGCGCGGGCCCGGAGCAGCAGCAGCGCCGCCATCCGCAGCTCCAGACGTCCCCTGCCTCAGCGCCAAGGGCCCGGACCGGGAGCAGTGCCGTTCTCCCCATAAGGTCAACAAATTAATAAAAGACGGCAGGGGGGAGGGGCTAGTGGGTGCGCTGGTTTAATTTGTTTAAAGTTGACAATGAGAATAAGCTGTAAAATATAACATCAATCTGAACGAAACTTGATTCGCCAGACTACAGGCGAATCAAGTGATGCAAAGATTGTCGCGCTTTCGTGTACAATTTTGGCTTCCTGGATCACATGCACACACAGCCAGACACACACACAGACAGTAACAGACAATCAGTGAGAGTTTTAATATTATATCGTTTTTTTTGTTATTTTGAGGGAAAGTCCCCATGTACATGTTGATACGGATAATTTATGTTCCACGCTTCAGTTTGTGACGTGAAAGAATTCGTGAAACCAGCTTTGTGAATCTTATATTCTGACATCTAATATTATTATTGTTTCGTTAGAAACGAGAGCAACTCGAGCACAATTCGGTGAGCATTAATACATATGTGTAATTACATTACCATCTTATTTCCGGAAATATGCAAAAGGCGGAAAACTGGAATAAAAACAAAAAGTGCTAAATGACCTCAGGTGAATAGCACCTACAGAAAGGCAAACAGTAAATCCTGCGGTACTGTCAACCTTTGTTAGATTGAATAGCCAGAAGTACAAGTTACTTTTTCAGTAGGAGAGGTAACAGTTGTTTGAAACAAAGGAAGCAACCCTGCTAGGAAGAATCGAAGTAGCTTAGTTACCAATATTTAAATTTCTAAGGCTGTTCAATCCGTTTATTTGTTTAGTGTGGAAATACATCGTGGAAACAGGCCTTTCTGCCCACAGCGTGCTCGCCGACCAAAGATCGCCAATACACTAGTACCATCATCAGAAAATACACAATAGACAATAGGTGCAAGAGTAAGCCATTTGGCCATTCGATCCAGCAACGCCATTCACTAGGATAATTGCTGATCATTCACACTCAGTACCCCGTTTCTGCCTTCTCTCCATGTCCCCTGACTCTGCTATCTTTAAGAGCTCTATCTAACTCTCACTTGAAAGCATCCAGAGATTTGGACGCCACTGCTTTTGAGGCAGAGAAATCCACAGATTCACAACTGTCTGGATAAAAAAAGGTTTTTCCTCATCTCCGTTCTAAATGGCCTACCCCTTATTCTTAAACTGTGGCTCCTGGTTCTGGACTCCCCCAACACCGGGAACCAGTTTCCCGCCTCTAACGTGTCCAATCCCTTAATAATGTTATGCGTTTCAATAATATCCCCTGTCACCTTCTACATTCCAGAGTATACAAGTGCACCCACTCCATTCTCTCAACATACGACAACCCGCCATCCCGGGAATTAACCTCGTGAACCTACGCTGCACTCCCTCAATAGCAAGAATGTCCTTCCTCAAATTTGTATTACAAAACTGCACACAATACTCCAGGTGTGATCTTGGACTCTGTATAACTGCAGAAGGATATATTTGCTCCAATACGCAACCACTCTTGTTATGAAGGCCAACATGCCATTAGGTTTCTTCACTGCCTGCTGTACCTGCATGCTTACTTTCAGTGACTGATGAACAAGGACCCTCAGATCTTTGTGATTCCCCTTTTCCCAACGACGCGTTTCAGATAATATTCTGCCTTCCTGGTATTGCCACCACAGTGGATAACCTCACATTTATCCAAATTATCCTACAGTAGGGACAATTTACAGAAGACAGTTAATCTGCATATGTGCACTTTTTTGGAATGAGAAAGGAAACCGGTTCACCCAGAGAAAACGCACGATGTCACGGGGAGAACTTACAAGCTCCATTCAGGCAGCACCCCCGGGCGTCTGGCGCTGTGAGGCAGGAACTCATCGCCTCTGCCACTGTGTCGCATTGTTTATGGCAAACGGAACGTGGAAACCTCTAAGTTATTGGCCACGTTTGATTGTTCGTTTTCATCATCCTGTATGAACAAAGATACTGATACTTATGATCTGTGCAATTGATGGCAGTCCTCAAACAATGTTCAATGGAAATTGTGTGCAGACTTTCTGCCTGGATTAATTTGAAAGAGGGGGTTACAGCGGAAAGAAACAATCGCGATATTCTAAAATATACACCGAGAAAGAAAACATATTCTCTTTACGTTATAAAAGCGATGTAATCGGTGGACGTTGTAAGTGTTTCAATAACTTAATTTCCAACTATGATTAGTTAACGGGTCGTTTTATTTTATTTTTTGCCTCTGTGCACGCTTCTGAAGGATGCCTGGCCATGTACAATTTTGTGTCAGGTTCAAATCAGTCTAAGATAAGAGGCAGGTTTTTGGCAAATGATTCTTAACAACTATTTCACAGAGGGAGATGCTGGGTTAAGAGTGCACGAGGATTTTTTTTTTAATCTGCTTATGATGGGGATCTAAAATACGAACATGTATTGCTAGAAATGATGAGAATTGTCGCCTCTATGAGTAACTAAACATAATTTCGTTTTCAAGGCCAAGATCCTTCGTCAGAACTGCAAAGGAGGGAAAATAATCTCGTTAAGGTGGAAGGACGGTGATGGAGGAGGTAGACAGTGTGAAGTCTGAAAGGACTCGACCGAATCTTCACCTATTCCTTCGATCCAGGGACGCTGCCTGTCCCGCTGAGTTACTCCAGCATTCTGTGTCTATCTGCGGTTTGAACCAGCATCTGCAGTTCCTTCGTATACGCGATAGAAAAGCTATCGCACATAGGATACAAAACCGAGTGACCACGATGATAAACTCTCAACATGGTTGCCGGCCAAAGTGTGGTGGAAGAAGTTGGCAACTGATAGCAGAGACAAAACAAGGTTGTAGTTGCTAAATGTTCAGAAGATGGCGACACCACCCCAGACGTTATTAAATTGGCTATTTCCCGACCACCATAGATACTGTAAATTGTGTGTGTGTGTGGGGGGGGGGGGGGGGGGGGCTCGGGCGGATGGATTTGGTCTATGCCGATGATCGCTTGCACTGAAACATTCCAAATTGCTTATGGTGGTGCTTTGTTAATATTAGTGGCAACATAAAACATGAATATATTGAACATTACATAGAGCATCAAACATGGAAGTACTTACAGGCCACAAACGCCACAAAGCAGGAATGAGGATCTGACCTGATTGTTGTGAGATATCTCTGTAACCACTGGATGGCGCTGTTTGGCGGGAAACGCGATGTTATTCCCGATCGCAATGTTTTCTCGCCACCTTTGTTCGCGCCCCAACTGCAGAGTCAAATATACCACGGTCGCTTATATAGACTAATTCAGTCTAAAGAAAGTCCCGATCTGAAACGTCACCTGTCCTTTCCCTCCCCAAATGCTGCCTGACACGCGCAGTTCTTCAGGTAATTTATGTTTCGATTGATTCGAAGGCTTCTTTGCGTATTTTTTAATAGGTAATTGGACATCTAATACTAATGCAGCAAACGTTAAATGGACGACCAAGGGGGGCAGTCACCTGTGAGTAACGAACCTATCCCATATTTTATGGCGGTTCGGCACTTTTTTTTGGGTGATGCATACATTAAAATCTAAATCCCACAACCTATGCTCCTCTAATACAAGGTTTCATCGGAATTCTATTCCCAGTGAGTTCAAGCTTAAGACAGAAAACAGTTAGGAATTATGTAATTCTTAGGTAGATTCTGTTATTCTTGTTTGGTTACTTCATTTAAAAATGGTTCAGGAACTACTCTTTGTCAATGCTTTCCTTCTACCTTAATAGAGCTTAAAAGGTTTCGTGACAAAGCTAGTAAGTAATGCTTTGTTTTGTTCGTGTTAGAAGCAAAGTCGTTCAATTTCATCACCTGAAACTGCGATAAATTTGGAAGAGAAATATTGCATCTTATACTCCTGGTGATTTATGAACAAACGACCATTTCCAATCCCTAACAAAGCATCCGATTAGTTAGGTGCAATGACCAATGGGCGATTGCATATGAGTAGCCTGTGAACGGTGTAGTTTAGTTTTGAGATACAGCATGGAAACAGGCACTTCGGCCCACCAAGTCCACACCGACCAGCGATCCCCGGACATTGACACTCTTCTACACACACTAGGGACAATTTACACAGATACCAAGCCAATTTACCTTCATATATGTACGTCTTTGGAGTGAGGAAGGCAACCGAAGATCTCTGAGAAAACCCACGCATGTCACGGGGCGAACGTACAAACTCCGTACAAACAGCATCAGGATGGTCGAACGAGGGTATCAAGTGCTTCAAGTGCTGTAAGGCAACAGCTTAAATGCCGTGGTATTCTATGCTATGAATGAACACGAACTTATTTATCTCTTAGGTAATGGCAAGGAATAGCAGCAGCTGAACGACATTACGCGCATAACTAATGGACGCCTAATATTGATTGGCCATGCTTCTTTTGCGACTGCAGTTTAATACAAAGTTCCTCTCACTTCATTGCATGTCACTCATTCGGCTTCTTCCGGGATTGGTTAGATATCCATGATTTATACTTCTCTAATTCACTCTCCAGCGAATGCAGAAATCTCATCATTCGTAGTCATGGTGTGAGATGCAATCCTAATACTAATACCATTGATATTTCTGGGTAAAGTGCAAAGTTGGATGGGTCCGCTTGCTTCGCTATGTATTCTTTGGAAACCACTTTGCAGACACTAAGTAACGTAAAAACGATGCACGTGGCGATGAATGGTGACGGCACATGTCCAACTTTTACTTGATAAACATTCGTGACTTTTTTTTTGTTTGTACAGGAGACACAGGGGCGTTAGATGAAGGTAAAACAAAACATCGGTGTGCTGGGCCCAGGAAAGGTCTTCGGAAATATGCATGCCCAAGAATTTGAAGTTTTCGAATCTCTCCACCATGAACAGGATTGTGGGTCCTCGTCCTTCCTCTTCCAAAGTCCACAATCAGTTCTGATACTGATATTGAGAGCAAGGTTGTTGTGCTGGCACATTTGGTATATCGGTCGATCCCACTTCTATACACTGACTCATCACCATTTGTAATTATCCCCGCAATGGTAGTATCGTCGGCGAACTTGAAGATGGAGTTCGCTTAGTGTACGGCTAAAGAGTCGTGAGTATAGTGTGAGTAGAACAGGGGGCTGAGCACGCAACCATAAGGTGCTCCCGTACTAATTGTTAATGAGGAAGAAGTATTTCTGCCCATTCGAACAGACTGTGGTCCACTTCAAATGACGTTTAGGATGCAAAGGTGGAACCAAAGGCTGACATTATTTTCATCTAACGTCGCGTGTAATTTTAATGTCGCATCGAAGTGTGTTCAACGACCTCTATCCCTCTCTCTGATTCCTTGCAATTTTACCAAATAAAGAACATAACACAACTTGCACAAGGCAACGTAAAAAGAGTCCCTCGTTGATAGACAGAAAGAGCTCGAGTCCGACAAATGGAAACATGTTCCAATATGCACCAGTTGGTGCTTATAAGGTACGTTTTAGTCTGCCCAATGGACGTTTATATTTATTTTGCTGCATTTCCTTTGCTTCAAGTCAACTCAAGTCAAGTCTATTCGTTACATACACATACGGGATGTGCAGTGAAATGAAAAGTGGCAGTGCATGCGGACTTTGTGCAAAAAACAAACGAACAACCAACAAACTACAAACAGAATCTACAAACTACAAACAGAAACTACATACAGCTTATGCTGTATCTGGAACCTGTGGTACAAAAAATACACCTGTCATAGGAAATATGTTGTCAAGGAGGAAAGTGTACAGAGATGATTTAGGAGAATGTTGCCAGGCGGAGAGTGTCTGAGCTATAGGGAGAGGTTGAGTAACATGGGACCCTGTTCCCTGGAACGCAGGAGGATGAGGAAGAAGTATTTCTGCCAAACGAATGCTAAGAACGAGGTGTATAAAATCATGAGAGGAATAGATCAGATAGTTGCAAAGAGTCCATTGACCAGAGGAGGTTAATCGAGGACCAGAGCATATTCGTATAAGGTGAAGGGGAAAGGATTTATAAGGAATCTGAGGGGTAGCTTTTTCACACAATGGTGTGTGGAACAAGCTGCCAGGGGAAGTGGTTGAGGCTGGGACTATCTCAACGTTCAGGAATCAGTTAGACAGGTACATGGATAGAACAGGTTTGGAGGGATGTGGACCAAATGCAGGCAGCTGGGATAGGTGTGGCTGGGGCATGTTGGCCGGTGTAGGCAATATGGGCCGAAGGACATTTTTCCACACTATATCCACACTATGACTAAAAGCTTTCAGATGCAAACGTTTAAGAAAATGCGGCCGATTCACCACTACAGTTCAGTATTCTTGCAGAAAACGTTTGATCTCTCCTGTGAATTTTCTCAGGATACCGTCGAGCTTTCTGAGAGTAGAATTTGTTGTTCATATAGTTATGATTAAAACAAAACTATGTTTGAGTGTTTATCTTCTAGATACCAGATTTTCTTTGGAGAAATGTGGTGAGCAATAACATGCGGAGCTTGCACGACGGAATTGCGAACTATGAGTTGATATTGTAGAGTTTGTTTTTAATATTTATGTTCAAATATCACTTCTCATATTCTCCTTACCAACGTCATCCATTTTCCATCTTAAACATTGTAGCTGTCGCCAGACAATAAATCAAAATGTCCTCTGATGCAGCCTAACATAATTTAGAAGATCAAGGAGGAATAGCAAACCGATTGCATTGCTAATAATTGAATGACAAGAGGCTGCTTAAAATGAACGTAATAATGTTTTACTATTGATTTATTATTGCCACATATACCGAAATGCAGGGGGAAAAGTAGTTTATCTGCTATCCATCCAGTCGTGTTATACTTTACATGGATATGAGGAACCCTAACACATGTACGACAGAGAGCGTAAGGAAAAATAAGTGTTCAATAGGTGCAATATTTAAAGGTGCTGGGAAACATTCCATAATGAAATATCACAAAGGCCACCTTGAGTGCGTTGGGAGATTAGAGCTATACCTTTAGCTAGGACCCTTCATCAGACGAAATCAATCAAGTGAAATTGGAGAGACGGGGCGGGACAAATGCTGCCCCCCCCCCCCCCCCCCCCAACTGCCAGTAAATGCCTCACTCGCCTGCATCCAAAATAAGTAACTTACAAAGTTTAATTAATGAATTACTGAACATGGATAGGGACGATTTTGGAAGGATATATGCTAATCACAGACAAGAAGACAAGCAGAGATGGAATATCTTGATCGGCGTTCAGAGGGTGAACCGAAGGTCCTGCTGTCGTGCTGCACGAATCTATCACTCTACTCATCGAGGGTTGTGTGGGAGTGGGATGTAGGATGAAGTTCGCGTGTGCATATTTATTACCCGACAGAAACGTGCACAAACAATATAACTTCCCACTATTTGCATGCAAAGTTTTCACATTTAAGTTGTATCTTGTTATCTGTTTCGTGATCGTCAGAAGCACTGGCATTAACTCCTATCTTTGTGGCTGGACTCTGTGCCATGGCTGCAAACCTGATCAAAATTAGATGATAATAGTTGGAAATCTACAAATTAGAACTTTAGGATGTTTATATATGCAAACAAACTGAAGCAATTTCCTTCATTAAAAGTGTTATATAATAAAGAAACAATTGCAATTTGCGCTCTTTATTTTGGAATAGAGACATACAAACTCCCAAGAATACAATCCTGTAACTAAATCGCCTACTGCCCTGTGTCCGATTCACAACTACGTTTCCAATTGAAGTGTTAATTTGTATCCAAGTCCAATATCATCGACGTATGCCCAAAATGCTCTTCTACTTATTACCCGTATATCTCTCACTTTAATGTTGTATACATTTAAATCAATATATTAATTTTAATCATTTAATTGTGTGCATTCATTGTTCATTCAGCTTTTTCGGCATGGTCCCTGATTATCACGAGACGTATACATAATGGCGATAGGTGGCCTGACCTCAGAAACTTCCAGAAAACCGAGAGAGTCGTGTTTCAGTGGATATTTTAGTCATGGTGATAGTTTTAATTGTTCAATATTTTTTCGTGTTCACTTTGACATTATGGGCATCATCGTTAACAGTGGCAATCTTTAGTCTGATAAATAGTTTTCCGGCAGCGTGTAAGGAATCCATGTGCAAACTTTCAGCCCTTGGCAAAATAATGCTAAAATTTCGAGGCAAAATCATATGCATTTAATATGATATATACCAGGAGTATTCTGTACTCTGTCACTCCATAACTTAAAAAAAGTACACGAAACGTACTAACAGAGCTAAAAATTAATTCGTCGTCGAAACTGATTTAATCTGTACTACTCACACACTCTGGAATATATTTCTCGCCACTTCCGAAATCGACCTTAGTTCGGACAAGTAATGGGTAAGAAACAACTCTTGAATGCACTGCCACGCGAGCACAGTACCTTCCTTTTCGTGTGTTTAGATGAGCAGAGAGATGGCCTATACAGTAGCATAGGGGACAGCATATCATTGCGAGGATAACATTACAATGCAAGGATCAATCGGGAGGCAAATTTGAGACGCAGTCTGATCAGTCTCCGACCACCTTTATACCATTGAATCATCACTTATATTCCGCTGTGGACTGTAACGTCTCATTTATACTCATGCGTGGGCATACTTCGAATCCTCGAAGCAAATGATCCCTTATAAACTTGAAATTTGAACCTGCCAAGTAAGAAACAATTTACTACATTGTTCCATTGTCATTAATTCACAGCTAACTTTTTATCTTTCAGAAGAAAAACTGAAGGACAAAGAAAAAGGTGAGCGGCAGCAACACATCAATCAAAGAATACCCACATTCCTTTTTACCATTATATGCCAGACACCCTTTAAGCCAGGTGTCATTATGCGTATATCGGAAAGATGTAAGCAGGCTTCATAGGCGCTCTTCACGTTGAGAATCGTGAAGATAGGATGGAGTGTGCAAAATATTACGCCATTCAATTTGGTTATAACCACAAAACTCTGATATCATGTGAGCGGCGAATGATTGAAAGCTATTATTGATGATTGCATACTGCAATTATTGAAAGTTTCGGAAATCATGTGCAGAATATCTTAGTCTTCAGCAATGATTACCGCATTCTAGTAACTCTATAACCATGAGTATCATGTATGTAAGATCCGCATGTGAGCGTAAGATATACCTTTCTGAATTCGCCACCTGGCTTGTGTTATATTTTTTTGACTCGGTGATGCAAGCGACAAATCAAATCAAAGGTTGCTCCGAACGATCTGTCTGTTTTATTGGCAATTATGCTGCTGAAAACAATCGGTATCCCCTGGTACGTAATTTAAAATAGTGCAAACAAGGTAATATGTAAACTTCTGTCTGTGACACACATAGATTTCAGTAAATGGGTACTAACGCATCTTAACGCATGGATGAAATGTAGGCATGAAAATCCACTAGAATCCAGAGGAATTCGTTGAGGGAGAGATAGAGACAATCACAACGTTCAAAGGACATTTGGACATGTATATGTATGGGAACGGTTTAGAAAGCTATGGGCCAAACGAAGGAAGTGGGACTATTGTAGATGGGGGCATCGTGGATGGCATTGGCAATTTGGGCCGAAGGGTTTGTTTCCATGCTGTATGACTCTGTGACTCTAATCGTATCCAGCGGTAATTTCGACAGGAAAAACCTTCGGCATCCAATGGGCAATTAGCCAATGGGCAGAATTGCAGGTAGCTGCACCAAGACGCTTACACTGACCACATTGCTTCCTTTAAGTATGCATGTGTCTTTGACTCCAAAGGAAATTTCATGCAATATTGATCAAAATGTGTTGATCCTTTTTTGTTACCTTTGTCCATTAATTTGGCCTGGTTAATATTAGATGTTTTGTCATTACGTCTTCTTAATTCTCCTCTTTATGTATTTTACAGAAATTGATGACCATCGTGAGCTCTGCAGTGAGTAAAACCAATCAGATAAAACGCAGCGGAAGTGTGGCAAATATTATTTACACATATTGCACGTTACACACACCTGTGACACTTACTGAATTATGTGCAAATTGAACGCTGGGTTTGGCGTAACTTGGCTGTAACGTGGGCTTTTTGTTCACACCACTCCCAGGAAAAGAGAAGCTTGTATTCCTTATTCACGTTTTGTAAACTACAATGGAAAACATCGATGATGTTTCATGATCCTATTCATATGATCCTATTGTCTGCATTCTCGAGTCAGCATGAAACGTAAATTAGGTTGACGGAGCTCAGGTCGGTTTGGGTGATTTACCGGTCTGCGTCCATAACTATTTGCAATTACATAAGAGTCAGATAATAACCCAAACAATGAACATGTTTCTTTCGCCTGCGGAAAAGATGTACAATAGAATACATGCTTTGCCAATGTATTATTTCCATTCCAGGAAAGCAAGCCCGCGAAAAAGAAGCAGGTAAATACTACATGAAGGTAGACACATAGAAACCTACCGTGTGTCCCACTACGTCTACATCTACCACCAAGCACCCACCCATCTGCATCCATTACCCCAGGCAAATTCCGCTCAATTCCCCATTGTCTTACCACCCACCCAGAAGAATTTGAACTCTCTAACCAGCATGCCTTTGGTAAGCTGTCACCGAGAACTTACAAACTCCACACAGGCAGCTGTCAAAGTCAGGATCGACTGGCACTGCTTAGCCGGAGATTTTAACTATTGTAAAACTGCTCTACCCTAAAGACATATCCCATTAGTTTAGCTTAGTTTAGAGATACAGTGCGGAAACAGGCCCTTCGGCCCACCACGTCCGCACCTACCAGCACTTCCTGATATGTTAACACTACCCGACACAGACAAGGGACAATTTACTATTTATACCAAGCCAATTAACCTGTATTTGTTTGGAGTGAAGGAGGAAACCGAAGATCCTGCAGCAAATCCATGCGTTCATGGAGAGAATGTACAAACTCCGTACAGTCAGCACACATTGCCTGGATGTACCTGGATCTCTGAGTGGCAGCAACTCTGCCGCCCACCTATTTCTACCTCTACTTTATTCTCCTCACATATTCATCACCCCCCGCCACATACTACTACATACCACATACACACCAGAGTAAATTACAGATGACCAACGAACATATTGGCCATGCGTCTTTGAGATCTGGGAAGAAACAGGAACACCGAATTAAACCAATACCTTCACGGGCAGAACATTCCGACCACAATGGGAACAGGACCGGAGGTAAGGATTACATTTGGGTATCTGAAGTACACAACCAGTAAGACATCTAAGATTCACAGTGATATTTACAAACCACATAAATGCCTTTGGTGGTCCTAATTTATGAAAGTGCCATCATGGTGGTGCAAAGGAATGTTTAATAGATGCGCCGTCCAAAATGTAGTCACTATATGCATTACGCAGCAGCTTCTAGCCTCTTCGGACTATCCAACAACCATCGCTCTCTTTGGTCCCTGAAGCATGAGCAATAAGTGTAACAATGAAAAATCCCACGGAACAGAACGTCTACGGAGGAGAGGTTTCCAACTTCGTTCTCATAGATTTTTTAATGACAACAGTAGAAAAAATTGCATGGGTTCACAGATGCATTGAATAAAAATGGAAGCCAGCTCAGAATCATATTCAAAGTTAAGTTCTCCATCCTTCATGTTGAACTGAACATATATTGATACCAGTTGTGGAGTTGATACTGTACCAGTTGATACTGCTATTTTCACTGAGCTGGAATCTGATTCATATCTGCTTTCAGAAATTCTAGCGCTTAATATGATTTTGCAAGAAAATGGTAAGATAAATTATTGCTCAGATGATAGATTCACCAATTATGTTTGTGCCAGAAGCTTGTAAAATATGAGAGGTGGAAAACAAACGCTGCAGATGTGAAAGTAGTTACTTTAATGAACGTGAAATCCAGGGCCACGCAGTAGTTCTGTGGGAACATGAAATAAAGGACCATCAAGAGCATTTGATAACATGCGTTTATGTTATTCTTTCTCGGTGTGAAACTATTCGATTCAAATAAATCATCCTTCATTTCATCAGTACCCACTGGGAAAGAATATCTGGCAACCATCAAAGGCCAGAAGGTCATAAGTAATAGGAGTAGAACTAGGCCATTCAGCCCATCAAGTCTACTCCGCCATTCAATCATGGCTGATCTATCTCTCCCTCCTAACCCCATTCTTCCGCCTTGTTCCCGTAACCCCTGATACCAATACCAATCAACAATGGACTAGTGTATTTCCTTATCTAGATTCGCACTCAAAAATACCATTGACTCTTAACTAACCATACAATATTTTGTCAGGACATTATGTGTATAGGGGCGTTGCACGGCAGTCGAGGTCACAACCCGTGACCCGTACTTGCCACGCAACGCCTTCTGGAGTACAAGCGGTAAACGTCAGCTAAGCACATACAATGGCTCCCATTGCAATGGGCCCGTCTTCTGTCCCAGCATCCGGACTCCATGTTCACTGGTTCCACACTCGCGGACCCCGGGCCGTCTGTTCCCCCGTGTGGTGGTCCTGGGAGGGGTTGAATCACCCGGTGTGTGGGTTGGGGTCCTGGGGTCTGGGTGGTGAATTACACGGTGTCGGTAACCGGGGGTTCAATCACCCTGTGTGGTGGTGGGGGTCGGGAGAGGTGAATCACCCCGGTGTGGGGGTCGGAGTTCGGTGCCGGTGCAGCGCGGTCAGTGACACTGGGTGGGCTGAGGGATCAGACTGTGTCCAACTCTGCTGCAGCTGACAGTGACGTTGCTATGTTTATGGCCCCGTGTGTCAGCTGCCGGGAGCCGCAGTCCCGCTCCACCCAGCCCGGTGCATGGGCGTTGCCGACCCACAGCCCGCGACAGTGCGGCCGCACAGGAGGAGACGGAGCGCAGGGCGCTTACACCTTGGTGCTGCCTCCAGAAGGTTTGAGCTACCCCGCGTATCACGCCCTTTGACCTTACGACATTAAGTGGAACCCCTCTACTGAAAATTCGCCTCATTTGGATGAATACAAAAGAAGATCCTTATACTTTCAGACTACAAAAACAAACCAGCTCATACAAAAATAGCCGTGTAATTAGCTTCATCCACGATGCCCCATCAAACATCCCAGTTATTCCAATGAATAATGGATACTATGTGGCAGGCTGAGCAATTTTAGAATCGAACAGTCGTTGACCGGGCTCGAACTCTGGGCCGACCTTCACGCGGTCAGGGGGCGGGCCGTCGTGTGCTTGGAGAACAAAGGCTTTGGCGGGGGTGTGCTCATGAATGACGGCAAGGTAGTAGCTACATATTAACTTGATACGCGCTTGAGCGACAGGGCTGTCTCGCTTAATTATTAAACTGAGTGTTTACACAACGCGTGGACCTCAACAACTATGATTATAAAAAAACATACATAAAATCTATCCAAAAAAAAAATATCAATTGACATTTGAGGATGGTGAGATGACCTAGCAAATCAATGCAATGGGGGTGCAGATCACTAACAGTCTGACCTGGTCGAATAACATCTCATCAACAGTTAAGAGAGCGCAGCAGCGGTTGCACTTTCTGCGCCGGATGAGAAGAGCTCATCTCCCCCATCCCATCCTCACTACTTTCTACAGGGGGACCATAGAGAGTATTCTGACCAGCAGTATCTCTGTCTGGTTTGGGGACTGTAGAGCCTCCGACTGGAAGTCTGTGCAGAGAGTGGTGAGGACAGCGGAAAAAATCATCGGGACCTCTCTCCCCTCAATCGGGGATATTGCGACCAAACGTTGCGTGTCTAAGGCCAGCAGTATTATAAAAGACCCCACATATCTCCATCACGGCCTGTTCACTCTGCTGCCCTCGGGAAAAAGATATCGCAGCATAAGGAGCAGAACATCAAGGTTCTGCAACAGCTTCTTCCCACGAGCCATCAGACTCCTGAATGCCATGTAATGGGCTGCCACCGTTGTCTATTTATCCTTTTATCCTTTTCATCCATGCCTATCCTTCTGTTAATTTATTGTGTTGCACAGGGAGCCAAATGCAACGTAATTTCGTTTGGAACTGCATATATCAATGTATTTCTAAATGACAATAAAGTTTGTTTGACTTGACTTGACAACAATCGGGATACCTCAGTCCCATAATTCTAGCTGATTATACTTGACGGGGACTTTTCCGAATGTCATGGCAGATGTGGCAAATGTGTCATTTTAAATTTCGGGAACGTTTAATGTATTTAGAATGAAGTGCTAATATTAGCAGCATTAAAGTATTAACGTATGATGGCCAACCACTGCTAATTAGTCCGACACTGAAATATTTATCGTTGTGATGTCAGAAATACCAAGACCTGCTAATTAATACGCTTTACTTGACTAGAAGATGATTGAATAAAACTAAATTCATGTCATTGGGAAAGAAAACATCAAGGAAAGAAAAAAAAAAAAATTTGCGCTTGACATTTAATGATCATAATATAAATGATCGCAGTTTTAGCACCAATTACCAACTCGATTGGTATATACTATATGTGTATTTCATTGGCGAACTGAGACCGCCGTCGGTTGCAATGATTATTAAAGTCACACAAAACTAACTGCTGGTGTGGCAGTGCCAGACAACAACTTTTATGATTGACTCCTCCTCTGTCATTGCAACAAAACCAAATAGAATAGATCAATAATAATTCCAGCAACTCAAATCTGGGTATGAATTCTGTGGCCCATCTGTAAGAAGACAAAATTCGATCACGAACAAGATCGATCCGCAGCATATCCCTTATTTCAACATAAACACGTACCAATGTTTCACCGGTAGTTTATTTCAATTGCAGGGGAGGAAATTACGCAAAAGCATGATCTACATTTTGTATAAGCGCAGTTTCATACAGCAAACTACACAAGACAAATTCCAAAGTAAATAAATCCTATACAGCTCTTCAAGATTCACGCTTCTCTTTGCCTTCTTCAGTCTTCATTTTGCATCTTATTGCAAAGATCAAGCCAAACCCAATGCGCTGTCAGAATACCACAAGCGTCATTTATCATTTATTTCAGATTTCTAGCTTTGTCGTCAGAATTACATCCATCTTTATCTCTCTGTCCTGGGCGTCTTCCACGACCAGGGTGAGCAACACTGGGAATTGGAGGAACAGCACCTCATATTCCTCATATGGGGAGACTGCATCCTGGTGGCATGAACATTGAATTCTCACAATTCTGTTAGCCCTTGTTGTCTCCTCACCTTCCTACCTCTCCCTCAGCCCTCTCCTCCTTTTTCCCTCCTCCGCCCACCCCCCCCCCCCCCCCCCCCCTCCCCTCCCATCAGTCTGAAGAAGGGTTTCGGCCCGAAACGTTGCCTATTTTCTTCGCTCCATAGATGCTGCTGCACCCGCTGAGTTTCTCTAGCTTTTTTATGTGTACCTTTTATGCGAAAATGAATAATTTGAATTATTTATATGCCGAAACAAGATAAATTGCTGAATCGATGTTATTCTGTTCAGTCGATTACACATTATGCTAATTACATTATCACCTTGGCAAGAAGTCGGACGTTCAGAACCTGGACCACCTTGTCCCCTCTTCCGCCGGGCAAACATACAAAAGATACCGTATCCTAATTGCATATGTGTTTTTTATTTCCAAATTACTAGGGTTTAATTTAGCGTAATTTAAAGTATATATTCCATTGATTAACCATTTTCATTACAATAATTAAATGCTTGCTCTTTCTTACCTTCATCAAAACTCAACGTGACTAAGAAACGGGTAAGTGCACGGGTAGTTGTCCTGTCGTCACGTGTGCCTTTAATATTTATGGACTTTCCTTTATCTGGGTATTAGTCTAATTCCCACGCATTTGGCATGGGATGATTAAATTGTTCACCTATGCAGAAATCACAGACTTTGCTACTCATTTCAATCCTGCAATCAAATTCACTTGGACTGTCTCCGACATCTCCCTACTGCTTCTTGATATCACCGTTTCCATCACAGGAGATAGGTTTATATTAAATGTCCATCGATAGTCTAAGGACTCCCACAGCTATCTAGACTACATTTCTTCCAAATTGCCTCTGTTGTGGTTTTCAATACTCCAATTAATTCAGATCACGTGGAGAATTCTTCGAGAAGTTTAATTTTTTATTTGCAAACAAAAGTTGGTTTTCCCCACATCATCAAATCTCGTGGAGATCTCTGTCACCTCTTCTCCCGTTACAAACAAAGGATCATCTCATTTTATACCAGTTTCAAACCAACATGCCCACCCCTGTTACATTTCCATATCCAATCATTTGCTAACATTCCCTCATTACTAGCCAATCACTTTCTCCCACTTATCTCCTCCTTCCCAATACATTTCAATATTTGCAACTGATGTAGGTAGTCACATGTCTCCCCTTTATGGACCCTTTTTGGCCCGCTTTCTAGCCTTGTGGCTTTGCATTTCTTTGTTCTGAATTGCTTTATTTTAACCACGTGAAACCAAAGGAAAGTGGTCTCAATTCTCAAAGATCGCTCCTCAAAATAAGATACATGTGATACAGTGGTCACCCAATTCATATATACAAGACATTGTTCCCTTTAAACCTATACGTCTTGGGAAAGAATATAACTTCTTAAACTACAGATCTAAATACAGGGATCAAATGTATTTAATCGTAAATAAAACACAATATATATCCCAGATGATCTCATTATAAATCATATTATTAACTAACATTATCTTGCATTACATATTTTAAAGTATACATTTACTCTGTCTTTGCAAACTCACATCTCCTATTTCCCAGCGCACAAGGGTCATATAAATGTCCAATTTGATGAATGATAATGGTTTCTTGGCCAGCTCACACTCCCTCCCCCTTTCTTGTTATCTCTAGGGGATGGAATTCCAGCCACATCCTTGGGCCTCTTTATTGCTTTTCCTCCACACTAACAACATTATTCAAAGGATTGTTACATCCGCAGACCCACATATCTTTCTCAAAGCCTAGTCACCTCAGGTTTGATAAACATAAGAAATCCAACATACAAAGATTACATATTCCTCACCCAACCACCTTTTGCCCTTCACATATATTTCCTCTTATGCCAACATGAGCATAATTAAACGTATCAAACATAATACATAATCCATTATTATTCCAGCCTTGAGGTCTTGGATGTGCAAACAGTCCATAAATCTGGAGTCATGTCATTACAACAATTCACAAGAATGTAACATCGAGAAAGAGCAACTGACCTATGACCAAATGGTCTGAGAGGCCCAGCCCTCTGCCCAATCAGACTTTTGAATATAGATTATATAAGATGCATCTAATATAGAAGATAATATTTACTATACCTCCTGCAAAAACTATCCCCTACACCCAATTCATCTGTCTCCACTGCATCTGCGCCTAAGATGAGGTGTTCCATACCGGGACATCTGAGATGTCCTCGTGCCTTTCGTCCAATCAGCCGTCGCATACAGCAGATAATTCTCAGACATTTTCGCCACCTCCAACAGCATCCCACCATTAGCCACATCTTCCCATCTCCACCCCTTTTCACTTTCAGCTGAGACCATTCCCTCCGCACTCCCTAGTTAACTCATCCCTTCCCACCCAAACCCCAGGTACTTTCCTCAGCAAATGCAGGAGATGCAACACCTATCCCTATACCTCCCACGACATCCTCCAAGGACCCCGACGGTCTTTTCAGGTGAAGCACACTTCCTCCAACCTCATCTATGGTATCTGCTGTTACAGGTATGGAATCCTATATATCAGCGAGAGCAAGAGCAGTCAGCGATCGTTTTGCAACACACCTCCACTCAGTCCGCCTAGCCTACCCAATCTCCCAGTTGCTAAACACGGTAACCTCCCCTCCCATTCCCACACTGACCTTTCTGACCTGGGCCTCCTCCATTGTCAGAGTGGAGCCCTGTGCAAATTGGAGGCACAGAGCCTCATATTTTGCTTGGGTAGCATACACCCCAGTGGTACGAATCTTGATTTTTCTTTCATCGAGTAACACTTGCTTTCCCTCTCTCGATCTTTCCACCTTCCAATTTCTCTGACCAGTCTGACTGTCCCCAATTACAGTGCCTTCCACAATGTTTGGGACAAAGACCCATTGGCTATTTATTAACCTCCACAAATTGAAATTTGGAATGGAAAAAAATACATGTGGTTACTGTGCACATTGTCAGATTTTAATAAAGGCCATTTTTGTACATTTTTGTTTCACCAAGTAGAAATTACAGCAGTGTTTATACGTAGTGCCCCCCCCCCCCCCCCCCCCCCAAATTAGGGACAAGCCATTTGAAACCGTGATGAGGAAACACTTTTTCACACAGAGGGTTGTGAATCTGTGGAATTCGTTTCCTCAGAAGGCAGTGGAGGCCAATTCTCTGGATGCTTTCAAGTGAGAGTTAGATAGAGTTCTTAAATATAGTGGAGTCAGTGGGGATATGGAGAGAAGGTAGGAATAGGATGCTGATTGTGGATGGTGCTGGCTCAAAGGGCCGAATAGCCTACTCCTGCCTTCAGTCTATTGTCTTGATGTAGAATGAACCGCCAGTCAATGAGTTTTGATGCATTTGTTTGAACTTAAGCAAATAGGATGCGTCTATTCACTTCAGAATTCATTATGTACCATCAGTAGTTGAATGAAACATTGAAGGTAAGTGAGCCAGTCCCTTCAGCAGACATACATGGCCAGGCCATAACACCCCCACCACCGTGCTTCACAGATGAGGTGGTATGCTTTAGATCTTGGGCAATTCCTTCTCTCCTCCATACTCTTGCCATCACTCTAATATAAGTTAACATTCGTCTCATCTGTCCACAAGATCTTTTTCCAGAACTGTGCTTGCTCTTTTAAGTACTTGGCAAATTGTAACCTGACCATCCTATTTTTGCGGCTAACCTGTGGTTTGCATCCTGCGGTGTAGTCTCTGTATTTCTGTTCATTAAGTCTTCTGCAGACAGTAGTCATTGACAAATCCACACCTGAATCCTGAAGAGCATTTCTGATCTGTTTGGGGATTTTTCTTTATTATAGAGAGAATTCTTCTGCCGTCAACTGTGGAGATCTTCCTTGGCCTGCCAGTCCCTTTGCGATTAGTAAGGTCACCAGTGCTTTCTTTCTTCTTAATGATGGTCCAAAGAGTTTATTTTGGTAAGCCAAAGGTTTGGCTGTCTCTAACAGTTTTATTCTTGTTTCTCAGTCTCATAATGGGTTATTTGACTTTCATTGGCACAACTGTGGTCCTCTTGTTGATAAACAGCAATACAGGTTTCCAAAGGTGATGGATAGACTGGAGGAAAGACAAGGTGCTGAGAACTCTCTTAGACCTGCATTAAGGAGGCATTTAAACAAACCTGAGCAATTACAAACATCTATGAAGCCATGTATCCCAAACATTATGGTTCCCTGAAATGGGGGGACTATCTGTAAACACAACTGTATTTTCTACATGTTAAAACCAAAATGTATAAAAAATGGCCTTTATTACAATCTGGCAATATGCACTTTAACCACGCATGATTTTTGTTTTTTCTATTACAAATCTCAAATCGTGGAGTAGAGGCAAATGAATAAAGGATGGGTCTTTGTCCCAAACATTATGGAGGGCACTGTACATTTTATCTGTTCGCTTCATTGTTACCTTCTCATAGCTATTCAAGATCAAGGTCTTTCCTTGATCTCCACCCTCTTTGAGGTCTCGTTCTCACACCTAGCACATTCTTATCACTGTATCTCAAACGCTCCTGACTCTCAGTCTGAAGAAGGGTCTTGACCAGAAACGTCACCCATTCTTTGTGATGTGAGATGCTGCCTGTCCCGCTGAGTGACTCCAGCATTATGCGTCTATTTTAGCATTGGATATGGATTGTCAGCATGGCTTTGCATGTAAGAGATTAGCTATTGTACAACAATAATGTGAAGGGAACCACTTCCAATGTCATTTTCCCTGTGAGCAGGGTAGAATCTGAATAGAATTAGTTTGAGCAGAAAATTACTGAAACGTGCGCAAATAGAAATGGGTAACGTTCTAGGCTATTGCAATAACAAAACTTTTTTTTTCAGAAATGCAGAAGCTTAGGAAAGCTGTTCGTGACATGGGTAAGGTAGCATAAATTGGAACTGATATTTCCAAGTAATTACAGCAAAGTGTTGCAATTAAGAATACATTAGATGTATTTCTATTGCAACACTTTTTGAATGTTAGTTTTTGTGAATATATTGTTGCTATGAAAATTACCTCTTATCCATACCACATGCTCAGTTTTCAGATTGTCAGAAGAAACAATTCATGTTCTATAGTTGCCATCTATTTATTTGCTGTCCATTCTTTAATGTTTCAAATTATGTTGCCAACACCATGTCAATTCCGCTCATAACTTTAGTCAAAACTAACCTGATCGAATTAACCTGAACAAATTTTTGACGAAAGGAATATCAGTGCAAAGTTTTAAACAGTCCACACGTACATTGATGCAGTAGGCATTACTTATGAACAAGGATTAGAATTCCCAGTCTGATGAGCTTTGGAATTTAGCACCACAATATGTCCTACAGTGGAAGTCCTGAGAATGTTTCGAAGGAAACAGATTTCTAGTCATTAAAAGCTTAGGGCAGTATCAGAGATAGCGATGACATGAGTTGAGAGTGAATAGCAGTCGGGCAGATGCTGGTCATTTTTCATTGCGTGAAAGATTGATGTTGAATAATGAATTTAACTAAGTACAAATACACTAAAAAGTGGATTAAGTTCTCCAATTTTCACGGCAGGGAGGAAACTGCGTCAGAACGAATTTGGTACGTCTTAAAATAATTCACTGTTTTGTACCACCATGTTTGAATTTAATTGTTTAAAATATACATAATTTGCCAGTGCTTGGTATTAATGCTTCTATCCATGAATGTTATTGTTTCAGAACCAGCAGTTGATCAAAGCAATGGTGAGTAACCATATAACAATTACAGCATGGAAACAGGCCTTCTCGGCCCTTCCAGTCCGTGCCGACCATTTATTTTCCTCTAGTCCCATCTACCTGCACTCAGACCATACCCCTCCATATACCTATCCACTTTACTTTTAAATGTTAAAATCGATATGCCTCCACCACTTCTGCAGGAAGATCATTCCACACAGCCACCACTCTCTGAGTAAAGAGGTTCCCCCTCATGTTACCCCTAAACTTCTGTCCCTTAATTCTCATGTCATGCCCTCTTGTTTGAATCTTTCCTACCCTCAATGGGAAAAGCCTATCCACGTCAACTCTGTCGATCCCTTTCATCATTTTAAAGACCTCAATCAAGTCCCCCCCTTAACCTTCTGCGCTCCAAAGAATAAAGACCTAACTTGATCAACCTTTCTCTGTAACTTAGTTGCTGGAACCCAGGCAACATTCGAGTAAATCTCCTCTGTACTCTCTCTATTTTGTTGACATCCTTCCTATAATTAGGCGACCAAAATTGTACACCATACTCCAGAATTGGTCTTACCAATGCCTTGTACAATTTTCACATTACTTCCCTACTCCTATATTCAATGCTGATTTATAAAGGCCAGCACACCAAAAGCTTTCTTTACCACCCTAACTACATGCGATTCCACCTTCAGGGAACTATGCCGTTATTCCTAGATCCCTCTGTTCCACAGCATTCCTCAATTCCCTACCATTTACCATGTACGTCCTATTTTGATTTGTCCTGCCAAGATGTAGCACCTCACGCTTATCAGCATTAAACTCCATCTGCCATCTTTCAGCCCACTCTTCCAAAAGGCCCAAATCTCTCTGTAGACTGAAAATCTACTTCATTATCCACAGCACCCCCTATCTTAGTATCATCTGCATACTTACTTATCCAATTTTCCACCCCATCATCTAGATCATTGATGTACATGACAAACAATAGTGGACCCAACACCGATTCCTGAGGCACCCCACCGGTCACCGGCTTCAAACCTGACAAACAGCCATCCACCATTACTCTCTGGCATCTCCCATTCAGCCACTGTTGAATCCATCTTGCTACTCCGCCATTAACACCCAAAGATTGAACCTTCTTAACCAACCTTCCATGGGGAACCTTGTCAAAGGCCTTACTGAAATCCATATAGACACCATCCACTGCTTTACCCTCATCAATTTCCCTTGTAACCTCTTCAAAAAATTCAAGAAGGTTTGTCAAACATGACCTTCCAGGCACAAATCAATGTTGACTGTTCTTGATCAGACCCTGTTTATCCAGGTGCTTATATATATTATCTCTAAGTATCCTTTCCATTAATTTGCCCACCACTGACGTCAAACTAACAGGTCTGTAATTGCTAGGTTTATTCTTTGAACCCTTTTTAAACAATGGAACAACATGCGCAGTACGCCAATCCTCCGGCACTATTCCCGTTTCTAATGACATCTGAAATATTTCTGTCATAGCCCCTGCTATTTCTACACTAACTTCCCTCAATGTCTTAGGGAATATCCTGCCTGGACCTGGAGACTCATCCACTTTTATATTTTTCAAAAGTGTCAGTACTTCCTCCTCTTTCAATCTCATAGTTTCCATAGCTACTCTACTTTTTTCCCTTACCTCACAGAGTTTAATATCCTTCTCCTTGGTGAATACCGAAGTAAAGAAATTGTTCAATATCTCCCCCATCTCTTTTGGCTCTGCAGATAGCAGTCTATTCTGGCTCTCTAATGGTCGAATTTTATCCCTCGTTATCCTTTTGCTATTAATATAGCTGTAGAAACCCTTTGGATTTACTTTCACCTTTCTTGCCAAAGCAACCTCATATCTTCTTTCAGCTTTTATTATTTCTTTCTTAAGATACTTTTTACATTCCTTATACTCATCTAGCACCTCATTTACTCCATGCCTCCTATAATTATTGTAGACATCTCTCTTTTTTTGAACCAAGTGTCCAATTTCCCTTGAAAACCATGGCTCTTTCCATTTTTTTCTATTTCCTTTCAACCCAACAGGGACATAAAGATTCTGTACTCTTACAATTTCCCCTTTAAATGTCCTCCATTTCTCTTCTACATCCTTCCCATCAAACAAAATATCCCAATTCACTCCTTTTAAATCATTACGCATTCCCTCAAAGTTAGCCTTTCTCCAATCAAAAATCTCAACCCTAGGTCCAGTTCTGACTCTCTCCATAATTATATTGACACTAATGGTATTCTGATCACTGGTCCCAAAATGCTCACCAACGCATACCTCCGTCACCTGACCTGCCTCATTTCCTTACAGGAGGTCCAGCATTGCCCCTTCTCTGGTCGATACCTCTATGTATTGCTGCAAAAAACTATCCTGCACACATTTAACAAACTCCAAACCATCCAGCCCATTTACAGAATGTTTCCCAGTCTAACTTTGGAAAATTGAAATCTCCCACAATCACTACCATGTGCTTACTACTAATATCTGCTATCTCCTTGCATATTAGCTCTTACAATTCTCGCTCCCTGGTGGTCTATAATACACCCCTAAAAGTGTTGCTACACCGTTCCCACTTCACAGTTCCACCCAAATAGCCTCCGTAGAGGAGCCCTCTAATCTATCCTGCCAAAGCACTGCTGTAATATCTTCTCTGACAAACAATGCAACCCCTCTACCTCTGGTCCCTCCAATTCTATCACACCTGAAGCAACGAAATCCTGGAATATTTAGTTTCCAATCACAACCCTCCTGCAACCATGTTTCACTGATTGCCACAACATCATATTTCCAGGTGTCAATCCAGGCTCTAAGTTCATCCACCTTTCTTACAATCCTCCTAGCATTAAAATATACACATTTTAGAAACCTACCACCCCTTATTCTCTGTTTATTATCTTTTTCGCCTATATTTTGGGTCCGAGTGCTTTCCTTCTCTGCCTTTTGCCCCTCACCCCGTCCCCTAGCCCCCTCTACCCGAGTCCCTCCCCCCCAGCCTTTCTAGTTTAGTCTCCTTTGCAAATCTCCCCACCAGGATATTGGTTCCCCTCGGGTTCAAGTGCAACCCGTCCTTTTTATACAGTTCATGCCTTCCCCAAAAGAAATCCCAGTGATCAAGAAACTTGAATCCCTGCCCACTGCACCAGTCCCTCAGCCACGCATTTATGCTCCACCTCATTCCATTTCTACTTTCACTGTCACGTGGCACAGGCAGTAATCCTGAAATTGTTACTCTTTTGGTCCTTCTCCTTAACTTTCCCCCCCCAACTCCCTAAATTCTCCTTTCAGGACCTCTTCTCTTTTTGTGCCTATGTCATTGGTACCTATGTGTACCACAACATTAGGCTCCTCTCCCTCCCTTTTCAGAATCTTTTCGACACGTTCCGACACATCTGAGACCCTGGCACCAGGGAGGCAAACTACCATCCGGGTCTCCCGACTGCGTCCACAGAATTGCCAATCTGAACCCCCTAACTATGGAGCCGCCTATTACAATTGCCCTCCTCTTTTTGCTACCCTTCTGAGCATCAGGGGTGTTCTCTGTGCCGGAGACCCGGCTGCTGTTGCTGCCCCGAGGAAGGCTGTCCGCTCCAATCGAACCTAAACACGAGTACCTATTTTCCTGGCGTACAGCCACCAGGGTACTCTCCAGTCCTTGCCTCTGCCCCTTGCCCTTCCTAACAGTGAACCACTTGTCTGCCTCCCGTGGTCTGGGAGTAACCACCTCCCTGTAACTCCTCTCTATGACTGCCTCACTCTCCCTGACCAGACGGAGGTCCTCGAGCTGTTGCTCCAGGTTCCTAATACTGTCCTTTAGGAGCCCCATCTCGACGCACCTGGCACATATGTGGACGTCCGGTGGGTTATCAGCTTCCCTCACCTCCCACATCTGACATTCGCAACAGTACACTGCCCTGGCCTTCATACTTCCCTCACACAGGATACAATCTCAACACAAAATGCACTACAAACAGCTGGAATCTGATGGCCAATCAGCTGCTTACCCTAGTCCCCTTCCCACCAATCAGCGGCTTCCTCAAAAAACCCCCCAAAAAAAATCCACTAATGGAACGTTATGGATTTTGGCAAGCCCCGCGGTGGAATTTTATCCTTGCCGGTCGGGTGTCGCACCCCCCCTCCTTCTCTTCCAACGGCTCCTGTGGGCCTCTGAAAAAGCAAGCCCCGCACTGGATTTTAAACCTTACAGGCCGGGTGTCGCTCCTCCCCCTCCTTCTCTTCCAACGGCTCCTGTGGGCCTCTGAAAAAACAAGCCCCGCGCTGGATTTTAAACCTTACCGGTCAGGTGTCGCTCCTCCCCCTCCTTCTCTTCCAACGGCTCCTGTGGGCCTCTGAAAAAGCAAGCCCCGCGCTGGATTTTAAACCTTACCGGTCGGTTGCATAAGTTCCCTCTTCTTAAGATGTAGTTACATCGTGCTCTTAGAGCTAACCGAATCAAAGGATATGGCGAGAAAACAGGAATGGGGTATTGAGTCTGGATGCTCAGCCAGGATCATATTGACTGGCAGTGCTGGCTTGAAGGGCGGAATGTCCTACTCCTGCACCTATTTTCCATGTTTCTGTTTTCCTTGAATTGGGTTACATTATGTTGATATCGATAAACATGGATCTGGATTTGCACGAGTCATGTTAAGTAAAGTAACTATATGAACCCAAAAAATTGTAAAAACTTTGGAACTGTAAGAAACATAATTGTCATCCCGATTCATAAATTCGCATCAGCAATTCCAAACCTCAACAGATTGCTCTGGTTGCCATGAATGTGAATTGTGATTTTCTTTTCCAGATCTGAAGGAGATGGGAGATATCCGGGAAGAACTAGGTTAATTCTTAAAATGAATCCACCAAATATATATGTCAAATACCACAAATAATGGTGGTGTTTATTGCACACGTTGTTTCTAGAATATTGGCTTTAAGGACTCCATAATTTGCATTTCATGTGAGAAAAATCACAAATTAAAATAGTTTCAAAATTAATTGGTGTCTTGAAAGATGTAACTAAACCGATATTGACAGCACTATCAAAGGTTCAAAGTTCAGATTGTCACATGTACCAATTAAGGTACAGTGAAACTCGAATTATCATGCAGCCATTCTAAAAAAAAAGCAACATGACACACAAAGTTCACATAAATATCCATCACAGCATTCCCCACAGTGGTCGAAGGAAATAAAGTAAAAACGTCTTCGTCTTTATTGTCCCGCAGTCAGGACAATCGAACCATCTGCAATCGGGCGATCGATCCTCCGCCGTTGGGGAGGTCAAAGCTCCTGCGGCTTGCAACTCCCAAAGGGACCGCAGGCTGCACAACGATAAGTCCGTAGGCTCCTGTGTTTGGAGCACCAAAGTCAAACCCCGACAGGGATCGCAAGCTCCATGATGTTAAGTCAGCAGGCTCTCGCGGTTGGAGCTCCCAAAGTATGCCTCCAGCAGAGGCCGCCAGCTCCTTGATGTTAGGCCGCAGTGCGGAGTTACAATACGCGCAAAAAAATGGCATCTCCGTGAAGGCAAGATATTAAAATGTTTCCCCCAAACGCACCGCTCCACATAAAACAAGCTAAAGAACACTAAAATATACAATAAACATTTGTTTAAAAAAAACTAGAAGGGCAGACTGCTGGCGAGGCAGCCATTGCTGGCACCACCCGGTGCAAAGACATTCATTTTACATAATTCACAAACGCAATGACACAGCACAATTCAGAATTGGATATTCACCGGTGGCGCCGTCCGTGATGGCAGCCTTGCCGACGGTCTGTCTGTCTTTTTTGTTTTTTTTTGTATTTTAAAAGTATGTTCTCTGGCTTGTTTTATATGGGCAGTAGGGAGGGGGTCGGGTGGAAGATTTTTTCAATCTCTTAACTTGTCGGTGACGAGATTGTTTTCTGGATCATATCTCCGGTCGCTTTGCGGCCTAACATCATGGAACTGGCGGACTTGCTCGACTGACTTTAAGCCCCACCACAGGGACGTGGACTTACCACTGGAGCCTGCAATCCCTTGCCTGGAATCGACGGTGCAACTGCAGCCTGCAGATTCCAACATCGAGGAACTCGCAGATTCGGGTAGAGGCTTATGTTGCAGAAGGTTTCGATCAGCCGTGACTCAGGGAAGATTGCCTGGCGCAGGGGACCTGAGATTCCTCCCCTTCTCCCAATGCAGGAGCTTGATCACCCCGACATGGAGGGCCCGTTGCCAGTTACAGGAGTCAAGATCGTCCTGACAATGGATGGCTCGATGCCCCTGCCAATGGGAGGACAAAGAAAGGAGGGGATTGATCTTTTTTTCACCTTCCATCCCAATGAGGAATGTGCAGGAACCGCTGTGGTGGATGTTTATGTTAAAATGTACTTTGTGTTGTGTTGCTTTTTATTGGTATGACTGTGTTGCAAAACAAATTCCTCGTATGTTGCAAAACATACTTGGCTAATAAAGTAATTATGATTTTCACAAGGTGCTTGCAAGCGCAACTTGATGTAGTTTGAAAATCCCCTCATTTCACCTCCACCCCATATTTTGTCATTCACTCTACCATAATGTTCAACTTAGTTTGTGCACTTTAATCACACTTGACAACCATTTTCAATAGTTGTTCATGCACACAGAGCATGCAATATCCTTGTGCATAGGTTTCGACATGACCTCATTGGAGGTAAAAAAGGCAAACCATAATGGAAAGAATGAAACGTTTGTGGCCTAACAGCAGCGAATAGGTAGATATGTTGGGAGAGAAGGAAAATCAATGCATAGCTCTTAAAGACAGAATTTTATGGTTATCTGTTAGATTACGATTTCTCAAAATCTTAATCATTCATAACTTTAGTTTTATCATGTGTGGTATCATCTTCATTAACTTTCCGGTGTCATTGATTGTGCAGCAGGAACAATGTTTATTCCTCATAATACACAGGGAACACTATTGTAACTCTGATGTCAACATGTATTACTTGAGGAAACCAATTCAATGGAAGCCTTATGAGCAGGAGAATTCGTAGTGCATTATATACAATATTTATCATAGGGAATTCAAATAGCTCTGAGGTTGCACATTGTAAAAGTTCTACAAGAACCACATTCCAATGACAATTTTGAACATTTTACAAATAGTTGGTTATTTATACAGTATATCGATTTTGTGCCAAGTCATTTAGCAAAGCCATGCTAATAATTGACATTTAATCTTTCGTCAGAGGAAAAATTGCGTGAAAAGGAGTCAGGTAATGTACAGTTAAATTATATTCCCAGTGGTAGTTTATGCGTTGAAAAGAGCACAAAAAATATTTTTCAGGTGAGAATTATGCCCTGGTTTCTACATTTAATGATCTGCAAATAACATCAGAGATTTTTTTGTAACTGTAAATCTAAGCAGCGCTGCATTCTTCACGATGGACGTTGGAAATATTTGTAGGGAGTGCATAATGTATCTTTTTATTCCATCAACGTTCCGAAAGATAAGCATCAAATCCAGGATGCATGGGTTCTAATAGTTCATAACAAATTCAAGAATGGCAAACAAAACAATTGGTTGAAAAGAGTTGGGATTCCGGCGGAAATATGAAAAATAGAAAAAAATGCTTTTCAATATGAGAAAACTATTTAAAATCCCAAATCTTCTACTTGCAAAATGGCATGTGCAGTGGGAGCGCTCAGTCTGTTACAGCTAAGGCATCTTGGCTTTCAAAACAAACTGCATATGATTTCATACCGCACAGAAACAGGCCCTGTGACCGAACTAATCTAAAGACCTGGATGCTATATCCAAGCTAAAGGAATACTAAACAAACTGCACAGCATAGTGTTAGTTGCAGGGAACCTGCAAATGTCAACATGCAAGGGCCACAATGAGGTACATTGGAAGATCAGGACCAAACTTAAAATATCCTTGGCCTTCAAGAGTCGGCTAACAGCGGGGATTACACTGTAATTTATTGGACTTTGGAATTCACTTTTATGTGCGAATTCAAATGCAGCGCTCAAAAAGCTGGATAGTTATCTCTTAGTACATAGTTTCAGGATAATGAAGTGGCTGAATGGGTCTATCTGTATTTTACATATGTTGAGCCACTACGATACGAACTCAACAATCCAAATAGCCTCCAATAACTCTGTGGTCCTCTTCATTCAGCTTAAAAATAAAAATCAGATCAACTATTACAAGTTTTACATTTGCATCAGACATAGAACAAAAACATGTCACAAATTATTTGAAAAATCTATTTAATTAATCTATGCCATATTTATCTTTAGAGCTGAATTATCTTCGTGCTATTTGCAGTAAGTAACATCTTATTTTCTGCTTATATGTTTGCATATCGAAGATTAATTTTGCAATGTTCTAATTCACATCTAATTTTAGTAAAACATTAAACTAAGTGGGACCCGTTTGGTCCCCGCATCACACAGGAGGGCTGGTTACCCAACGCAATATTCCACCTCTCCACCAATTCCAATATTGCTGGCCAGTTTTTTTTTCTGGGGGGGGGGGGGGGGGGCGGGGGTAGGCTTTCTGTTGCGCTAGTATGGGTGTTGTGGGCTGAAGTTACTGGTTTCCAGAGGGCTAGTATGGACATTGTGGGCCAAATAGATTCTTGGGCTGGCAGCTCAGTCACTGAGGCCAGGCGGCTCAGTCACTGAGGCCTGGCAGTACAGCCACTCAGACCTGGCAGGCTGGCAGCTGAGAAACTGCCAGAAATTCTGCCCAAAACAGGTGACAGACTCTGTGAGAGAGAAGGTGGACTGAATGGATTATTGGGTTGGCAGTTCAGTCACTTATGGCTGGTGGGCTGGTAGCTCACTTACTCACAGCTGGTGGGCTGGCAGTACAGTCACTCATGGCTGGTGGGATGACAGAGCAGTCACTCACGGCTTAGTGGCTCTCCCACAGAGCATCCATTCCTGCCCATTAGGTTCCCATTGTGGTAAAAACACGCAGGCATGAAAAGTGGAAAAAGGATTTATTAAAGTTTAATATGTGAATGACTCTTAAAATATAAGAACAATTTAAATGTTAAAGATGAGAATTGTTAAGTTATTTCTGGTTGTGTCTCTTGTTGCTGCTCACTGCGGCTTTATGTCTCTTTGCTATTGATAAAAAGAGACAATATATAGAGAGATTGAGCGGTCAGATATTAACAACGAAAATCTGAGAATTTATCTCAGAAGTCATCATTCAACGAAGCACGCTATTAATGACATTCTTGGTCGATGTTCCATCCTTTAGGAAAACTTTGACATTTCCTTCATCTTTCCTTGGCTAAGAGGCACATATAGTTTTCCATGCTGAAAAACCGGTTTGTTGAGGTAGATGAACACCTTCTGCGTTGTTTGTGCTTATGCTTCATGGATCATCATAGCAACACTTGATTGAATGGGGAAATTGGGTCTGCTGAAGGGGAATGTCTTCACCTTCTGTTAAATTGAGTGAATACACTGCTCTCTGCCCAGCATTCAGCAGAGGCCAATCCTCCTCAACAAATTGCTGTTGTTCAGTTCTATCATATTGCAATTCCTGCAGCAATTCTGGATTGTCATTAAGGTGCATCCTTTCATTTCTTGGTTGTGGCAAATTAAATAATCCCATTGTTTTGTTGTAATTCTCAATCCTCTTGACTCACTGAAGAACTTGTGCAAAACATTTTTTTGAGACGGGGCTGTCCAGGTGGGGTGGGGAGTGGCAAACGTCCTGCAGCCGAGGGAGGGGGACAGCATCAGGCGGGAGCTCTCGTGGGCTGAAGAGGGAGGGGGGTGTCCTGCAGCGTGGGATGGGGGCAGCTTCAGGAGGTGGAGCACCCCATAGCAAGGCGGATGACAGCGTCTTGAGGTGGGAGATGACGGTGAGCGACCTACTCATGGCCTCTGGACTCACTCACTGCCTTGGGACTAACGCATGGTCTCTGGACTGACTGATTCACTCTGGACTGACAGGCTGAATCATGGCTTGTGGACCGACTGACTTATGTCCGACTAATGAAGTCACGTCCGACTTTTGCAACTTAAAACTGCAACAACCACATTGAGGAACAGCTTCTTCCTGACAGCCATCAGGCTATTAAACATAACGAAAAAGCTCTGAACTACGAAAGACTATTATTTATACTACCACAGACATTCACACACAAAGACTCACACACACACAGACTCGCACCCACATACACTCTCAGACACAGACTCTCAGACACATACACAGACTCGCACACACACACAGGGGGGTTGCACGGCAGTCGGTCACAACCCGTGACCCATACTGTTGCTTCGCTACGCCAACACGCTACGTACATGCGGTGAACTTCTGGTAAGCACCGACCATTGTTTCCAGCGTAGCAGGCCCGTTAAAACCTGCTGAAATGGTCAATTTTTGAGCTGTAAATAATAATGGAAATCGGGATACGTGTGAGACATTTCTTCTACTTCAGAATTCCAAAAGTGAGGAGAAATGACAGTAGATAGAAGCAAGAGCTGAAGGGCCAACAACAGCCAAAGTGCTTGGCGAACATAGGCCGTGCAGATATCAAGATTGAAAATATTGGCAAATTATCGCATTAGCTCACTGCATTTCATCAACAGTAAGGCATTATTTGTGGTTTTTCTTGATTGGCATCTAAAACGTTTCAGAAGTGATAAATCTGGCTGTAAAATTTTAAAAAACATCCATGGCCCTCAAGTGGGTTTTTAACATAAAAAGAAAACGCCTCTGAAGCAAAATTTATCATTACAAAAATCGCAAACCATACGTGGGTTTTGAATTACATTTTACTCCGATGCGAGCCAAGGAATTACATAATTGTTATCTGTTAATTGGACATAATCAACGTCAGCAAATTGACAATATCCTATTGAAAGGGAGTGGGTGTTTAAGCTGTCAGGACATTGTATTATTTGCCAAAATATACATCTCAATAGTATAATGAAAGAAAACTTACTTTTCCACACCCCACTCGGAAGTCTGGAGATTTTTTTAAATGGTAAATTTAGCTTTAGAAGAGTTTTCTTTTTTGCATGTAAAAACCCACTTCAGAACCATGAGCTATTTTAACATTTTACAGTCCGATTTATCACTTCTGAAACTTTTTAGATACCAAAGGAATCAAGAAAAAATAAAAATAATGCCTTACCGTTGATGAAATGCAGTGAGCAAGCTCCATAATTCCCAATATTTTCAATCTCGATATCTGCATGCCCAATGTTCGCCAAGCACTTTAGCTGTTGTTGTCCCTTCAGCTCCCACTTCTTTTAACTTCATTTCTCTTCACTTTTGGAATTCTGAAGTAGGATAGATGTCTCTCACGGTTTCCCCGACTTCCACAATATTTACAGCGCAAAAAGTCACCATTTTGGCGGTTTTTAACAGGTAGGAAAGTACGTGTTTCGTGCATTAACAACAAATACCGGAAGCTCTGATGTCCTCCAGATGGATTGAGTGGCTCCGTGCATCAAGCACTTTGACCTGGTGCCCTTGCGTGCAACCCCGCTATACACACACTTACTCACACACACAGACACACTCTCACCCACACACACCCCCAATACTAAAATGCCAAGTAACTTCAGAAAGTAATAAACATACAATGTGTGAACCGAATGATTCAAACATTTAAAGCCTGCTGCTGCTGAAACAAAAACGTGCTTTAAATGTCGGCCAACAAACACACTCACCATAGACAGGGCAGTAAGCTCTCTTGTATTATTCAACGGTGTCTGCGCTCGGCGCCATCTTGACGTCTCGCTTCTTGCCATGAACCGGAAATGAGGCATCAGCGCCATCTTGGCACTAAGCGAAAGTCACGGAACGAGCGCCAATTTTGCAATTAAACAGACCTGATCTAATAGAATGTTTATTCACGCTTTATCCATCCGAAAACTGTTGCAAGCATTTTAAAAGCCAAGCCATTTTGGCAAACACTTTGCAAACAACCCACACATTTTCTAAAGTCTTTAAAAGCCAAGCCAATTTGGCAAACACTTTGCAAACAACCCATACATTTTCTGAAGAGTCCTTAAAAGCAAAGCCAACTTGGCAAACACTTTACAACAACAACATCAAGGGGAATCACCGTGGAGTAGACGTGCATTCAGTGTTATTCGCAGCGCAGAGAGCCATGACTCTCTAGCTTCATCTTCCTCAGAGACTGCGTGAGGCAAGGCACTTCCGGGTTTTATAGTCCCTCCCCCCTGCTGCCAGTGGGGGCAGCAGAGAGAATAGCGACATTTTTTAAAGCATTAATAACTCTCTGATTTTTCATCGATGGGAAGAATCCTCTGATCCAATCTGGTGTAGGGGGACTGAGCGAGGTGGCCAAAAATGACGGCCGTGAATAAAATTTATTTATACGCAGACGATGTATTAATCTACATTATAAAACCTGAACTTACTATCCCAAACCTATTAAGTTTAATAACTCAATTTGGTTTGTTCTCGGGATACAGAATTAATTGGAATAAAAGAAAATCATGCCAATAATTGAAATCAATCCACAAATTACAACAATCCCCCTTTAAAATAGTTAATGAAAAATTTAAATAGCTAGGAATTTATGCAACTAAGACATATACTTCTTTATTTAAACTTAACTTCCCTCCTTTACTGAACAAATTGCATAAGAATATGAAATATTAGAAAACACTACCCATCTCAATGTTTGGGAGAATTAATGCCATAAAAATTATTTTTCTTCCGCAATTATTGTACCTCTTTCAATCAATCCCGATATATCTTCCAAAAACTTTTTTTAAAAAGGTTGACTCCATAGTCACTAATCTTATCTGGGATTATAAGATTCACAGAATAAACAAAAAGCATTTATGGAAATCAAAAATAAATGGAGGTTTAGCCGTATGGAATTTCATGATCTATTTCTGGGCAGTTAACACTAAAAATATGAACTTCTGGTTGGAAGAATTGGACCAGCAACCAGACTGGTTAAAAATGGACCAGACTGTTTACCCTTTGAAATTGGTTTGATTCTTTTCGCTACCACTAACTTGAGCAAAAAAACCTATAGTGAAAACCCTATAATCTACAGTGGTATACAAATTTGGAAACAATTAAAAAAGACTTCAAAATTGGATTTTCTATCACTCTTTCTCCGCATTGTAAACAACCCTGCATTTAAACCTTCAATGTTGGATAAAGGTTTTTTACAACAGAGAAATCACGGAATTAAAAAGATGGGTCATCTATAGAGGAAAGGTACATTTCTTTCATTTCAGGAGCTACAACAAACTTATGGACTTCACTCAAATGACTATTTCAGATATCTACAATTTAGAGATTATGTTAAATCAAATACACAGGATTACAGAACTAGAGATCCAGAAACTCTTGATGAATGTTTGAATAAACACCCTAATACAGAAAAATTAATATCTCATATCTATAACATCCTATTAGACAGTGAGGCACCAACGACAGAAATATATAGGCAATCATGGGAAAACGAACTAGACCAGCCAATAATTAAAGATATTTGTGACGAAAGCTTACAACATATACATCAATGCTCGTTAAATGCCAGACACACTTTAATACAATTTAAAGTATTACATAGATTACATTACGCAAAAACGAAATTAAATTGAATCTTCCCAAATATATCTCCTATCTGCGAAAAATGTCAGCATTTAGAGGCTAACTTAACTCATACATTTGTAAATTGTATAAAAATTAAAACATTTTGGACGGAAATGTTTAAGATAATTTCGGAAGTTGTCAACATCTAATTGGACCCAGACTCAAAACTAATAATATTAGGAATATTAGAACAAAGTCAAACACTTACAAGCCAAAGAAACTTTATCGACTATAGTATAATAATTGCGAAAAAATTAATATTAAAATTTTGGAAAGATCCTATAACCCCCACAATTAAAATGTGGATTATGGAAATGTCGGAGACTGTACATTTGGAAAGAATCAGACTTGTCATAATGGACAAACAAGAACTTTTTACAAGACTATAGTCTCCATTTATTGATTATCTGAAGGGGCAAACTGGTACGGCACAAGAACCGACTGAAACTCGAATTAAGCATTAGATGAAGAGTTATACTTTATAATTTGCGAACATATCTCCATATTTATATTTGTATATTTAATAAATTATTCCATTCTTTTTTATTATACCTTCTTGGTTTTTTTTCTCTTTTCCATCTGTCCATCTATCGTTCTAGCAGTTATTAAATAATTGATAATATTGACAATATTAGTAATGTATGATTGTTGCAAATGAAATATTTTTATTATGTACTTGTTTCTAATTTAAAAAATTATTAAAAAGACGGCCGTAAGCGGCGGCATTCTCTCGGAAATTACGAACGTCGAAAGCGGTCAAGACCTTAATTTTACTAATATAAATTAGAAAGATAGTTACACGCTCCGTGCTTTTCGATTGAAATGCAAGACCGACCTCGAAGTCCCGCATAGGTAGAATTGTAATGCATCCAAGCGGAGCCTAATGTAGAGTTTATCAGAATAACTCCAACTTCAAACGAAGGTTTGTGGAACAGAAATTTACTTTGGCTGATATGAGGTTTGTAATAATTTGACGGCCATCCAATAAAAGGAGGGGTGGTCTCGAAATCTGAGTCTAATCTGAAAGTATAAATGTGATGAAGACTGTTTGAAGGGTGTGTGAATAGTGAATATGATTTGGAAAATCTGAATGGAAAATTATTATTCCAACGGGTTGTTTTGCATGCAAGTAAAAACAGGAATATGCCAAGGATGGTCAGCAAATCAGACATCATTTTGAGACAGACTCAACGTCCGGCAGCCAGGTTTTATTTGTCACCAAAGATAAACTTTGCATAGGGCTATGCAGCGAAGTGCTGGTGTAGACGCCAGCTACATTGCACTCAACCAGAGTTCAACAGTACATTAGACGATCTGCACACACACACACTCACAGGGAAGGCACTGCCAGTCACAAGCAATGGCCCATGTTCGCCGTGCCTGTCAGGATGCAGCCCTCTGCTCCATTCTGCCCAACACCAACCTTCTTGCATACGTGCCCTGCGTTCATCCATCCACAGATATATTGGCAACTATCTCAGTCTTGTTTGTTGCAATGTGTGGATATGGCGATGAAACGATCTGATCCATAAGCAGATGTAGCCAAAATGTTTCTATGAAGCTCCTATTCGAAGTATGGAAGATGCAACCTAGTAAAACATAATAAGGAAGCAATCTAAGATGCACTCACTACCATCTGTTTATTGCCATAGATTACATTAATTTTTACTTTTGATCACATACTTTTCATAACATCATAAATGTCAAATGCATTCTCATCCCTCATATTTCACAAAATCAGAAACACGAATCATGACATTCAATAATGCTGACAAGTGCAACGGCAAAATAGTGCTGAGCACGGAATCTCGGGTTTCATTTTGCCTAATCAGTTAAATGATAATTTCTGTTTTCCAGGAAAAGGCGAGGTTATAAAAAGTAAGATTGATGCAGTTACTACCTATAATTATATTCTCTCCCCAGATAACTCACAAAATCATATTACACTTTTGAAATGGGTTTGTTTATTCCATTATTTTTGGTAATATAAATATCATTGCGATTGATCCTGGGAGACCTTTCATATCAAAATATGTTGAAATATTCCGCGAAAACAAAGTTTAAGTTTTCACATTCGGAGCATATATAATTATATATGCTTCGAGTGGTTTCAAATCGTATCTATTGTTGGTTGACAGGTTTATTTGATTTGGTGTGGAGTTAGCGTGCTATAATCATAAAACAGTTTTCAGTGATAACACTTGACGAGTTTCATAGCGTCAGCAAGTCATCTGATAAAAATACAAACTGACTATTCAGACCATTTTTTTCTCATCAGTTTTCCAGATAGGAAGTTCACCTTACCACTGTTGGCATTTCTTTTTGCTCATCCCATTCAAAGTCATGCTATCCTTTATGTTTCCTTCTCAATATTGCACATAACGCCAGAGCGTGTTGGCTCTTTGCATGCCAGTCCCAGAAGAGGATCTACAATCATCAGATACAATTGTTCCACTGTTTTAATTCTCTATTCTGCTTGCAAATCTGTCCCACTTGCCTGCTTGGAGTTACCTATCAAATTGTCTTTTAAATGTGATAGTACCTGCCTCAACTACTGCCTCCGGCAGCTCATTCCATACACCCACCACCCTCAGCAAGATAAAAAGTACCCCCCCTCAAGTTCCTATTAAAACTTTCCCCTCTCACCCAAAACCTATAACCTCCATATTTTGATTCCCTTCTCTGGGTAAAAGACTCTGTGCATGCACCCTATCTATTCCACTCATGATCTTCTGCATTTCTGAAAAATCAACCCTCACCCTCATGCACTCCATAGTATAAAGTACTCACCTGCCCAACTACTTCCTTTTGCAATGTTCTTGTAATACCGTTACAATCTTTCCTCTTAACAACATCTCTTCCAAGAGCAGGGTGATCAACACCGAACAAAACACCACCAACGTCTTGTGCAACTGCAATATAACATTCCAACTTCTACATTCAATGCCCTGGCTGATAAAGGCAAATATACCAAAAGCTTTCCAGAGCACACTATCTGCCTGTGATGCCGCCCCCAAGGAACTATGTACTTGCACTCCTGGATCTTACTCTCTATCAAATAATGGGTAGACATTTCACGTGGTTAACCAATCATACATTTTGCTGTACCTTGACTTAATAAAAAAAATGGGTAATTTTAACTGTGTCAGAGAAATAAGTCAATTTGCAAAAAACTATTCATGACACCAGCTGTACAATCTTCCTTCAAATCTCTATTTTTCAGAAGCAATTGAAGACACAGAGAGCTAGATTTACAAGACAAATTATCTGATTTTAAAAATCTATCTCTGCTTTTTTCTTTCAACTGCAATGGACTTGCTTGGAATCAGGAGGTTTTTTTGTGCGTACTAAATTTGCGATTAACAGAGTTATCTGTTATTTCTTAAGGTGAGGGAACATTCAACATTGCAGTGGAAAATATAGGTGAATTCTCCAGCTAAACTATTTTGTAATAACATTTCTGTCATAGCAGTGTGAACATTTCTCATGGTCGATCCTGCTGGTAATCCACACTAGAAATGTTTGATATTCTCTTGCAATTAATGGAATGAATTTAAATAGTAAGATTTCACAGCTTTGGACTAATGCCAGCACAGATTTCATACTGCTTTATTTACTCACTGATATTAATAATACATGTAATTGCCATGTTTGCAAACTAGCAGATCCATTCAATATTGTAATAAAAGCTTGGGTAACCATATCAAACGAATGTCATGGAAGGCAGTAGCCAAAGTACATGCTTAGTGCAGCTAATTTCAATTGAAAATTAAACTCAACTGGCAGTGCAGTTATTCATTTTACACAAATAATATTTTAATATTACTGACAGATAAATAGACAGACAATATTCATTAGTTCAAACTCCATACATTAAGTACTCCAAATACATGGAAATAAGGTGGCCATAAAACACATTATTTACCTTTACCAACATATAATGCACATGATCACAAAAGGTGGGTAATTAACAGCTGCCTACCACTTCTCTCCTGATCTTACTTTCCTGTTTATTGAGCAAAAACATTAATTACATTCATTTGTAACAATTAATAACACCCCTGCCAGTGTAATTAGATAGTTTTCAAAATTTGGACACATTGGATAATCAAGAGATTTTCAGTGACCACTCTGGGGAAATGTTAAAAATTTAACATTTTGTACTCGTGGCACATGGCATTGAGGCACCTCTGCATCATTCAGTCCATGATGATTAATATAAAGTATTGCATTATAATATGTAAAACGAAAGATTTATTTACTCCCAGCAAAATAATTAATAAAATCATTCCTCCAATCAAGTCTTCATTCAGGTTCCTTGTACCTACCTTAACGATTGATGAACCTGAACCTGAATGAAGACTTGATTGGAGGAATGATTTTATTAATTATTTTGCTGGGAGTAAATAAATCTTTTGTTTGCGTGCAGAAAGGATGTCATGCGCACAACTAATATTACTTCTTACGAACCTATGGGGGACCTTCTAGATAGTCAGTGAATATTTTGCTGGCCTGTCGCCGTGTTTCACTCATGTGCTCAGCACGCCCCTTTCGTTCCACCTAATACGCAAACATATATGTATGCCATTTTCTCTTTGGCTTCACTTTGGAGCATAACCACAGCGCAGTGATTTTAGTGTTCAAAACTGAGCATCAGATGAATGCCCAATATTACTTACTTCTTATTGATCTGATTAATGTTCATTGTGGTTTATCAGAAGTGTGTATCTGTCATGCACGAAGCATGAAACGAGATTACCAATTTGCTAAAATTGCTCTGTGTTTTTGTCAATTAAAAATGCTTATTTCTCTGTTGTATGGAAGATTAATTTGTTTGTTGTATGGAAGATTAATTGCTGAATGCTAACAAGAAAGTAAATAAATTTGGGCTGAGTCTCTCATTTCAGCGTCTGGGTATTTAGCTGAACAGAATATTTTAATTCCTGTATGCGCAACACATTAACCAACAGGGTTGGCACATTTAGTGTGCAGTCAAACATTAAGGAAGGCAGCAAGCAAGTGCTGCAGCAGATAAGACACAAAATGATGAAATAACTCAGCATTGACATTCTTTAATCATAGAAATATAGAAAATAGGTGCGGGAGGCCATTCGGCCCTTCAAGCCATCACCGCCATTTATTGTGATCATGGCTGATCTTCCCCCATCAATAACCCGTGCCTGTCTTCTCCCCATATCCTTCGCCTCCACTAGCCCCTAGAGCTCTATCTAACTCTTTCTTAAATCCATCCAGTCGCTTGGCCTCCACTGCCCTCTGTGGCAGGGAATTCCATAAATTCGCAACTCTCTGGGTAAAAAAGTTTCTCACCTCAGTCTTGAAAACGACCTCCCCTTTATTCAAAGACTGTGGCCCCTGGTTCTGGACTCGCCCAACATTTGGAACATTTTTGCCTGCATTTAGCTTGTCCAGTCCTTTTTATAAATTTATATGTTTCTATAAGATCACTCCTCATCCTTCTAAACTCCAGTGAATATATTTAGAATAATCACTTGGTCAAAACCATGAAATTGCTTACCTAACAACATACCAGGAGAACCTTCATCTAAAGGACTCTTGCAACTGCCAGCAGATGTTCACCACCATTTCCTCATGAACAGTCAGAGAAGAACTTTAAATGCTGGCCTTGCCAGTGATACCCATATCCTGCAAGAGAATGAAAAAAAAAATGCATCAAGCAAATACCTCATGAAGCAATTAAAAAATGCAGCAAGTAGCAGCATAGAGGCTTACTTCTGCGTTTGATCCTGACTACGAGCGTTTACCTGTACAGAGTATGTACGTTCTCCCCGTGACCTGTGTGGATTTTCTCCGAGATATTCAGTTTCCTACCACACTCCAAAGCCGTACTGGTTTGTTGGTTAATTGGCTTGGTGTAAATGTAAAATTGTTCCTATTGTGTGTAGGGTAGTGTTAACGTGCAGTAATCGCTGATCAGTGCAGACTCGGTGGGCCGAAGGGCCTGTTTCCACGCTGTACCTCTGAACTAAACTAAAAGTGGCTGGAAGTGTGCAAGACTGCAGTGCCACAGACACTGGAGTGCTTAATTGGACATGCTGATGTTATGGTCAAATAGCATTGCATTTCATTATTCGCAAAGGAACATTAGGCTGCACCTGCTAAATATCTAGTGAAACACGAGATATTGTAAATTACCACACATTTCCCTATTTCTAATGAGCATACTTACCTGTAATGCCTTACTGCTGATGAAATGCAGTGAGCTAATGTAATAATTCCCAATATTTCCTTAGCTCCATAGATGTTGCCTCACCCGCTGAATTTCTCCAGCATTTTTGTCTACCCCCATTCATCCTGTACTGAACCCCCATTTATCCTATACTGATCCTCCACCCATCCTGTAGTGATCCCCCCATTCAACACCACTGACATCCCCCGTGTCTCACCTCACAATGTTAAATACTCCAACCAACACTTACTAATTCACCTGCCTCAATCAATCAATTCCGCACCAATTGCCTTCTCAACCCCCCCCACCCCCGCCATCTATCCACCCCACACTAATTCACACGCCCCCTGACCCTATTGTGTTTCATGGTCTGCAGAGCGAACATTGATTATGTTTGATAACGGAATGTAATCAAATGTGTTTTAATTACCAATGTTATTATTTGTTTTGACACCTTTAAACATAATTAAAAGAACATTTTCTGCAGTTATGTCCTTTGGCCATCTCTTGTTAGTTGGTGTAATCTTTAACCTGTCAGATGGGTATAGTCGGTTTTAACAGCTATTATCATAAAATGCCTTTAGAAATTTCCTTGCAACCTGTATATTTTGTTATGGATAAATTATGTGGGAAGCCAGAATGTTTCTGTGCCAAAAGCAATAACGACCCATTGTGTGGCCATGTCGTGATAATTTTCGGTCCTCCACAGAAAACATGCTTGCATCAATCTGTAGTGTGTATGCTTAAGCATATATGTTACCATGGTCCAGGATTAATTGACACAGGTTGATCATATGCTGAATAATCCAACCACATTTTTGTTTGAAATTAGAAAGAATTAATAGAAATTGCATTCATTGCAACGTGTAAAAAGAGTTGAGATATTGTATTAAAATTTTGCTGCATGTCATTGTGGTATATATCATGTCTTGATTGGTGAATATGCTTAGTTTGCGAGTTATTTGAAGCAGAAATAATATGTGAATGTTAAGGAAATAGGCATTGTTTCGGGCTGAAACCTTTCTTCGGACTGATGTGTTTCGGCCTGAAATGTTGCCTATTTCCTTTGCTCCATAGATGCTGCCGCACCTGCTGAGTTTCTCCAGAACTTTTATCTACCTTCGATTTTCCAGCATCTGCAGTTCTTTCTTGAACATAATATGTGAATGCTTCATTGAGCATAATTCCGGCTGGTAACTACGCACTTCATCCGAGCACATTATCACATGCATCATGTAAACCATCTTCAATGACCACCTAAACTGTCATTTGGCAACCTAAAAAACTGTCGCGGTTGTCCGGCTGGCAACAGGGAAATAAAGTTAAGCGAGAGCCCTGCAATGGGCTCTCAAACTGTCCACGCCCTAGCACTTCTCTATGACCTGCGTTGGTCCTGGGGCAGGGGACAGGATGAGGGAAATGAGGAGGGAGAAGCGGCGGGGTCTTCACTCCCCCCCTCCACCAACCCCCCCCTCCCCATCCCTCTAACCCCCTCTCCTGCAGGCCGGATGATCTTGGGTTACGGGCCAGATCCGGCCCGTGGCTCGTACGTTGCCGACCCCCGATTTAGACCAACACCCAAGCTAAGCCAAAGTGATTTATAAACAGCCAAGTCTAATGCTTGTGACTGAAAAGGGATAAGAAAAAATTAGTTCTTCCAATATGCTGAAAAGGATTAATTTCTCATCTATGCTTAATTTAAGGGGCCTGGTTATTACGTCAGTGCAGTTAACTATTAACGATGCGAGTTGATAATTAATCCTCAATTGTTCCAAATTAAACAATTGCATATTAAACTCCCTTTTACCACCAATGAAAAGCAAATGTCAGATGCAAAGCAGATATTTTGCTTACCAGAAAATAATGCATATTTCTCAGCTTGCAAGAACTGGCAGCAGAAACCAATGTTAACTGTGTGTGTGCTGGGACCAGCAAGAAACAAGCCGGATGACAACCTTGAAAGAGATAACAAACCAAAGTTAGCCATAATTAACATTGATCACTTAGGCCAGCCAGCATTTTTCGCCGTCTCAACATTCCAGGTTGCTTGCCTGATTTCTTAAAAAATAAAAAAAATCACAAAAATGTAAAGGAGCTACACTATGATTATTTAATGCAAAGATATCTTTTGATTTTATTATATCTTATGTTTGGACGTCTTGGACGTGTGAGAAAACTTTCTGCATGGCTGTTTTATGCAAGCCAAGCATCTTTTGCAGAGATGCCAACGTCAAGTTATAAGAGCTATAACGGTTTTGAGGTTAAAATATATTGAAATTGTTTACTTCACAAAAACCCAGCTGCCAGTTAGCTTTGCGATGGAATAGTCTCCACTTATTTAAGGTCCTCAGAAACACGTGTGCCTCACTTGTATGCAATCCAGTAGCTTAACTGTTCACCCATCTCTCACTGTACAGCATGTCTGCAGCATATCGACACAATTAACTGACATAACTTGAGGACATTTCATTCACAGGACCTTCCAAACCATATGGAAGGACAAGGGAGCTAATGCCCACTATGTCCACATTCATCTCCTTGTCATTGCCACTCTGACTTGGAACAACTTTTCAATTTGCTTTCTCATGGCTGGATAAAAGTTTATGTAGTGACTGTAGCTAGAAGAAAGCAAGTTTAGATGTCACTTTGGCAACTAACTGAGTTTAGTGTTTTTTTTTAAGATTTTAGAAACAGAGCGGATCCGAGACTGTGCCGACCAGTGATTCCCGCACATTAACAGAATCCCACACACACTAAGGACAATTTATACTTATACCTAGTATACAACTCAAGCCAATTAACCTACTAACTTGTACATCTTTGGAGCGTGGGAGGAAACTGCAGATCCAGCAGAAAACCAACGCAGTCACAGGGAGAACACACAAACTCCGTACAGGCAGCAACTGCCATCGGGATCAAACAAGGGTCCCTGACGCTGCAAGGTAGCAACTCTACCACCGCGCCACCCCTTATTTAGTTTAATAGTTTATTATATGAGAGAATCTAGAAATAATCACTGACAAAGTGTCAAGCAAACGGTTGAACTTTCAGAAAGGAACCTTACTGACAACACCACATCAACCAATGATACAGTGTCAAGACAGAAACCTAAAAGTATCCTCAATAAGCAGTCAATTTACTCAGAAAGCAAGCCCATGATGTGTGAAGGATACTGAACCCATGACAAAGGTTTTTGTTTTACATAAAGCAAACTAATTTCCCTTGAAACAGATTGTGAGTGGTAGACGCATGTATAATGTGTAACAATGGGACTCAGTTTGGTTGGAACAGTTCAGTCACTAGAGTGACTGATGGTGAAATTTCCCAAATCAAAGCCGGGAAATGAGTTATCACTACAGCAGCCTTTCAATCAAAACAAACTGCACCATTGAGATAAGTAAAAACACCGTCCTTACCCATCTTGGGCTAGATTGACTCCGATGACGCAACGGTGTTGACTCCTAAATCTTCCCGAAAAATCAAACAGAAGATCCACAACCTACTCAGAGAATCTAGGATTGGACATGAAGTTTAAGCTTTGCTTTTAACAACGCATACAGACAACAACAATAAAGTTTCAGCAACATTGCGAGAGCAGTTTCAGAGCAGACTGACGAAGGGTCCCGACCTGAAAACGTCACCTATCCATGTGCTCCAGAGGTGCTGCCTAACCCGCTGAGTTACGTTATGCCGGCACCTAGGGTCTTTTTTTTTGTAAACCAGCATCTGCAGCTCCTCGTGTCTCCACTTTCACCCGTAGATTTTAGCAGATCAAATATGTGTTTAGCCTCCTTCACTTTCAGCAGAAATTAGGTGGAGGTGATTTATGCGGCTTTGCCCAATGTCCAAAAACATTTATTATTATGAAGCACCTGTCAAATCATTTTCAGGAGAATAATTATCAAAAAGAAACAAAAACACATTTGGACAGGTGTTTATGTTATTGTTATTGTGTTGTTTGTTGACCAGTACATGGACAGGTAAGGTTTAGCGAGATATGGGCCAAACTGGGACAGGTGGGACTAGTGTAGATAGAGCATCTTGGTCGGCATGAGCAAGTTGGGCCGAAGGGCATGTTTCCATGCTGTATGACTATGATTCTAATTAATTTACTTTGCTTTTAAGTATGACATCTGGAACATCACCAGACATTATTTTCCTTGGTTTAAGTACGATATCCAGAACATCACCCATGCTTCTCTGCTGCGAAAACAGCCATCAGTTCCATTATTACTCCAAACTTGATTATTCACCAAAAACTCTACTCGGCCATCTGTCATGCTTTGAGCATGAACACTGTAGAGTCCATATTATAACTTGTACTTAATCTATCTCCTCTGCATTCAGCAATTTCAACTGGCTCCCAAGTCACAACTACCTTAATTTAAAATTCTAGGTCTTCAAATTTTAGTCAAGGCTGATACTACTTATGGAGACTAAAATTAACTTAGCAGACCTGTTGGACCTTCCTGTTTCTGCCATTTTAACTCCCCTTCCATACAGACCTCTCTCTACTGGGCCTCTTCCATTTCCACAGTGAGGCTACAAGCAAACTAGAGGTACAGCACCTCGTATTCTACTTGGGTAGCCTAGAACCCAACGTTACAAACATTGAATTCTCCAATTTTAGCACAAAAAGAACGTACAAACCTCCGTACAGCCGGCACCCATAGTCAGGATCGAACCAGGATCTCTGGCGCTGTAAGGCCCCCCACACTCTGCGGCCCTAATTGCAGGTATGCACTTAACTTACCAAACTAACTAATTATCAGGAAAGATATAAATAAAAATTAACTTTGAAAAGATTAATCCACACAATGGAAAATAAAAACTGCCAATTCCTCCCATTACGCACTGAAAGTCTTTAGACCTTGCACATTTGCTATCTGTCAAGTGTGATCTCCCTGCCTGATTTGGTTGACCAGTCTTGTTTTTATTTCAGATTTCTATAATCTGTCATATTTTGCTTTTAACAACCTTATGTCTTAATTGTAATCTCAGGAATAATCCAGTGAATTGCCCTATTGTGTCAGTGATGACCACCCACACTAAAAATGAGCAGAAATAATATTGCACTGTCCTCTCCTCATTATCCAAGCTGGAGTCCATCTTGCATACCTGACCAACCATTCTTCATGAGGCAAACAGTCACACACACACACTCAAGCTGACAGCCTAATGATGAGTAGGAACCACGGCAAATTTTTCTGAAATCTGTTAAAGCAGACAACAGTTCAACGAGCACATGCTGCTGGAAAGGTGCAGCAAACGGAAGAATTAACTATAACAGACTTCACCCTCGTCTTTACTTCGAAAAATCTAATAGTAGACAGCACGCCAGAGGTTGATCGCAAACCCCTGCGTAGATGGCAAGCCGTAACGTACATACCATCAGGTGAGACTGTGCATAAATCTGACAAAGATACTACTGAATACCTTTGCAGGTCAGTTTTAAAGATTAACTCGGACGCAACACGCTCAGGCTGAATACTGATTGTTTATTGTAAATTGCATTACAGAAAATCCAAATACTTCAGATTTAAATTCTTCACAATTACGCGAGTCATTTCCGCTGAACACAAAAAGAAACCCAGAGAGAAAAATTAAAACCAAAAAGATTTTTTAAAATAACGCTCAATTTGGCGAGTAGATGAGTCAGCAGCGAATTAACACCGGTATTTTAAGAGTTAGTGTCGCACTAACATTTGTCCACGCTAAAACCAACAAGCAAAAGATATGACCCGAGTTTCTGCACGTACCAAGGGGACCCGCGGCTCTCGTCACGATGCAAAGCAAACCTGCGAAAGAAGGGACAGTGCAGATTGATTAAAAACAAGCCTTTGAATTCTCCGCCACACAGGTGCATACCACTGAAAATATGTTACTAAGAAGAGGACTCTATAATAGACAATAGGTGCAGGAGTAGACCATTCGGCCCTTCGAGCCAGCACCGCCATTTAATGTGATCATGGCTGATCATCCCCAATCAGTACCCCGTTTCTGCCTTCTTCCCATATCCCCTGACTCCGCTATCTTTAAGAGCCCTATCTAGCTCTCTTGAAAGTATCCAGTGAAACGGCCTCCACCGCCCTCTGACGCAGCAAATTCCTCAGACTCACAACCCTCTGAGAAAAAGTGTTTCCTCGTCTTCGTTCTAAATGGCTTACCCTTTACTCTTAAACTGCGGCCCCTGGTTCTGGACTTCCCCCCAACATCGGGAACATGTTCCCTGCCTCTAGCGTGTCCAAACCCTTAATAATCATATGTTTCAATAAGATCACCTCTCATCCATCTAAACTCCAGAGTATACAAGCGCAGCCACTCCATTCTCTCACCATATGACAGCCACTCCATTCTCTCACCATATGACAGACCTGCCATCCAGGGAATTAACCTTGTAAACCTATGCTGCACTCCCTCAATGGCAAGAATGTCCTTCCTCAAATTAGGGGACCAAAACTGCACACAATACTCCTGGTGTGGTCTCACTAGGGCCCTATACACTGCAGAAGGACCTTGTTGCTCCTATACTCAACTCCTCTTGTTATAAAGGCCAACATGCCATTCACTTTCTTCACTGCCTGGTGTACCTGCATGCTTACTTTAATTGACTGATGAACAAGAACCCCCAAATCCCACGTACTTCTCCTTTTCCCAACTTGACACCATTCAGATAATAATCTGCCATCCTGTTTTTGCTACCGAAGTGAATAACCTCACATTTATCCATATTAAACTACATCTGCCATGCATCTGCCCACTCACCCAACCTGTCCAAGTCAACCTGGATTCTCATAGCATCCTCCTCACAGTTCACACTGCCACCAAGCTTTGTGTTATCTGCATATTTGCTAATGTTACTTGCAATTCCTTCATGTAAATCATAATACATATTGTAAATGGTACAGTCCCAGCACCAAGCCTTGCGGTACCCCACTAGTCATTGCCTGTCATTCTGAAAGGGACCCATTATTCCGTACTGTTTCCTGTCTGCCAACCAATTTTCTATCCATGTCAGCACTCTACCCCCAATACCATGTGGCCACTAATCCCATCTGTGGGACCTTATCAAATGTTTATCAATAATTCTGATCTCAAACTGCCAACAAGTCTAGTCTGAACCTTGTGGTACCCAAGCAGCGAATGCAAGTGGGACACAACCACATCTTGATTTACGTTAGCGACATTCGATCAGTTGCAATGTTCACATGGCCAGGAAGCAGTCCGAATACCTGCTATCCAAGACTCAAGACCTGCGTAGCACATCAATGATCACCACTCCCAGTGTCTGGAATAGGGACATCCCTTGCTGTTAATCGAGCAACACGCCTCACTATATGGATCTTTGACAACGGTTCAGTAAATAGCAAAAAAAAGGTAATTGACAACAAATATACTTTTTTGTTTACAAAACTTAACCAAGGCCAGTGAATGCATTGTCATATGTCTGTACAACGAAAGACAATATTGAATCTCCCAATTCAAGGTTATTAAAAACTGGATACAAGTACACCAGATACCCAAAGGAAAAAAAAAATGCAGCCACTCTAGCAGGATTTATTTATCTAGCAAATAAAACTGACTTCACAATGAAGGTAGAGGCTCGATCTGCGTAGATTTAGCAGATTTTTGGAGGTACCAGAGGCAGTTCAATTTTTTTTGCACTACTGAAGTGACACTACTTCTACGCACTCAAATTTGGAGTAACTGTAACATCATCTACCCATTTGTGAAATTGAAGTCAACTTAATCAGCATCGAGGGTACCCAAAACCTCACAGTACTGTATGGAAAAAAGTGAGCACTTATTCTGTTACCTGGTACAAGTGGACTCTGGGATACATTTCTTGTCCAAGCCCACAGACTCTTAGCCAAACAATTAGCCCCTGAATACAAAGAATGGAAGTACTGACAATATGCTGAATGGATTGAACAGTAGCAACGTCTGTCAGATACACCTTCCAGGGCTTATTCTTTGATGCCATCACCACCTTTGTATTAGGCAACAAACTGGGACGACATTTTACAGTGTGTATCCCATGCAGCTCAATGAATGTGAATTGACTATTGATTTTCTGATCAACTTTTCATACAAATCTAAAAGTATATGTCCATACAAAATGTGACTACAGCATGCATCCAACTGCCTCTCTATAATGAATAAAACTTAATAGGAAACGCTAGATTGAAATGGTGGTACAAAGGTGTCATCTTTCTCAGAAGGGTATTTACATTATGACTAGATAGGATCGACCACAAAGGGAAAAAAAATCACAAAAATTACAAATTAAATTTCAAATTTCAAGAAAACTATGTTTGTGCCTTGATCTTTATTAACTCTAGTCCTAATGATTGTGATGCACACAATTTGTTGAAATTCAGTACGATTATTTTGCTTCATAGAGTGGCAGTTATCTGGCCTTGTGTTTCACTGCAAGAAACTGCCTGGGAAAACACTTGGCATGTACTTAATTACCGTACCCAACCCGCACCAAAGGTTTCCTTTGCTTCTCTCTTTAATAGTCACACGACTGACCAACTAGTTTATTGCAGCATGGAAATGGAGAGATATGGGAAGTGTCAGATTCCATACTGCAAGTTAAACTCACGCCAAGGAAAATCAGGCATGATAACTGAGCTTGGAGCATCTGAGCTAGTGATGGAAGACAAATAATTAAACAATACACCCAATCATATACCCGTACCATTGGAATGAGAGTTTCAGTTGCGATAAAGATATATTAATTGGTTTTCTTGTGCAATCCATCACAGGAGTCACAAACTGTTCAGCAAATTGCACTGATCTAGATTAGTGACACAGAGCACTGTTTAATTAAAGCTCAATGGGCTTTCCCAAAGACGAGCAAAATGCTCTGCTCCTATTCTCAGACCCTAACTTCTGTTTGGCCTCCCGCTCCTCTTGTGCACTCTCCAACTTTTACTCGGTTTATGTCAGGCTAGATCCTCTCCTCCTGTAAATCCCTTCTCTCCCACAGTTCAGTTATAAAACAGACCTCACCACATCAGTCTACCACTACCAGATTTGTGTCACATACTCTTACATGTTCTAACCTTATAGCATCCTACACAATGAGGCAATCTGCTGACATTTTTCTTGTCAAGATAAAAAATAAAACTTGGTGATTGAATTTTGGACGGGACAAAAAAAAAAACTCACTGTGACTGTATGGATTACTAGCCTTCCAGAATGTATTTGGCATCAAATACCTGTTAATGCATGTAGTGCTTACCAGTGCCAAGTATAACAAAACAGATATGCACATTTAAATGCAGAATCTAATATGGTAATCCATATTACAACAAATTAAGGCCCAGCAATATTTCTGTGGGCATATGCGAACTCAAGGCTCTGTCCTTCGTAGGAAAAAAAAGTAAGGATTCCACACCAGGCCACCCAAAACCATAACCATGCAGACTGTCAACAGTCCATGCACAATGATGGCAGCCTTTGCATGGGTCATAATATGCAAACCTAGAGTCCGTGGCCCACCAGCATGGTGTCAACAGATGCTTTGGAATTCATGTCCATAGAGTACCATAGGAGGCTGACGTTATAAAACATAGGAGCAGAATTAGGCCATTCAGCTTATTACGTCTACGCCACCATTCAATCATGGCGAACCTCTTTCCCTCTCAATCCCATTTACCTTTTTTCTCGCAGTAACCTTTGACACTAACTAACCTATCAAACTCCACTTTAAAAGTCATTAAAAGACTTGGCCTCCACAGCCATCATTGGCAATGAATTCCAAGATTCACCACCGACAGGCTAAGAAATCCCACCCAATCTTTCTAAAGGCACGTCCTTTTATTTTAAGGCTGTGCTCGCTGGTCCAAGAATCTCTCACTAGCGGAAACATCCTTACTGCATCCACTCTATCCAGGCCTTTCATTATTCGGTAGTTTTCGATGCCATCCCCTCTCATCCGCTGAACTCTAGCAAGTACATGCTCAAAGCCACCAAACACTCATCATACATAAACGCATTCATCCCCAGCAACATTCTCGTAAACCTCCTCTGGGCCCTCCCCAACACCAGCCAATGATAATACAAACACATTACCAATGTTAAACAATCCTCACCTTAAGTTAGTATGTGGGGTACTGAGCACGAGGGTACTGGGCGGCGGCAGCAGCAGAGTACTGCGCGGCAGAGTACTGAGCAGCTGAGTACTGGGCGGCAGAGTATTGGGCGGCAGAATACTGTGCGGCATTGTACTGTGCTGCTGAGTACGGAGCTGCAGAGTACTGAGCGGGAGCGTACGCATCCCTCGCATCAGCATTGGTATGGTCATATGCAGATGGAGAAAGCCCACCGCGCTCGAACCCATATCCACTGCCCACAGCAGACATGGACGCTTGCCGTCGTATAGGGCTCCTGTCGCGACCGTAATAGGCAGGGGGAGTCGACAATGGCCGCCGCTCGTATAGGTTCACCCCACCGGGGATACGATCTCGCATGGAAGTGCCAACTGCTGTATATTGTGTTGTTTGTCCATAAGGATCTCCAACTGCTCCATATGATCCTGCCCGATACTTCTCGTAGTAGTCAGCGGCCCCGTATCGCTCATCGTATAGAGGGCGGTCTCCATACCCAGCTATGGGGCGCGCGGTCATCGAAAAAGGATCTAGGTAATCGCGTGAGAAGTTGCCATCAAAACTGCTTTCGAGACCACCTTGATCTTTGGGACACTCTTTAGACCAGTGGCCTTCTTTACCACACCGGAAACAGCCGTTTTTTTCGCCCATCCCAGGTTGCATCCGCAGCCGACTCTTGGACAGTTCAACTTGCAGCCGTTTGCCTTTAAAAGGAGATGCAATACAATATCAGTATGAAGAACATTAACCAGATGCACTGGCAGACACATCAGCATCAATAAGGATCTTTGCTTCGCTTGTCAAACAATACAAAGACATCACATCTTAACTAACACAGGACATATTCACTGTATATCTGAACCAGGCCTGGAAGTGCAAAGCTCATTTCTTGAGCAGTGATGACTTGGCTTTTTTTTAAAGCCACAGCTATTCCACAAGATTACTGGCTTCCGAGCTATGGATTGCAAAAATCATAATTAAACTGTGAAAAACATACACTTGTTCATTGGGAAATAAAACGTTGGAATATTTGATCCCAATACAATTACGTTCAGTTGTCAATGAACAATGGGTGCCGAGGTAACTTTTTGAAAAACAGTCATGCACAAATAAAAAGTAACCCAATGCTTGTTACAAAAGATACAGAATATGAAATCAGTTTCAGTAATGCAATCATAGAGTGTTAGTTGGATTTAATGTAGCTCACTGTTATTTTGTTAACCAAAATAAAGTTTATTACCAAGTAAGGAAACTTTCTGCCCAAGCTTCATTGCTGTTTACATAATTGTGGATTAGAAGGTACCTCAATACAATATTGTTGCCAGTTTTAATCAATTTCACAGCATTTTGGCTATTTAATACGAATTAGAGGTAGCAGTGGCACAGTTCATGGAGGTGCCGCGCCCTAATGCTACAAAAGCAGGTTGAATCCCAACTTCAGATGCTGTTGGTGGGGGAAGGTGCATTCTCCTTGTGTCTGCCTGGGCTTTCTCGGATTTCTCTAACTTCCACCCACATCCCCAAGAATGGTTGGTAGGTAGATTGGCGACAGTAAATTATCCATGGAGAGTAGGTGAGCAATAGTAAAAATAGTAATTAATCTAGGGTTACTGTAACTGGGTGGTTGATGGTTGCCATGGATTCGGTGGGCCAAAGGTCCCATTTCTGAGCTACACGACTTCATAAACTCAATGTCTGGAAACAGCTGTGGAGTTGTTCACTTACTTTGCCAGGCAATTGCACCAAGAAACACATTACTTCACATGATGACAATGCAGACAGGGGAAGATTGAAGGTGTACACATGGATTGTTTCTTTGCAGAAACAGTCATTCACCAACTCAGGATAGGAAGGAACTGCAGATATTGGTTTAAACCAAAGATAAACAAAAAATGCTGGAGTATCTCAGCGGGCCAGGCAGCATCTCTGGAAAGAAGGAATGGGTGACATCACCCATCCCTTCTACCCAGAGATGCTGCCTGTCCTGCCGAGTTCACCATTTCATGTCTAACTCAGGGTACATCAGAGTAAAGCTGCTGGACTAATATCCAAAGGCATGGACTATCAGGTAGTCAAAACCAAATGTGCAACACTAGAGGACATAGCTATAAGAGGTTTAATGGAAATGGGAAACTTTTTTTTTTTTTTTTTAAACAGTGGTGGGGGCCTGGAATGCACTGCCAGAGGTGGTGGATGCAGATCCAATAGGGGCATATGAGGTGTTTTTCAGATAGGCACATGAAAGGGCAGGGAATAGAGGGAACAGATGAGATCTGTTTAACTTGGCATCAAGCTCGACAGAATCATTGTGCAATCAATGAAATGCAGTTAGCATCTCCCCAGAAGAGCGAACTTGGAAATGAACGGTAAAAAAAAAATATACAAACAGTATCAGTAGTGCAATTATACTGGGGGAAGGAGTGTCCGGGGGGGGCGTGGGTGACTGGCAATCACCATGGTGCAGAGTTAAGTATTGTAACAGCCGCAGGGAAGAAGCTGTTCCTGAACCTGCTGGTCCGGCAATGGAGGGACTTGTAGCGCCTCCCGGATGGGAGGAGGGTGAACAGTCTGTGGCTGGGGTGAGACCAGTCCTTGACGATGCTGCGCGCCCTTCGCAGACATCGCTTACTATGGACAGACTCAATGGAGGAGAGTGTGGAACCGGTGATGCGTTGGGCAGTTTTCACCACCAGTGCTTTCCGGTCAGAGACAGAGCAGTTGCCATACCACACTGCGATACAGTTGGCATGGATGCTCTCGATGGTGCAGCGGTAGACGTTCACCAGAATCTGAGGAGACAGATGGACCTTCTTTAGTCTCCTCAGGAAGAAGAGATGCTGGCGAACCTTCTTGACTAGTGTAGCTGGTGAGCCTTCTCAACCGACATAGGCAACCCAAATTAATGGTACAAAACCCGTGTACTCAATAGTATTCCCCACAAAAACAAGTGATTCAGCAATCAATATGACAGAGCACAGATGGTGAACGGTTTAAGGTGATTGTAGAGAGATGCAATCCGCTATATGAACTGTTCCAGCAAAATCCGGGTGCACATCTGATCCTATTGCAGTCGTCCATCAAACAGAGAAACTAGTATTTCAATTTTTTTAAATGTAGCATATCCATTTAGATACGAAAGCATCAGCAAACAGAATTCTGGCCTCTGTTGTTCCAAATCAGAGATACACCAAAAATAATTTGAACACTGATCATGCCTGGTGGATGAAATTGGAAGGGTTACATTAGGAGAGAATATACCAGGCCATTTCCCTCACACATCAACGTCTAGCTTCAGAATGTTCTCTGTTCCACTGCATGGCCACCTCATAATGTCCATCAGAGGGTTTATCCGCCGAAAACCCCCCAGATATCCCCAGACCAATTAATTCCCTGCTGTCAACAACCTTTATTTTCCAAATCTCAAAAATACATCACAAAGTAAGCTCACAAAATCCAGACATCAGTCCAAAGATCCACCATCATCCATATTCAGTCATGAATTGAGGGCAATGAAACAGTTAATAGGGAGGTGGCTCCAGGCATATCCCTAACCCGAGATAGACACAAAATGCTGGAGTAACTCAGCAGGACAGGCAGCATGTGTCTGAAGGAATGAGTGACGTTCCGGGTCGAGACCCTTCTTCAGACTGATGTCAGGGGAGTGGCCGGGACAGAGATAGAATGTAATCAGCGACATTAAGACTGGTTGGAGAACTGGGAAGCGGGAGGGGATGGAGAGCAAGGGCTACTCATGCGAAATATGAGGTGCTACTCCTCCAATTTGTGTTCAGCCTCACTTGGACAATCAAGGAGGCCCAGGACAGAAAGGTCAGATTGGGATATCGAGGATCTCATAGCAACACGGACAGAGTCCAGCTTGTCCTCACCTTCCAACCCATCAGCCGTCGCGTACAGCATATAATCCTCCGATACTTTTGCCAACTCCAATGGGATCCAACTACTGACCATCTTCACCCATCACTAAGGAATACATAAATAATTTACAGAAAGTAGCAGGGGATCACGGGTCAAATGAGACGGAGGAACCGAGTGAAATCCAGCTTAGCCGGAAAGTGGTGTTAGGTAAATTGATTGGATTAAAGGCCGACAAATCCACAGGGCCAGATAGGCTGCATCCCAGGGTACTTAAGGAAGTAGCCCCAGAAATAGTGGATGCCCAAGTGGCAATTTTTCAAAACTCGTTAGATTCTGGAGTAGTTCCTGAGGATTAGAGGGTAGCTAATGTAACCCCACTTTTTATAAAAGGAGGGAGAGAGAAAACAGGGAATTACAGACCAGTTAGTTTAACATCGGTAGTGGGGAAACTGCTAGTCAGTTATTAAAGATGGAATAGCAGTCCATTTGGAAAGTGGTGAAATCATTGGACTAAGTCAGCATGGATTCACGAAAGGTAAATCATGTCTGACGAATCTTATTGAATTTTTTGAGGATGTAACTAGTAGAGTGGATAAGGGAGAAGCAGTGGATGTGTTATATCTGGACTTCCAGAAGGCTTTCGACAAGGTCCCACACAAGAGATTAGTATACAAACTTAAAGCACACGGTATTGGCGGTTCAGTATTGATGTGGATATAGAACAGGCTGGCAGACAGGAAGCAAAGAGTAGGAGTGAACTGGTCCTTTTCAGGATGGCAGGCAGTGACTAGTGGGGTGCCGCAAGGCTCAGTGCTGGGACCCCAGCTATTTACAATACATATTAATGATTTGGACAAGGGAATTAAATACAACATCTCAAAGTTTGCGGATGACACAAAGCTGGTGGGCAGTGTTAGCTGTGACGAGGAAGCTAGGAGGCTGCAAGGTGACTTGGATAGGCTGGGTGTGGGCAAATGCATGGCAGATGCAGTATAATGTGGATAAATGTGAGGTTATCCACATTGGTGGCAAAAACAGGAAAGTAGACTATTATTTTAATGGTGACCGATTAGGAAAAGGCGAGATGCAACGAGACCTGGGTATCACGGTACACCAGTCATTGAAAGTAGGCATGCAGTTGCAGCAGGCTGTGAAGAAAGCGAATGGTATGTTGGTATTCATAGCAAAAGGATTTGAGTACAATAGCAGGGAGGTTCTACTGCAGTTGTACAGGGTCTTGGTGAGGCCACACCTGGAGTATTGCGTACAGTTTTGGTCTCCTAATCCGAGGAAAGACATTCTTGCCATAGAGGCAGTACAGAGAAGGTTCACCAGACTGACTCCTGGGATGGCAGGACTTCCATATGAAGAAAGACTGGATAGACTTGGCTTGTACCCGCTGGAATTTAGAAGATTGAGGGGGGATCTCACAGAGACTTACAAAATTCTTAAAGGGTTGGACAGGCTAGATGCAGGAAGATTGCTCCCGATGTTGGGGAAGTTCAGGACAAGGGATCACTGTATAAGGATAAGGGGGAAGTCTTTTAGGACCGAGATGAGAAAATCATTTTTCACACAAGAGTGGTGAGTCTGTGGAATTTTCTGCCACAGAAGGTAGTTGAGGCCAGATTGTTGGCTATATTTAGGAGGGAGTTAGATGTGGCCCTTTTGGCTAATGGGATCAGGGGGTATGGAGAGAAGGCAGGTACAGGATACCAAGTTGGATGATCAGTCATGATCATATTGAATGGCGGTGCAGGCTCGAAGGGCTGAATGGCCTACTCCTGCACCTATTTTCTATGTTTTCTGCTTTCAGCAGACTGTACCCTCCGCAACTCGTCCCTTCCCACCCCAACCCAACCATCCCCTCCCCAGGTACTTTCCCCTGCAACCACAGGAGATGCAACACGTGTCCCTTTACCTCCCCCGTTAACTCCATCAAAGGACCCAGACAGTTTTTTCATGCGAGGCAGAGGTTCACTTGCACCTCCTCCAACCTCATCTACTGTATCCGCTGTTCCTGGAGTCAACATCGACGAGACCAAGCGCAGACTGGGAGATCATTTTGCTGAACACCTCCACTCATTCCGCCTCACCCTAACTAATCTCACGGTTGCTTAGCACTTTAACTTCCCCTCCCATTCTCAACCCAACCTTTCTGGCCTGGGCCTCCTCCATTGTCAGAGTGAGGTGCAGCGCAAATTGGAGGAACAGCACCTCATATTTTGTTTGGGTGGCATCTGCAGTTCTTTCCTACACATATTGAATAAGGTGGGGGGGGGGTTGGGGTGTCAAATGGGATAGTCAAGGACAGAGTTGAAGGGAAAGAGAGTAAAGGGATGGTTAATGACTCCAGAATTAACGGAAAAGAAAGCTCACAAAGGGATAGGAGAGTATGGCCAAGTGTAATAGGGATCGATGTGAAAGGGGCCACTTGTAAACATAATTGTATAAGGAGTAAGAGTGTTGTAAAAACAAGCCTGAAGGCTTTGTGTCTCAATGCGAGGAGCATTCGTAATAAGGTGGATAAGTTGAAGGTGCAGATAGCGATTAATGACTATGCTATAGTTGGGATCACGGAGACATGGCTCCAGGGTGACCAAGGCTGGGAGCTGAACATCCAGGGATATTCAATATTCAGGAGGGATTGACGAAAAGGAAAAGGAGGTGGGGTAGCGTTGCTGGTGATAGAGGAGATTAATGCAATAGAAAGGAAGGACATTAGCATGCAGGATGTGGAATCAATATGGGTAGAGCTGCGAAACTCTAGGGGCAGAAAACGCTAGTGGGAGTTGTGTATAGGCCACCTAACAGTAGTGTTGAAGTTGGGGATGGCATCAAACAGGAAAATAGAAATGCGTGCAACAAGGGTAACACGGTTATAATGGGCGACTTCAATCTGCATGTAGATTGAGTGAATCAAATTGGCAGGGGTGCTGAGGAAGAGGATTTCTTGGAATGTATGCGGGATATGTTTTCTCAACCAACATGTGGTGGAACCAACGAGAGAGCAGGCTATTCTAGACTGGGTATTGAGTAATGAGGAAGGGTTAGTTAGCAGTCTTGTTGCGCGTGGCCCCTTGGGCAAGAGTGACCATAATATGGTTGTGTTCTTCATTAGGATGGAGAGTGACAAAACTAAGTCAGAAACAAGGGTTCTGAACTTGAAGAAAGGTAATTTTTAAGGTAAGAGATGTGAATTGGCCAAGATAGACTTGCAGCTGATTCTTAAAGGGTTGTCAGTGGATGTGCAATGGAAGGTATTTAAAGATTGCATGGATGAAGTACAAAAATTGTTCATACCAGTTTGGCAAAAGAATAAATCAGGGAAGGTGGTGCATCCATGGATAACAAGGGAAATGAGGGATAGTATAAAAACAAAAGATGAGGCATACAAATTGGCCAGAAAAAGCAGCCTACCGGGGACTGGGAGAAATTCAGAATCCAGCAGGAGGACAAAAGGCTTAATTAGGAAAGGGAAAATAGATTATGAAAGGAAACTGGCAGGGAACATAAAAACTGACCACAACATTTTTATAGATATGTGAAGAGAAAGAGACTAGTTAAAACAAATGTTGGTCCCTTGCAATCAGAAACAGGTGAATTGATCATGGGGAACAAGGACATGGCAGACCAATTGAATAAGTACTTTGGTTTTGTCTTCACTAAGGAAGACATAAATAATCCGCCGGAAATAGCAGTGGAACGGGGGTCAAATAAGATGAAGGAACTGATTGAAATCCAGGTTAGCCGGGAGGTGGTGTTGGGTAAATTGAACGGATTGAAGGCCAATAAATCCCCAGGGTCAGATAGTCGGCATCCCAGAGTACTCAAGGAGGTAGCCACAGAAATAGTGGATGCATTAGTGATAATTTTTCAAAATTCCTTAGATTCTGTAGTTCCTGAGGATTGGAGGGTAGCTAATGTAATCCTACTTTTTAAAAGAGGGAGAGAGAAAGTGGGGAATTACAGACCAGTTAGTCTAACATCGGAAATGGGGAAACTGCTAGAGTCAGTTATTAAAGATGGGATAGCAGCGCATTTGGAAAGTGGTGAAATCATTGGACAAAGTCAGCATGGATTTACAAAAGATAAATCATGTCAAACAAATCTGATAGAATTTTTCGAGGATGTAACTAGTAGAGTGGATAAGGGAGAACCAGCGGATGTGTTATATCTAGACTTTCAGAAGGTTTTCGACAAGGTCCCGCATAAGAGATTAGCATACAAACTTAAAGCACACGGTATTGGGGGTTCATTATTGATGTGGATAGAGAACTGGCTAGCAGACAGGAAGCAAAGGGTAGGAGTAAACAGGTCCTTTTCAGAATGGCAGGCAGTGACTAGTGGGGTACCGCAAGGCTCAGTGCTGGGACCCCAGCTATTTACAATATATATTAATAATTAGGATGAGGGAATTCAATGCGACATCTCCAAATTTGCAGATGACACCAAGCTGGGGGGTATAGTCAGGTGTGAGGAGGATGCTTGGAGGCTGCAGAGTGATTTGGATAGGCTGAGTGAATGGGCAGATGCATGGCAGATGCAGTACAATGTGGATAAATGTGAGGTTATCCACTTTGGTGGCAAAAACAGGAAAGTAGACAATTATCTGAATGGTGGCCGATTAGGAAAAGGGGAGATGCAACGAGACCTGTGTGTCATGGTACACCAGTCATTGAAAGTAGGCATGCAGGTGCAGTAGGCAGTGAAGAAAGCAAATGGTATGTTAGCATTCATAGTGAAAGGATTTGAGTATAGGAGCAGGGAGGTTCTACTGCAGTTGTACAGGGTTTTGGTGAGGCCACACCTGGAGTATTGCGTAGAGTTTTGGTCTCCAAATCAGAGGAAAGACATTCTTGCCATAGAGGGGGTACAGAGAAGATTCACCAGACTGATTCCTGGGATGTCAGGACATTCATATGAGGAAAGACTGGATAAACTCGGCTTGTACTCGCTGAAACTTACAAAATTCTTAAGGGGTTGGACAAGCTAGATGCTGGAAGATTGTTCCTGATGTTGGGGGAGTCCAGAACAAGGGGTCACAGTCTAAGGATATGGGGGAATTCCTTTAGGACCGAGATGAGGAAAGCATTGTTTACACAGAGTGGCGAGTCTCTGGAATTCTCTGCCACAGATGGTAGTTGAGGCCAGTTCATTGGCTATATTTAAGAGGGCGTTCGATGTGGCACCTGTGGCTAAAGGGATCAGGGGATATGGAGAGAAGGCAGGTACGCGATACTTAGTTGGATGATCAGCCATGATCAGATTGAATGGCGGTGCAGGCTCGAAGGGCCGAATGTCCTATTCTGCATCTATTTTTCTATGTTTCTATATTCCTAACCTAGCCAGATGTACGGCTCTGACCCCGTGTTAAAGGCAAAATAATAAACGGTTAGAAAGGATGCAGATGCTGGTTTACACTGCAGATCGACACAACATGTGGGAGTAACTTAGCGGGACAGGCAGCATCTCTGGAGAGAAGGAATTTGTGAAATGTCGGGTTGACGATGATGCACCTAGGCTTCCTTTTGTAAATCTGGACCAGATTAGTCAATCTTCATACAAATCAACTCACTCTGAAGCCTGTCTATAAATAGCAGAGAGCAGCCGAGAAAGAAAAAGCTAAGGCACAAGACCATCTGTGATGGCGTGATTGTAGAGCACCAAATGTCATCTTGGCACCAACTCTGACATACAGTTTACACAAAGTCTTTTGATGGGGAGAGGAGACAAAACCACCAGTGCTGAATAGCTTATGGAATAGTATGAAGAACGGTCTCAACACAAAAATCCCTTCTCTCCAGAGATGTTGCTGAGTACCTCCAGCATTTTGTGTTTATCTTCAACTTAAACCAGCACCTGCAGTCTTTTTCGATGCAGTGCTTACAGAATGTTGTTTGTACTGCTCGCACCAGAAAATGTTTAGAAAAGCCAAGTCAATAGCCTTTTCTCAATAAATACCATGAAAACAATTACATGGACACTACATTGACATGGACACTAACAAATTACATGGATACTACACTGCAGTTTTGGGCCCCTAATGTGAAGGACATTCTTGCTACTGAGGTTGTGCAGTGTAGGTTCACAAGGTTAACTCCCAGGATGGTGGAAATGTCATATGCTGCAAGAATGGAGCGACTGTGCTTGTATACTCTGGAATTTAGAAGGATGAGAGGGGATCTTATTGAAACATAAGATTAACTGTTTGGACACACTTGAGGCAGGAAATGTGTTCCCGTTGTTGGGGGAGTCCAGAACCAGGGGCCACAGTTTAAGAATAAGGGGCAAGGCATTTAGAACAGAGATGAGGAAACACTTTTTCACACAGAGAGTGGTGAGTCTGTGCAATTCTCTGCCTCAGAGGGTGGTGGAGCCGGTTCTCTGGATACTTTTAGGAGAGAGCGTGATAGGGCTCTTAAAGATAGCGCAGTCAGGGGATATGGGGAGAAGGCAGGAATGGGGTACTGATTGTGGATGATCAGCCATGATCACAATGACTGGTGGTGCTGGCTCGAAGGGCCGAAGAGCCTACTCCTGCACCTATTGTCTTTTACACCAATACTGCTTTTCATGTTTACTGTGTGGAGATTGGCTCCCCACTTCCTAGAACACTCTTCAAATTGCTTGCAGGGTATTTTGTGATATCCTGAAGTCATGAGAAACATCTGAATGACAACCCTTCTAAAATCAATTGCTCTATTTATGAATCAGGACCATACCAAGACCATCCTCAGGCAATGATCCCCAGGGTCTTTGGGGCAAAGGTTTCCAAATGCATTAACATTTCCTTCTTGTGCCAAGGAACTCCAAAATTATTACCATCCAAGGAATCAGAAATATCATCAACTTGAGCTTGGGGTTGAGCTCGGGTTAAGAAAGATTTGGATAGTACTTCCACTTGATCTTGAAGAGCTGTTAATACGGTGAAAACAATGCACAAATGCAAGATTTTGTAACTAATCACAAAAGATAAATTCAAACACAAATAATGACTTGGAGATAGCGCTGACACAATAATATTGGCAAATTACACACAGCTTACAAACAAGAGAAAGTTATAATACAGGGGCAATAAAAGACCCTTATATTAGAATAAAAAGAAAGACACAAACATAACATGAAGCAACAATTGAGATCAAGGACAATGCTCTAGTGTTACAAGAGGCAGAGAAACACAAGGATTTATAAATATAACAGATGTCATTATTTCACAAAGGTTTTATTTTAAAATGCATGGTAATTGTTTTACTTCAATTTTAGCTTCAACTAGGACATTGCAGATGAATTACAATTCAGCCCATGTGAGATACTGTTATCAGACTAAACTAGTTGTAAACAACATTCACCAAATTAAGAGTTTAACTAAAGGAGGGAATGTTGACCCAGATTTGAGAAAATGAAAAACTTAGATTTCCAAGGGGATATACAATTACTGAATCAGAGATAAATGGATATTGGTGTGTGCAAGCATGTCCACATATCTTTTAAAAACTGTAGGGCAGGGTAAATAACGGTGGTTAAAAGGGCACACCTGGTGCTTTCCTTTATTTAGCCATGCTATGAAATGCAGTGGCAGGAAGCTTTGGTTGGAAATATGTGCATCATTATTATAGCACAGTTGAAAGAGTGCTGGGCACAACATGATGAGATACAATTGTTTCAAGACTGCACAATGCAAATATAAAAGAATGGAAAATCTTGAAAACGGCACATATTGGAATTTTAAGGGTAAACAGTGGTAGAAACAGTCAGCTGGCCAAACAGCAACTGTGGAACAAAACAGATTTTTTATTTTCTGAGACCCTTTATCAGCGTTTCTGACACTGGCTTTCCAAAATGAAACCGTATCTCATTCCACAAATCACCTACTGAGATTTACAAAGACTTTGCTTGCGCTGGATATTTCAGCTGAAACAATGGTAAAGATTCTGAAGAAGGGTCTCGACCCGAAACATCACCCATTCCTTCTCTCTGGAGAGGCTGCCTGCCATGTTGATTTACTCCAGCATTTTGTGTCTATCTATGAATGGTATGTAGGATGTGTTTTTTTATTGTTGGGATGGAGCAGAGTGGGCAGATATTGATGTTGGATACATAAAGTTATGTGGAATTTGGCTAAAGGAAATAAGTAGAAACTATTACTCAAAATCCATTTTGGGACACGTATTTAAAATCAGAAGAAATTGACATGAGAAAAAAATATCTTCACCCAGATGTTGGTATAATCTGGAGCTCACTGTCCAGAAAAGAAACAGGGCTCATTTAATTAGTAGGTAGACAAAAATGCTGGAGAAACTCAGCGGGTGCAGCAGCATCTATGGAGCGAAGGAAATAGGCAACGTTTCGGGCTGAAGAAAGGTTTCGGCATCTGCAGTTCCTTCTTAAACAATTAATTAATACATGGGTGTGCATTTTGTACACATGTGCATAGTTGAAGCTGTTGGAAGATGGGGGAAAAGCTGCGGAGTAATTTTGTTTCTTGGTGCTGCCTAACACGTAGAGTTCTTCCGACAGTTTATTTGTTTATGGACCCAGGCAAAATTACCGCAGGAATCCAGTGGACTCTACTCATCCCTTTTTTCTTGGTGATAACATGGGCATCCTGGATTTCAATCCCAAATTCTTCTCAATGCTGGCAATATTTGAGACATCTTTCCTGGCTTTTAGGGCTGACTTTAAGGAAAAGAGCACAAATGCAAAAAAAAAAAAACAACCAGACACAACAATGCACATGTGCCTCACACTTCATGCATTTCAACTGATGCTAATTCTTCAATGATCGCAATCTGATTTCAAGAAGCCATACCCATTATTCTGATGGCCATATATCTGGTGTGGAACGAGTGATATAAATGCCACAAAAATTAGTATGGGTTAGGCATCAACTAGCGAAATGCCTGTCAATTTCCACATCCGTGCATCAAAGTATCCTTTCTAAAGGGCCAGGTCAAACCCATTCATTTGGAATCATTAGTGGGCAGACATTTTATTCCTGCGCAAATTCACATTACTTATTCACATGTGCTCTTTGGCACTCATAATGACTTGAAATGGAAAGTGCAGCACTCCTTCGCAGCACCATTTCCTATTCTGACAAACAAAAGCATATTCCAATCGCACTTGGGTACAGGATGACATTTTTTCAATTCAGTAAACTAGAATAAACCAGGCATGGCTAACTCTCGGACTCTAGTGACACAAGAGACCCCCATTCTTCTGGAACTCAGTTATTTCATTATGATGAAACTATTACGTTTGCCCTGGCATCTTAAGGAGGCAGAACATCTCCAAGTGTCCATGGGCATGACCAGAACATAATTACAACCAGTTACCTAAACTTTACAAAATGTCCTTTTAAGTGTTCATATACATGATCCGTTAACAGAAAAAATGATAAAGAAGAATCATCGGAAAGGTTAATGAAAAGAATTGAATACAGATGCACCTGAATATTACTCAAGGGTTACGCCCCGTGGACCCTGTGCAAGTCAGATGTTACGTTAATTCGAAACACTGCATTACTGTGCACATGTAAATATGCTATCCGACATGGAGATCATGTGGGAGCCCAACACAGAGACCACTTGGGTGCCAATGGGCTTAAAGAATCTACCAACAGTCTGTCACAGAGGGTAGTTGAGGCCAGTTCATTGGCTATATTTAAGAGGGAGTTAGATGTAGCCAAGGGGATCAGAGGGTATGGAGAGAAGACAGGTACGGGATACTGAGTTAGATGATCATCCATGATCATATTGAATGGCGGTGCAGGCTCGAAGGGCCAAATGGCCTACTCCTGCACCTAATTTCTATGTACCTTTAGTTTTGTATTATGTGGTGTTGGGGGGGGGGGGGGGGGGGGTGGAATAACTTTTTGTTATCTCTTTCCTCGACGGAGACATTGTGGAGCTGACAGCCTCTTGCTGGGGATTGACCTCGGGAGCTCCAACCGTTTTTTTAAAATGATACCGCGGCGACCACTGTTCACAGAAGTCTTCCAAAGTCCCCGTGGACACCGCGTGTTCCCTCTCCAAGGACACGCAGGCACGGATGTAGGCCCGAAAATGGGGCAGGCAGTCAACCCTGGTGCGGCTGTCGACTACCGCTGCCTGAACCCGTGAATGGCCAGGCCCAGGAGCAGACGGACAGGGAGAACGCCCCCCCCCCCCCGACCTACTCCCCTCTGTACCGGGAGCCCAAATATCCAGAGTTTGGGCCAAAATGTAGCCAAAACCTGAGGAACAGCCCCATCAGATAGTCAAACAGGGGCTGCAAAGTCTCACAATGCATGTACAAATGGAACACGGTCTCTTCCTCGCTGCAGAAGTGACAGACAGCTGGCGAGTCTGTGAACTGGGGTTCTTTGTTGTTTGTCATGTTGTTGGGTCCTTTGTTGTTTGTCATGTACATCAATGATCTGGATGAAGGGGTGGTAAATTGGATTAGTAAGTATGCAGATGATACCAAGATAGTGGGTGTTGTGGATAATGAAGAGGATTTCCAAAGTCTACAGAGTGATTTAGGCCAGTTGGAAAAATGGGCTGAAAGATGGCAGATGGAGTTTAATGCTGATAAATGTGAGGTGCTACACCTTGGCAGGACAAATCAAAATAGGACGTACATGGTAAACGGTAGGGAATAGAAGAATACAGTTGAACAGAGGGATCTGGGAATAACCGTGCATAGTTCCTTGAAGGTAGAATCTCATATAGATAGGGTGGTAAAGAAAGCTTTTGGTATGCTAGCCTTTATAAATCAGAGCATTGAGTATAGAAGCTGGGATGTAATGTTAAAATTGTACAAGACGTTGGTGAGACCAAATCTGGAGTATGGTGTACAATTTTGGTCGCCCAATTATAGGAAGGATGTCAACAAAATAGAGAGGGTACAGAGGAGATTTACTAGAATGTTGCCTGGGTTTCAACAGCTAAGTTACAGAGATAGGTTGAATAAGTTAGGTCTTTATTCTCTGGAGCGCAGAAGGTTAAGGGGTGACTTGATAGAGGTCTTTAAAATGATGAGAGGGATAGACAGAGTTAATGTGGACAAGCTTTTCCCTTTGAGAATAGGGAAGATTCAAACAAGAGGACATGACTTTAGAATTAAGGGACAGAGGTTTAGGGGTAACATGAGGGGGAACTTCTTTACTCAGAGAGTGGTAGCGGTGTGGAATGAGCTTCCAGTGGAAGTGGTGGCGGCAGGTTCGTTGGTATCATTTAAAAATAAATTGGATAGGCATATGGATGAGAAGGGTATGGAGGGTTATGGTATGAGTGCAGGCAGGTGGGACTAAGGGAAAAAAGTTGTTCGGCACGGACTTGAAGGGCCGAGATGGCCTGTTTCCGTGCTGTAATTGTTATATGTTATATATTATATGTTATATGTTATAAGTATCTGTTACCCCAGCTCCCAGGTGTAAAAGGGGAGGACTTCATTAAAGAGAGACCTCCACTGTGGACCTATCCTGCCATCAGGTGGTAACACAGACCGCCAGGACATATCTGGAAGACAAGAGCGAGGAAGGGCAGAGTATACACAGGCAGCCTGTACAGTATGCGCCTCTCCACATCACGAAACGGCACACTGGGCATATCGGAAAGGCCCGGGACGTAGGTCCTATGAGCAATTCCGATGGAGTGGGGGTAAGCTCGGCCGGAATCACTCCACGCACACACATCTCCTCAATACCCATCATAACAGAGTGAGGACCGTCCACCCTCGCAGGCACAGCACCTCCCTCACCTTGTGGAACAGCTCCCTGGCTGAAGGTGACCAGATTCCTGGATTTAAGTATATCCCGATAAAAGCCAGGTAACTCCCGCCTGGCATGTCGACTGGTGCCCGCTACTGGGAGCTGTGTGCCCTCCTGAAGGCTGCGACCCTGGCGGAAAAAGTACATCGCCACGCATGCCATCTAGGAGTACAACTCGGAATACAAATACCTCAGCAGGGTTCTGAGATGGAGAGACGCTACCTGGGTACGGACGCAAACCAGTGCCTGACCGCCCTCCACCAACGGGAGACTCAGAACCCCTGCAGAGACCCAATGATTCTTCCCTCCCCAGAAGTAGTTCACCAACCTCCTCTGGATCATGGTGACAAATAAAGAGGGTGGGACCAGAGTGGCCAGCAGGTACCACAACATAGAGGCCACCAGCTGGCTTGTGACCAATGCTCTCCCCCAATAAGAGAGCACACCAAGAAGGCCTAACCAAAGCCCTAGCCGGCCAAAGACTTTCGCCTCTAGCTCCTACCAGTTCGTCGGCCAAGCACCCTCAGTGGGATTCAGGTACACCCCCAGGTAGAGGAGGTGCGTGGTGCTCCACGCATAAGATGCCATCTCCTCCAGCAGGGAGTTCACCTCCCATTGACCCACCAAGAGACCAGAACACTTCCTCCAGTTGATCCTGGCAGCTGAGAAAACCTGCTGGCACTCGCGTATCCTCCGCAGGTCAAAAGAAGGTAGGTCGAAAGAACCACCTCCACCCCCGGCCCAGGTAGAGCCAGGCCCGTCAACCACCTAAGGAGAAGGCACAGGAATGGCTCTACACAGACGGAATACAGCTGGCCGGACATGGGACATCTCTGACGTACCCCCCTCCTAAAGTGAATGGGGGCCAACAAAGAGCCGTTGTCCTTAACAAGGCACACCGCAGCAGCGTACTCGGGGCACAAAGTGCGGTCCAAATCCGAACGTCTGCAGAGTCCCGAGAAGGCAGTCATGAACCACCCTGTCAAAACGCCTTCTCCGGGTCAAGGGAGAGAAAGGCGACTGATTGTCCAGCCCCCAGGGACAGATGGATCAGGTCCCAAATCAGATGGATATTATCCTGGATGGACCGGCCAGAGACTGTGTAGGACTGGTCCGGGTGGATCACTTGGGCCAGCACGGGGGCCAGGCGGTTCTCCATTGCCCATGCAAAGTCTTTGTAATCTGTGCTGAGGAGAGAGACCGGGCGGCAGTTCTTCAAAAGGCGGAGATCGCCCTTCTTCGGTAGCAGGACAACGACTGCCCAGCGCCATGAGAAGGGCATCGCCCCGGTCGCCAGGCTCTCCTCCAGGACCTTCATATAATCACCCTCCAGGACATCCCAGAAGGCTCTAAGAAACTCCACCATCAGCCCATCCAGTCCTGGAGACTTGCCCCCTCTGAGCTGATGCAGGGTAGCAGTCGGCTCCTCCAGAGTTAAGGGATCATCGAGATGTTCAGCCACTTCTTTGCACACTAAGGATAAGCCCTCCCACAGGACACCCTGCGCATCCCCACCAGATGTACCCACGGAGTCCTGCAGAAAGACTGGACCAAGGCACAGATGCTCTCTGGATCTGTGACAGAGGAGCCATCATATGCAAGCAACTCAATGAGCTGCCTGCGGGCTCCTCGCTACTTCTCCAGAGAGAAGGGGGAGACGCGGTCCAATCTTGCAATACCTGGATTTGCGACCTCATATATAGCCCAGGGACCTCCTAAGCTGCAAATCCCTCAGTGCTCCCTTCTTGCCAATAAGCAAGCCGATATATGAGGTCGCAAATCCAGGTATTGCAAGATTGGACCGCGTCTCCCCCTTCTCTCTGGAGAAGTGGCGAGGAGTCCGCAGGCAGCTCATTGAGTTGCTTGCATATGATGGCTCCTCTGTCACAGATCCAGAGAGCATCTGTGCCTTGGTCCAGTCTTTCTGCAGGACTCCGTGGGTACATCTGGCCAATATGCGGGCCATGACCGTGTGTGCGCTGGGATAAAGTCCACTCGGACCAGGCAGTGGTCCGAGCACAGTACCGGAAGCATGGAGGCCGCCAAGACATAGGCCTTGGAATACGTGAACAACCACCCTCATACCTGTACGTAAAGGCACTAGTCAGGATGGAAATTCTGCCATGCATCGACAAGCTCAAAAAAGTCTAGCAGCCCTCTTAGTCTTGACTGCTGCTAGGTTACGGTGAACGCCAGAGCGATCTCTCGCCTCGACGGAGCACCAACCTTGGGAGCCTGCGGACTTAACATCGTGGAGCTCGCGGTCCCCGGTTAGGGATCGACTTCAGGAGTTCCAAGCCGCAGGAGCTTCGACCACCCCGACTGCAGATGGTTCCACTGCCCCGACCGCGGAGAAAAGGAGGAAAGAAGATAAGACATTACTGCCTTCCATCACACTGGGGAATGTGGTGGAGCCGCTGTGGTGGAGGTTTATGTTAATTTTCATGTAGTTGTGTGTCTTGTTGCTTGTTTTTGGTATGACTGTGTGGCAACTAAAATCTTTGTATGTTACAAAACATACTTGGCTAATAAATTAATTACGATTACGATTGTGTCAGTGCAAGTTTATACAAGTCACCGATTACACTCAATAATGCAAGTCGGAGAGTCCCTGTATTTAGCTGGCATGTATCCAACCAGGCAGCTGGGAGGGTAAAAGAGTGTCTGGGCTAGCTGCAAAGATTTCACTAACACAATTTAAGGATAAGGGGGAATTCTTTTAGGAACGAGATGAGAAGATCATTTTTCACACAGAGAGTGGTGAGTCTGTGGAATTCTCTGCCACAGAAGGTAGTTGAGGCCAGTTATTTGGCTATATTTAAGAGGGAGTTGGATGTGGCCCTTGTGGCTAAAGGGATCAGGGGGTATGGAGAGAAGGCAGGTACAGGATACGGAGTTGGATGATCAGCCATGATCATATTGAATGGCGGTGCAGGCTCGAAGGGCCAAATGGCCTAGTCCTGCACCCATTTTCTATGATTCTAATTACTTCCATCTCAGCTGCAGGAATACAACACATAACAATAACCCCTTCAGATGTTTAATAATCTTTAATTATGCTATTGGGTCATTGATGTGGAAAGCTGTACAATTTTCTCAATTCAAGGACAGTCCATAATTTGGATATATAGATATACATCTGGTGCCCAATCGACGCAAGGAAAAATAATAACACTCCAACTTGCTCTCAATATCCACGTGCACTACAGTAACAAAATCACAAACTTGCAGCAGGTGCAGAGTATGTATAACCCAGCAAGACAGTGGGGAAACTAAGCCAGCAATTTGGCCAAATCACTGGATATTTTCAAGAGTGTTAGATTTCACTCTCAGGACTAAACAAATCAAATGATATGAAGGAAAAGCAGGAACGGGGTAGTGACTTTAGACGATCAGCCATGATCATATTGAATGGCTTTGCTGGCTCGAGGGGCCGAATGGCCCACTCCTGCACCTATTTTCCTATGTTTTTAAATAATGCACTATGCATATTTTCCGAGAGATACTATGTAGATTTATAGAAAGGCTGAACAAGGTTCTCCCCCATCAGTCCTAAATTGCTGTCACATTTCATGATCTGTGCCACTTTTAAACGACTAGCAGTATCCCGTTTCCCACTGGACATCCTGACAAAGATGCTTTCTGACTTGGATGTTATTGAAACAAGACTTAGATGCTACTGAAACAAGTTCCAGAGAGACTTAGTAACTTCAAAATATTCCAACAGTCTGTAGATCAGATTTAAATTTATGTTCACCATGAAAGTGTTCCCACTGATAAGCACCGAATGCAGAAATTGAAAGCCCTCATACATCAATGAAAATTAGATTGTTGCTCAATGCGGAAGCAACGAGACTGAGCATTAGTCAACACTTTAGATCATTGCAGTCCTTAAAGAGGACACTGCAGTGCTCAAAAGAACATGCCACAGATATTATGCAGGGTATTTAGACAGAATTAAGCAGCAGTGAAGAGTACATGCATATGCACCAAAATGGTACATCACCATAATACAAAGCATTTTGAATAAGCCACTTCCAGGAATTTCACCTTTGAATTCTGTGCCATCAAGTCCCCTGATGGCTTCCATGGCATCCTCGCTCCTCTCCAAATGCACAAAGGCATAATCCTTAACGATATCGCACTCCAGGACCGTCCCATACTCCTCGAATTTGGCCTGCAGTTCCTGGCTGGTGCAACCACTGCCTAGGTTACCCACGTGAAGTTTGGTGGACGACTTGGACCCACCCTTGCTGGCCTCGACATTGATGCAGACGCCATGCAGCTTATAGTGATGCAGGTTCTCAATTGCCTCCTTTGCTGCCTCCCTGTCCTTCATGTGCACAAAGCCATAATTCTGTTGAAGGACAAGGGTATAGAGGTTACAAATCAAATTAAATCTCTTCCTCCTATACAAATGCAAGTGCTATTGCTTGTGTATTTTACATTCACATCTTGGGAAAACATCGACATTATGGGGCCAGGAAATCCTTACCAAGATTCATAAAAAAAATAGAAACATAGAAAATAGATGCAGGTGGAGCCCAATCGGCCCTTCGAGCCCGCACCACCATTCAAAACGATCATGGCTGATCATTCATAATCAGTAGGGGGTTACACAAAAAGCTGGAAAAACTCAGCGGGTGCAGCAGCATCGAAGGAGCAAAGGAGACGTTTTGGGTCGAGACCCCTCTTCAGACCCTGTAATCATAATCAGTACCCTGTTCATGCTTTCTCCCCATATCCCTTGATTTCTTTAGCCCCAAGAGCTATATCCAACTCTCTCTTGAATACATCCAGTGAATAGGCCTCCACTGCCTTCCGTGGCAGAGAAATCCAGATTCATAACTCTCTGGCTGAAAAAGGTTCTCCCCCATCAGTTCTAAATGGCCTACCCTTTATTCTTAAACTGTGACACCCTGATTCTGGACCCCCCAGAAGGAAAACATTTTTCCTGCAACTAGCTTCTCCAATACTTTGGGAATTTTATGTTTATTTTAGATCCCCTCTCATCCTTCTAAATTCCAGTGAACACAAACCCAGTCGACATACTCTTTCATCACATGTCAGTCTCGCCAACCCGGGAATTAACCTGGTGAACATACGCTGCACTCCCTCAATAGCAATAATGTCCTTCCTGAAATCAGGGAGACCAAAATTGCACACAATACTCTAGGTGTGGTCTCACCAGGACACTGTACAACTGCAGTAGGACCTCCTTGCTCCTAAACTCACATCCTCCCGCAATGAAGGCCAATATGCCAATAGCTTTCTTCACTGCCTGCTGTACCTGCTTGCTTATTATCAGTGACTGATGTGCAAGCACACCCAGGTCTCCCTGCACTTCATTTTTCTTAATCTGGCAACATTCAGATAAATTGCCTTCCTGTCATTACCACAAATGTGGATAACGTCACATTTATCCACATCATAATGCATCTGCCATACATCTGTCCACTCACCCAACCTCCCTTACACCCTCACTGCATTCTCCTCGCAGCTCACACTGCTACTCATCTTTGTGTCATCAGGCAAACGCAGTGACATTTACTTCTCTTGTCTAAATCGTTGTCTAGACACTAATAGTCCTACCCATCACTGCTCTCCAAATGCACTGCTATTACAAGCTTGTTCAAGACCAACAGTTTTCCTCATTCACCAGTACCCTACAACATTCGACAAGAAGCCTGGTGGGTCCACATTGGCTTCAGAAACAAGAGGGTATGGAGAGAAGGCAGGTATGGGATACTGAGTTGGATGATCAGCCATGATCATATTGAATGGCGGTGCAGGCTCGAAGGGCCGAATGGCCTACTCCTGCACCTAATTTCTATGTTTCTAACAGTGCAAGGAAGTTCAAGATGAGTTTATGCACATAAAAAGCATTTTTTTTGAAATTATCAGAATTAGCAATCTCTTAAACAAGTATGGATAACTTAGGAAATGATAGTACTGATGTTAACAGCAAATTGCATCCATCTGACTTGATTTTTTTTTTAAAGTGGAAGTAACAGAGTTGGTTGGGGAATGTTGACATCCTCGGGCATTTGATAAGAAATGCCCGAGGATTGTCCTCGGGCATGTGGGAAGTCATGGAGTCTGATAGACTTCCACATCTGCGCCAGGTGCGTTGAGATGGGGCTCCTAAGGGACCGTATCAGGAACAGGGAGCAGCAGTTCGATGACCTCTGTCTGGTCAGGGAGAGAGAGGAGGTAATAGAGTTGTAGATAGGTGGTCACACCAAGACCACGAGGGACAGACAAGTGGGTCACTGTTAGGAGGGGCAAGGGGCAGACGCAGGAACTAGAGAGTACCCGGGTGGCTGTACACCATGGCAATAAGTACTCCGCTTTGAGTAATGTTGGGGGGGGGGGGGGAGACAGCCTACCTGCGGATTCCGACAGCAGCCGGCCCTCCAGCACAGAGACTGGCCCTGTTGCTCAGAAGGGTAGGGAAAAGAAGAGGGCAATACTAATAGGGGACTCTATAGTTAGGGGGTCAGATAGGCGATTCTGTGGACGTGGTCAGGAGACCAGGATGGTAGTCTGCCTTCCTGGTGCCAGGGTCTGGGATGTGTCTGAACGTGTCCAGGATATCCTGAAATGGGGTCATGGTAATATAGGTACCAATGACATAGGTAGAAAAAGAGAAGACGTCCTGAAAGGAGAATTTAGGGAAGGAGGAGAGTTAAGGAGAAGGACCGCAAAAGTAACAATCTCAGGATTACTGCCTATGCCACGCGACAGTGAGAGTAGGAATGGAGTGAGGTGGAGGATAAATGCGTGGCTGAGGGACTGGTGCAGAGGGCAGGGATTCAAGTTTCTGGATCATTGAGACCTCATTTGGGGAAGGTGTGACCTGTATAAATAGGACGGGTTGCACCTGAACCCAAGGGGGACCAATATCCTGGCAGGGAGATTTGCAAAGGCTACTGGGGAGACTTTAAACTAGAACGGTTGGGGGAGGAACTCAAATAGAGAAAGCTAGTAGACAATGTGCGAGGCAGGAGGCAGAGAAGGGAAGCACTCAGACCCAACATGTAGGGGAGAAAGAAGAAAAAGATAATACAGAATAAGAGGTGGTGGGTTTCTTAAATGTGCATATTTTAATGCTAGAAGCATTGTAAGAAAGGTGGATGAGCTTAGAGCCTGGATTGACACCTGGAAGTATGATGTTGTGGCGATTAGTGAAACATGGTTGCAGAATGGCTGTGATTGGAAACTAAATATTCCAGGATTTCAGCATTTATCATTTAAAAATAAATTGGATAGGTATATGGACGGGAAAGGAATGGAGGGTTATGGTATGAGTGCAGATAGATGGGACTAGGTGAGAATAGGTGTTTGGCACGGACTAGAAGGGTCGAGATGGCCTGTTTCTGTGCTGTAATTGTTATATGGTTTGTTATTAATGTCTGATAACATTGATTCAATTCAGGGCATTTAACAAACTATAGCCAAGTGGAAGAAGGTTGAATATGAGAAAACAGTAGTATAAAAGACATTTTATCCTCAAGAATGAGTGGAGGTTATGTGGTGGCGGTGGTATATTTTTTACGATTAGAGGCTTGTGAGCAGCGGGATTGGTGCCGTGAAATTAGCTGTTTGTCATAGGTATTAATGAGTTAGACACCTTCACTAATATTCTAATGGTATAAAAGGAGAAAGATCAACTTAGAAATTGGGTATGGCATATTGAATTTATCTAGGACAATTACAAAGTGGGAAATTCAACCAGGGCAGGACGTAGATGGCAACAGCTGGCACCTGGGGGAGTGTGGCTAGAGTGTGGGGGAGTGTGGCTAGATTGGCATGATGATCCATAGACAGGGTCAAAGTGTGTCTGCTTCTGTACAGCACCGCGAGTCTCACAAAGTGAATGGGAAACGAACCACAACAGGAACCCAAGGATATATTTAAAAATAAAACAAGTGTCTAGGTTGAAGTGTTAGGGCCAAAATGAAAGCAGATTTAATAGCACGTTTCTGAAAGTATGGAATTTGCAAAACTCTGTGTTAGAGAGTCAGGAAATGGGTCAACCCCCAAACGGTCACCCATTCCTTCTCTCCAGAGATGCTGCCTCACCCGCTGAGTTACTCCAGCATTTTGCACCTACGATTTAAACCAGCATCTGCAGTTCTTTCTTGCACAGGCAATGGGCTTAGTTTCATTACTCTCGGTTAGTTCAAATAGCCTCCTAAAGAGATACTTTAGATAAACATATAACAATATACTGTACTTAGCCCCATTTTACTAGCCCTGTTCACAATAGGAGCCTCTCTCCAGTCAACTCAGTGTTTGAAACATAGAAAACAGGTGCAGGAGTAGGCCATTCAGCCCTTCGAGCCTGCACCACCATTCAATACGATCATGGCTGATCATCCAACTCCGTATCCCCTACCTGCCTTCTCTCCATACCCCTTGATCCCTTTAGCCACAAGGGCCACATCTAAGTCCCTCTTAAATATAGCCAATGAACTGGCCTTAACTACCTTCTGTGGCAGAGAATTCCACAGATTCACCAGTCTCTGTGTGAAAAATGTTTTTCTCATCTCAGTCATAAAAGACTTCCCCCTTATCCTTAGACTGTGACCCCTTGTTCTGGACTTCCCCAACAATCTTCCTGCATCTAGAACCCCTTAAGAATTTTGTAAGTTTCTATAAGATCCCCCCTCAATCTTCTAAATTCTATCGAGTGCAAGCCGAGTCTTTCTTCATATTAAAGTCCTGCCATCCCATGAATCAGTCCGGTGAATCTTCTCTGTACTCCCTCTATGGCAAGAATGTCTTTCCTCAGATTAGGAGACCAAAACTGTACGCAATACCCCAGGTGTGGCCTTACCAAGACCCTGTGCAACCCCTTAAGAATGTTGTAAGTGAGGCGCCAACCTATCCACTCCCTCCCTCAACACAACTTCAACTCGGGGTCCCACTGCCCCGGGGCTACACCGACCCGACTCCCCGTCCCCACCTTGATCAGGTCGCACTCGCTGACCGGTCCGTACTTCTCGAACAGGGAGCGGATCTCCTCGACGGTGGTAGGCCGCGACAAGTTGCCCACGAAAATCTTCACCATCTTCCTTGGTCTTTTGGAGCGTTTGGAGATGAATAACGGATGAAGCTAGAGAGTGGAAAATACGAACTACTAAGCGACAACACAAGTTTAAAAACAACAAACGCCGGCGACTCCAACTCGACCAAACTCCGCCAACGAGGGCAACTAAAATGGCGCCGCTCGTCTCCCCGCTCTCACCTTGCGTCACGCGCTCTCCCCCCCACGCCTCTGATTGGACAATGGTCATGTCAGTCCTTACTCCAACTGTGCTGATTGGGTGATACCCAGTCGATATGTGTTCTGAGTGGGCGCCGAGCTGTCAGTCCTCGCCCCTTAGACCCGCCCCTTCTTGACGTGCTCGTGCCGGAACCAATCAACAGCAAACATTAAGGACCTCCTCCTCTATAATCTTTGATCAACAGCGGACAAAGGGGGCGGGAGATCAGTATGGGTTAAAAGAAGAATTCTTGCAACACTCAGCCACATGTTAAACAGACCACATTTTTTGCAGGAAGGAACTGCACATCAAAGATAATATGATCTTTACAATACAATAGATTTTATTCGTCACATTGCACATAAAGTGCAAGTGCAAGTGAAATTAAGTTGCCAACAACGGTACAATGATAAAGAACAGACAAAACACAATAAAAATTTAACACAAACATCCACCACAGTGATGAAGGCACAAAAATTGGCCAGTCCTCCTCCATTTTCCCCCGTGATCGCGATCTCCACCCTCCGCAGCCGTCGCTGCGGGTGTCCAGACAAGGTAAAAAGTCCAGGTAAGCCTTGAATCGGTGCCTCCCCACCGGAGACCGTGGCTTCAGGCTGGTGTAGGCCGCAGGTCGGAGATTTAAAGTTCGCGCCAGAGCCAGAAGCACCGCAGACTGCAGGGCTGGCGATCTGGAGCTCTCCTCCAGACCGCGCTCCTGATAGTAAGTAAGCCCCTGCCGTGCCAGCGGTAGAAGTAGGCCGTGGGCCGGCAGTTGGAGCTCTTCTTCCCCCAGGTCCACCACGAGGGATTCCCAGGCTGCCGGCTGCCGTGGGCCAGTGAAACGGAGCGCTCCCCTCCGGCGAGGGCTCGCCCGCTCCCTGCCGAGATCTTTGCTGCAGATGCTGGTTTAAACAGAGGATTTTTCCTGCATCTAGCTCGTCCAGTCCTTTTAAAATTTTATATGTTTCTATAAGATCCACCCTCATCTGTCTAAACTCCACTGAATACACCTAGTCTTTTCAATCATTCCTCATATGACAGTCCCGCAATCCCAGGGGTCAATCTTGTGAACCTACGCTGCAGTCCCTCAATCACAAGGATGTCCTTCCTCAAATTAGGAGACCAAAACTGTACACAATACTCCAGATGTGGTCTCACCAGAGCCCTATACAACTGCAGAAGAACCCCTTTACTCCGATACTGAAATCCTCTTGTTATGAAGGCCAACATTCCGTTAGCTTTCTTCACTGCCTGCTGTACCTGTAAGCCAACTTTCAGAGACCGGTGTACAAGGACGCCCTGGTCTCACTGCACCTCTCCCTAATTTCTTGCCTAATGTGGATTTCGTTCAGTTCCTCCATCACCCCAGATCCTCTGGCCACTACTCCATCAGGAAGATTGTTTCTGTCCTCCTTAGTCAAGACAGATCCTAAGTACCTGTTCAACTCATTTGCCATTCCCTTGGTCCCCATAATAAATTCACCTTTTTCGGTTTTCAAGAGTCCAACTTTGGTCTTAACTAATTTTTTCCTCTTCACCATAACTAAAGAAACTTTTACTATCCTGCTTTATATTCTTGGCTAGCTTAGAATTTCTCTTTTCTCCCCGTAATGTCACCCCTTGCAAGGGACTGAATTTAATTCCTCACCAACAGAGCAACCCCATCCCATCTGTCCACCTCTCTGTCTTTTCGATAGGAGGTATACCCTTGAATATTCAGTTCCCAGCCCTGGCCCTCTTGCACCCATGTCTCAGTAATTCCCACAACATCATAGTTGCCAGTTTCTAACTGAGCCTCAAGCTCGTCCACTTTATTCCTTATACTTTGCGCATTCATATACAGCACTTTGATCTCCGTATTCACTTCCCCCCTCACACCACTCGCAATTGGCCCTGACCTTACTCTGTTGTCCCTTCTCGAGCTTTCCTTCTCATTAATTCAAGAATCTTTTGTAATTTTTCCTGAAGCCACTTCCCCTTCAACTCCATCTTTATATTCCCAATTTGTCAATCCCTCCCCCCCACTGTTTAGTTTAAACCAACATGTAACGCTAACAAACCTGCCTGCCAGAATGTTGGTCCCCCTCCAGTTAAGGTGTAACCCGTCCGTTTTGTACAGGTCATCCCTACCCCAGAAGAGATCCCATTGGTCTATAAATCTAAATCCTTGCTCCCAGCTACAGCAACCTCAACCACACATTCAGATCCCCTATCTCCCTGTTCCTGTCCTCACTAGCACGAGGTACTGGAAGCAGTCCAGAGATAACCACCCTTGAAGTCCGGCATTTCAGTCTTCCCAACTCTCTGAAGTCATGTTGGAGAACCTCCTTTCTCTTCTTCCCGATGTCGTTTGTGCCTACTTGCACAACTACTGCCGGCTGTTCACCTTCTCCCTCGAGGATCTTCTGAATTTGGCTTGCGACATCCTGAACCCTGGAATCAGGAAGGCAACAGACCATCCCCACATCTCATCTGCCGCTACAAAATCTCCTGTCCGCTTCTCGGACAATGGAGTCACGCACCACTAGGGTTCTGCCCGATGTCGGTCTCGCCGTTCGAGTCACATCTCTAGGATTGGCGCCACCAGTCCAATGTTTCCAGTCGCTCAGACTGGAAACGTCGTCTCCCAGAACAGTTCCCAAGAGTGCGTACCTGTTTTCATTAGGCACAGCCATCTGGGTCTTCTGCACTCCATGATTTCCACCCTTTCTCTCCGTCACACACCTTGGTTCTTCCCGTATCCTTGGCGTGACAACCTAACTGTAGGTCCTGTCCAGGAAACTCTCATTTTCCCGGATGGCCCTGAGGTCATCCAGCAGCTTCTCCAGTGGCCCTAGATGGTGCTTTAGGAGCAGAAGCTGGGCACACTTACCACAGTTGTAGCAGCTTGAGGCTCCATCTGTGTCCCTGGGCTCCCACATTCTGCAAGCCTCACACTGTTTCATCTGTCCTGACATGTGTTCATCGTGTTCCATCCACTCAAGCTTTATATGTAGTTTCCTCACCAAAGACTCTCGAGCCAAAGACTCGCACAGCACTCTACTCACAAGGCTGCTCCCTAAGAGCCGTTTTGCTTATATTGACTGATAAATGGCCTAATTTACCAATTTATGAACCAAATTCCTCAGTTTTAAACTGGTTTCCCCCTCTGACTCACCTCTTTCTCTCCTCTCACACGGGCTTCAGCCAATCACTGCTTCTTCCTGCTTCTCCTTGTTGCTGCTTCTTCAGAATACACGTACATTCTGTGGCCCTTGAGAATGAGGATTATTTGCTTTCACTCCAGTTATGTGATTTTGAGATGGCTGGAATGGCCTATATGGGAACTCAAGATTTTTCCGTGGATGTGGAGGGTGGTGGCTGATCCAGTGTGTGAGTGATCTAACCGTTCCAATCCTTACACGGGCTTCTTTTGTGTTCACAGCATGCAACCTTAATGTTCTCATAGCTAGTGACAGGGAACTGTAAATGCTGGTTTGCAAAATAAGCCGCAGACTGCTGGAGTAGCTCAATGGGTCACCGTTCCCACCGCAATTCCCTGGTTAACTCGTCCCTTCCCACCCATACCCCCCCCCCCCCCCCCCCCCTCAGGTATGTTCCCCTGAAAATGCAACTCATGTCCCTGAGATGCAACACCAGTCCCTATAGCTCCCCCCTCGAATGTGTTCAAGGACCCCCTGCAGGAGGAATTCATGCTTAGGCTAGTTACCGTTATCATCTTATACTATTTTGTCTCGATATTTTTAGCAGTATTATTTTGAATGCTTGGGGGCGGGTTATTGATACGTAGATGAGCGTTACATATATCATACCAGGGGAGGGTGTGGGCAGAGCAGGCGAGCAAGCATGGGAGAGAGAATACAACTTTTACCAGATCAGATAGTAAGAATGGAAAGTTACACTTTGTATAAGAAAAAAGAGGATCTGGTATGTTCTCTTTTTTGTCTGTACAACTACTTCAATAAAGAATCAATTAAACTGGAAATAAAGAATGGAGGATCTGTTTATTTTTATCATCTGCATATGAATACTCCTATCTGTCCATGTAGTAATGGCAACAGAAAGGTGGACATTGGAAAAGTTTGAAATTGCTATCTATCTATCTATCTATCTATCTATCTATCTATCTATCTATCTATCTATCTATCTATCTATCTATCTATCTATCTATCTATCTATCTATCTATCTATCTATCTATCTATCTATCTATCTATCCCTATCTATATCTATCGTCTATATATCTATCTCAATCAATCAATCAATCAGACTTATTCATCACATACACAACAAAGTGCAGTGAAATGAACTTGCCAGTAGCGGTACAATCAAAAACACACAACACACCACAAAAATTCAACACAAACATCCACCACAGCATTTTTCACTGTGGTGGAAGACACAAAGTATAGTCAGTCCTCCTCCATTGTTCCCCCGTGGTCAGGGCTATAAACCTCCACAGTCGCCACTGCAGGCGGAGAGGTGCACAGGCCCTCTTTTCTGAAAGGCAAGTCAAGAATCCGTGTTTCCCAACAGAGACCGCGGCTTCAGGATGTTGTAGGCCGCAGGCCATCAGTCGAAGCTCATCTGCAGGGATCAACCACGAGGGATTCCCCTCTGGAAGGTAATTCCATGCCACACCCGCAGTTAAAACTCCCGCAGACCACGATTTCAAGATGTTGCAGGCCGTGGGCTGGCGGTCGGAGCTCTTCTCCTCCAGGGATCCCCAACGAGGGATCCCAGGCTCCTGTAGCCACGCCCGTGGCGAGAAGCTCTGCAGACCATGGCCTCAGGATGTAACAGTCTGCGGGCCAGTGATCGGAGCACTACCTTCTGGCGACTCTGGCATGGGTTCGCCCCGCACCACAATGAAAAAATGTCCACGCTGTGCCTGCTGCAGAAGCTCCAGGCCCGACTTCAGGAAAGGCCGCACCATGGTGTTAGGCCGCGAGGGAGGTGACATGGAAAGAGTCACCTCTCCATGGGTGAAGCAACCGAAAGTGGTTCCCCCTTTCACCCCTCACCATCCACCACACAAGACACACCAAGACACATTAAAATAACACATTTGGACATGAAAAAAAACATAAAGAAGAAATTATGAACATGCTGCTGGCAGGGCAGCTGTCTCGCAGCGTTCCCCACCGAGCCAAAATATATATATATAAAATCTATATAGAAAATAAAACCCTGATCTTGTTATCTTCTGGTTTGCGTGTATTTTCTGTTTGCACAAAAACGATTTACGATAACGTTATGATTTTCGCCACCTTACTCACCATTCTCCTGTGCTGCAAAAGAAAATTAAACCGCACATGCGCAGATTGATCTCCTCTCCTGACAGTCACCACCACGCAGAATGGTCTCCTCTGCTGTCATTCACTGCCCGGCAGGGTTGGAGATGCCCATTCCAGCACCATCGCCGCACTGATTGGCCATGTCTGCTAGCAGTCACCAGTGGCGCCTGCCTTGCCCAGCATTGCCCGGTGTGATGCCACTTCCTGCGGCGATGAGGCCTCACAATGATGGGGCCATGGCGGTGTTGAGCCCTCGCGGTGGTGGTGGGGTCTCGTGGCAGTGAAGGGGCCTCGCGGCGGTGGTGGGGTCTTGCGGCGGCGGTGGGAACTCATGGCAATGGTGCGGCCTTGCCAAATTTCAAAATCGCGGATTGGTGGAGAAATCTATCTCTTCCTCTTTTTTTCATTTATTTCCTCATGCCTGGTGGGGTCAAGGGCAGATAGAGGGAGAGGAAGGGGGGAGTGGGGGAGGTCAGGAGGGATAGTGGGGGTGGGGGTAGGGGGAATGGGGAGGTTGGGGAGGTCAGGAGGAATATTGGGGGGGATTGGGGAGGTGGGGGATATAGGAATAGGAGGGAGGTAGGGAGGGGAGATCAGATATTGAGGGAGGGAGGGAGGGAGGGAGGGAGGGAGGGAGTGAGGGTAGGGGGAAGGAGAGGGAGTTATTGGGGGAGGGGAGTGTGTAAAGTACTGTTAACACCAAATCATAAAACTTCAAAGTAAGTACTTTAATAAGAATACATACAAATTTCATAACAACAGGTACTGTAGGCTCAAAATCGTAGCTCAAACTGAAAGTATGGTTGCTTACATTCCACAGGATGACATGGTGGAAACCTAACATGGATTAGTGATCGGGTCCTCAATAGCAAAAGAAGACATGGATCAAATCAGCAGTAGTGATTGATCTACATCCTCCTTCTTAAGGCTTTGTCCATGTGTTAAATAAAAAGCATGCAAAGACATAATATATAAGGATATAAAGTTCACTATCATCTACAGCGAAGCGGCGGAGGATGCAATATAAGTAATGTTGGTTGTAGTTAGTTACGCTCATGGCCTACTGTCTCATGTCCATCATTTAAACAATCGTATCCATCCTCTGTCCACAGCACACCACCTGGGTCGTCCGTATAATCATATCAGACGTGCTGTGATGGCACTGGCTCGTTCACCTGTATAATATGTCTTCGGTTACGTCTATAGGGACCTCCATCCAATTGAATCAAATAGGACCTCGCTTCGGGGCACATCTCTTTGACTGTGCCCATGCGGTCATATCATTTTACGGTCTGTAGTCGGACAGTCCAACCCTCCGTCAGCGGTTGGAGTGGGAGACAGGATACGATCAATTCCCATGGAGGAATGTTTTGCTTTGTGTTAGCAATCTTGCGTGAAGAAGTGACCGTTCATATTTTCCGCAGACATCGACAGCCCTATCCAAAGTTATGGCAGGGTCACGGACAAGCTTCCTTCTTAGTTTGTCGTTAATAAGACCACACACTAATCTGTCTCTAATAAATTCATCTCGAAGCTCGCCAAATCTACAGCTTCCAGCAGCTTTCTTAATGGCACACAGACCTTGAGAATCTCAATGGTATCTGTTGTTTTGAATTCCCACTCTGGTGTTTTTGAATTTCAATCTGGAACCATACGGCATTACGTCAGCATGTCTTAAAGGGATAGTGAGCCAGAATGTCTACAGCTCAGCCACAAGATTCTGGAAAAGAAAGAACCATTAAACTCACCGACAAAGGCCAAGTATTGTTCATGCAAAGATGTCAGAAGTCAAGTAACACGGTATGTAAAGAAGCTAACAACTTAATTGAAAGGCTGAGGGAACTCATGAAATCAGCTGAGAATGTGAAGGAAGTACAATCTAACCTGGTTCAATTAATCAAGCTCTGCAATCTGGTAAAACCATGGGTCATAGAAACATAGAAACATAGAAAATAGATGCAGGAGTAGGCCATTCGGCCCTTCGAGCCTGCACCGCCATTCAATGTGATCATGGCTGATCATCCAACTCAGTATCCCGTACCTGCCTTCTCTCCATACCCCCTGATCCCTTTAGCCACAAGTGCCACATCTAACGCCCTCTTAAATATAGCCAATGAACTGGCCTCAACTACCTTCTGTGGCAGAGAATTCCAGAGACTCACCACTCTCTGTGTAAAGAATGTTTTCCTCATTTCGGTCCTAAAGGAATTCCCCCTTATCCTTAGACTGTGACCCCTTGTTCTGGACTCCCCCAACATCGGGAACAATCTTCCAGCATCTAGCTTGTCCAACCCCTTAAGAATTTTGTAGGTTTCTATAAGATCCCCCCTCAATCTTCTAAATTCCATCGAGTACAAACCGAGTCTATCCAATCTTTCCTCATATGAAAGTCCTGACATCCCAGGAATCAGCCTGGTGAATCTTCTCTGTACCCCCTCTATGGCAAGGATGTCTTTCCTCAGATTTGGAGACCAAAACTGTACGCAGTACTCCAGGTGTGGCCTCAACAAAACCCTGTACAACTGCAGTAGAACCTCCCTGCTCCTATACTCAAATCCTTTCGCTATGAATGCTAACATACCATTTGCTTTCTTCACTGCCTGCTGCACCTGCATGCCTACTTTCAATGACTGGTGTACCAGGACACCCAGGTCTCGTTGCATCTCCCCCTTACCTAATCTGCCACCATTCAGATAATAGTCTACCCTCATGTTTTTGCCACCAAAGTGGATAACCTCACATTTATCCACATTGTACTGCATCTGCCATGCATCTGCCCATTCACTCAGCCTATCCAAATCACCCTGCAGCCTCCAAGCATCCTCCTCACACCTAACTATACCCCCCCAGCTTGGTATCATCTGCAAATTTGGAGAAATTTGGGTCATTGGTGAAAGTACCACTGCCTGAAATGGAGCTGTAGAAGCACTGGTTTAAAGTAAGAAAGGATTGTTTGCATGGTTTTATACAAGATGTCGAGAGATGGTTATCTGAAGTTGGACAGCAAACGACACACTCCATGGTTGAAGGTGCCTTACAGCAGAGTGTTGTGGAGTGAGAAATTGGACCCGAAGACAGTATTTAAAATGTCTCATGACAAAGATCAAATCACAAATCTAGTCCTTCATCATGTGCATCTTCAAAGGCCACTGCTCACAAAGCTCAGGCAGAAGAGGCTGCTCGCTTAGTATGGGTTCCCGCCCTGATGGAAAATCACAAGCTTGAGGCGCAAAAGGACCAATAAAAAAGAGGGACTGTGCTGGTAGCAACCAATGTCAAGCTTGAGCTTCAGCTTGAGGCACAGGATAAATATTTTAAAAGAGAGATGGAACAGTTGGAACTAGAGATGGAGCTGACGACAACTGATGCAAGGTTTAATATGCATGAGGCCAAGAAATCAAGAAGAAGTGGTCACACATTGGAGCATATGGCTTATGATGTATGCAAACAAGATCATCCTGAAACACTGAAGAGAAGAACACAAAGAATAAGCCAGAGCATACAGAACAGAATGAGAAGTCAACTGTGAGTGATGCTGTTTCCTCATCTAAGATTTTTATATGTGAAGAGAAAGAGATTAGTTAAAACAAATGTAGGTGCCTTGCAGTGAGAAACAGGTGAATTGATCATGGGGAACAAGGACATGCAGACCAATTGAATAACTACTTTGGTTCTGTCTTCACTAAGGAAGACATAAATAATCTGCCGGAAATAGCAGTGGAACGGGGGTCAAATAAGATGGAGGAAATGAGTGAAATCCAGGTTAGCTGGGAAGTGGTGTTGGGTAAATTGAACGGATTAAAGGCAGATAAATCCGCAGGGCTAGATAGCCTGCATTCCAGAGTACTCAAGGAAGTAGCCATAGAAATAGTGGATGCAATAGTGATAATTTTTCAAAACTCCTTAGATTCTGGAGTAGTTCTTGAGGATTGGAGGGTAGCTAATGTAGCCCCACTTTTAAAAAAAGGAGGGAGAGAGAAAACGGGGAATTACAGACCAGTTAGTCCAACATCGGTAGTGGGGAAACTGCTGGAGTCAGTTATTAAAGATGGGGTAGCAGCACATTTGGAATGTGGTGAAATCATTGGACAAAGTCAGCATGGATTTACGAAAGATAAATCATGTCTGACGAATCTTATAGAATTTTTCGAGGATGTAACTAATAGAGTGGATAAGGGAGAACCAGTGGATGTGTTATATCTAGACCTTCAGAAGGCTTTCAACAAGGTCCCACATAAGAGATTAGTGTACAAACTTGAAGCACACGGTATTGGCGGTTCAGTATTGATGTGGATAGAGAACTGGTTGGCAGACAGGAAGCAAAGGGTAGGAGTAAATGGGTCCTTTTCAGAATGGCAGGCAGAGACTAGTGGGGTACTGTAAGGCTCAGTGCTGGGACCCCAGCTATTTACAATATATATTAATGATTTGGACAAGGGAATTGAATGCAACATCTCCAAGTTTGCGAATGACACTAAGCTGGGGGGTAGTGTTAGGTATGAGCAGGATGCTAGGAGGCTGCAAGGTGACTTGGATAGGCTGGGTGAGTGGGCAAATGCATTGCAGATGTAGTATAATGTGGATAAATGTGATGTTATCCACTTTGGTGGCAAAAACAGGAGGGTAGACTATTATCTAATTTTTAGCAGATGAGCAAAAGGGAAGATGCACCGAGACCTGGGTGTCATGGTACACCAATCATTGAAAGTAGGCATGCAGGTGCAGCATGCAGTGAAGAAAGCGAATGGTATTTGAGTATAGGAGGAGGGAGGTTCTACTGCAGTTGTACAGCGTTTTGGTGAGACCAAACCTGGAGTATTGTGTACAGTTCTGGTCTCCAAATCTGAGGAAAGACATTCTTACCATAGAAGGGGTACAGAGAAGGTTCACCAGACTGATTCCTGGGATGTCAGGACTTTCATTTGAGGAAAGACTGGATAGACTCAGCTTGTATTTGCTAGAATTTAGAAGATTGAGGGGGGATCTTATAGAAACGTACAAAATTCTTAAGGGGTTGGACAGGCTAGATGCAGGAAGATTGTTCCCAATGTTGGGGAGGTCCAGAACAAGGGGTCACAGTCTAAGGATAAGGGGGAATTCCTTTTTGACCGAGATGAGGAAAACATTTTTCACACAGAGAGTGGTGAGTCTCTGGAATTATCTGCCACAGAAGGTAGTTGAGGCCAGTTCATTGGCTATATTTAAGAGGGAGTTAGACTAAATGCCCTTGTGACTAAAGGAATCAGGGGGTATGGAGAGAAAGCAGGTACAGGATACTGAGTTGGATGGTGGTGCAGGCTCGAATGGCCGAATCGCCTATTCCTGCACCTATTTTCTATGTTTTTCTATGTTTCTAAGGTGTGTGCATACTGGGGTCGATGATGAATCTTGCATCTTCTCCATCTTACCAGTACAGATAAAAAGCCGCAAGGGCAACACCGTGTTGCAAACATACGTATTTTTGGATCATGGAAGTTCAACAGTCTTTTGTACAGAAAGCTTGATGAGAATGCTGAACATTACAGGACAAAATACTAATATTCTCCTGCATACCATAAATGAAGCGAAGCCTGTGATAAGTCATCTTATCTCAGGTTTGGAAATATGTAGTCTGGACAAAGACAATTTTTTACAACTATCTGATGTGTTCACACATAAGACCATGTCTGTTTCTCACCTAAACGTTCCCAGTCAGGAAGAGCTGAAACAATTGCCTTACATGAAGGATATCAATATTCCTAAAATAGACTCTGGCATCGACCTACTCATCGGAACAAATGCACCAAAGGTATTGGAACCTTGGGAGCCGGTCAACAGCCAAGTGGATGGACCATTTGCCATGAGAACCCTACTTGGATGGGTCATCTTTTGTCCCCAGAGAAGAGACAACGAAAGCAGGGATGAAAATGGCTGCCCTGAAGCTGCTGTCAATCGAATATCCACTGTACACTTAGAGGAGTTACTGGTCAAACAATACAATCACGACCTTAGTGAAATGACCAGTAAGGAAGCTAAAGAACTCTCCAGAGAAGAGGTAAACTCCTTGGATAATATGTATTACTCAGAAAAGATGATAGATGAACAGTATATTAGATTTTCCTTTCAAACAATAAAGCGTCATTATGGCGAATAACCGTTGCATTGATGTGCAGCGCATCCAGAATCTGAAACGCAGGTTTGGCAAGAATAAGAAATTTCATGATGAATACACATCTTTCCTTACAGAAATGATCAATAATGGTTATACAGAAATGGTACCAGCGGACCAGCTGAATCGAAGTGATGGAGAGCTCTGGTACATCCCACACCAAGGGGTGTTTCACTCACGGAAAGGAACCTTAAGAGTGTTATTTGACTGTGGGGCAATCTTCAAAGGAATATCACTTAACTGCCAACTGCTGCAGGGTCCAGACCTTACCAACTCACTTATCGAGTTCTCATTAGATTCAGACAAGAACCGCTTGCTTTGATGGATGCTATCAAGCAATGCTTATCTGGTCAATTTATCAGAAAAGCATATTGACTATTTCAGTTCCTGTTGTGGCCTGAGGGTGATGCACAGCAAGATCTTGTTGAATACCGGATGAAGGCCCATCTTTTTGGAGCAGTGCCATCACCAAGGTGTGCAAACTTTGCATTAAGGAAGACTGCTGAAGAAACCAAAGCTCAATTCCCAGCAGAGGTGACAAACACAGCAAAGATGGTCAAGTTTAGATCAGAAAATGGCACAAATTTTATTGGAGCGAAAAGGAATTGAGAGAAGCACTCAAGACCCAAAAGTACATGCTTCAGTGAGGGATAAGGTGGAACTTTAAATCCCCCAGCAGGATCCCATCACTGTGGTGTTTGGGAACGATTGATTCGCATGGTTCATAATGTGCTGCGCTCTGTTCTTACACACGTTCTGGCCGATGAAGGATTGCAAACTTTAGTTTGTGAAGTTGAAACAATTTTAAATGATTGACCCATTACCAAGAATTCTGCTGATCCGGGGGACCTGGAAGCACATATACAAAACCATCTTCTTCTGTTGAAGACTAATCCAATACTACTGCCTGCACTCTTTCTGAAGGAAGACGTGTATATGAAACGCAGATGGAGATAAGTACAATATATGGCAGACATTTTTTGGAAACAGGGGACACAAGAATACTTGCCTCTAATGCAAGAACGACAACGATGGTCAAAGGTAAGAAGACACTTTTTTTCCAGGTTCATAGTTTTGTGGTTGATTCAACTGCACCACGCGGCTCTTGGCCAATGGACAAAATATTGCAGATCAGACCAGTTGCAAAAGGTCTTGTGCGTACTGTACGACTTCAGACTGAGAGCAACATCTTGGTAATTCTGATAACTAAGAAATGTCAGCTCCAAGAAGCCAAAGAAGAAGATGGGAGAATCACTAAAGACGTTTGAATGTCAAAACATATGCAGAACTTTTGTTTTTGATAATATGTTGCGCTTTTATATGCCCTTTTAGTGTTCATTTGTAATTGTTTTATTATATACGTGGAACAATTAGGGACTGATGTGTAGAAGCCATTCATGCTTAGCCTAGTTACTGTTTGCATATTATATTATTCTGTCTAGATATTTCTAGCAGTATTATTTTGAACGCTTGAGGATGGGCTTTTGATACGTAGATGAGCGTTACATATATCATACCAGGGGAGGTTGTGACAGATCAGTCGATCAGGCACGGGAGAGAGAATGCAGTTCTTACCAGATCAGATATTAAGAACGGAAAGCTACAATTTGTATAAGAATAAAGAGGATCTGGTATGTTCACTTTTTTGTCTGTACAACTACCTCAATAAAGAATCAACAAACCAGGAAATAACGACTGGATGATCCGTTTCGTTTTATCGTCTGCGTACGATCACTCTGGCCTGCCTGTGTAGTGATGGCAACGGAAAGTTGGACATTGGAAACGTTCGAAATTGCTATTAATATCCCGACAGTCTTTTCAGCTGAGGCTGAGGTTCACTGGTACATCCTCCAACCTTGTATACAGAATCTGCAGATCCAGGTGTGGACTCTAAAATATCGGCGACACCAAGCGCAGGCTCGGCGATTGTTTCCCTGAGCACATAAGCTCGCCAAAATATACATGATCTCCCGGTTGGTAAATATTTTAACTCCCGTTACCATTCTCACATTGACTTTTCTGTCCTGGGCCTCCTCCATTGTCAGAGCGAGGCCCAGCGCTCTTGGAGGAACAACAACATCATATTTTTCTAGGGCAGCTTACTCCCTAGCGGTATGAATATTGAATTATCTAACATCAAGTAACCCTCGCCTCCCCTCTTTCCCCATCCCTCCCCCTTCCCAGATATGGGACTAGTTTGACTGTCCTCGTGTGCTTTGTTGTTACCTTTTCCCAGCTAACAATGATCTAGTCTGCATTTTCCTTGATCTCTATACCATTTCATCTTGTTTTCACACCTTACACTTCCTTATCTCCGTATCTCCCTCTCCCCTGACACAGTCTGAAGAAGGTTCTAGACCCGAAACGTCACACATTCTTTGTGTCCAGCGACGTTGCCTGTCCCGTTGAGTTACTCCAGCATTTTGTGTCTTATGTAATAGGCTGATACTGGTATAGGTTCAGGTACATTCACAATTATTGCTGTACCTCCAGAGATTTAATTAATATAGTTAACAAAATCATTCAATGCATTAAGGTTATCAATCAATCAGTTTTATTCTTCACTTGCACATAACGTGCAAGTGAAATGAATTTGCCAGCAGCGGTACAATGAAAAAGAACACACAAAACCACAATAACATTTTAACATAAACATCCACCGCAGCATTCTTCACTGTGGTGGAAGGCACAACATTTCAGTGGGCTGCGGGGAATAGGCAAGAGAATGGAAAAATGAGCATGCCGACCTGTTCACCGCCACGCTTTGCCCTGCCTCCCTCCCGTTCCAGCTAACCACCCCCCCCCCCCTCCCCACCTCCCCTTCACCGACAACGCGGCTGAAGAAGACATGCTGAGTTCCTCTAACAGTTTGTGTCCTTTTGTGTTTGAACCAGCATCTGCAACTCCTTGTTTCGACAATTGAATTACCTTTCTTTGTTACTTTTTTACGTTGTTACATGGAACAGTATCTGCCACCAAAAAATGAAGGTGGGTTGTCATCCGAGTGGAAGCCGAGGGGGCTGTGTAAAAACGTTTGTTCTCAATAATAACAGAACATCATTAGAAATGTTAACAACGATTAACGTGGAGAGCAAAAAAAAGGACTGCTAAGTTTGATTTTTTTTTTAAACACAACAATCATTAAATATTCAATAGGCCTGATTCGGCGCAATACAACTTGTTTAATACAACTTGTTAAACTTTGATCAGTTCTGATATCTGTGCATATTTAGGTGAAGTTCCAGCAAGATTATCAATTTTGACAAACATTTCTCCACTGATATCGATTGACATGAAGATATCGATTGACTGATGAAGGGTCTCGACCCGAAACGTCGCCAACATCCTTCGCTCTATAGATGATGCCTCATCCGCTGAGTTTCACCAGCATTTTTTATCTACCTTCGATTGACACGAGAACGTCTCAGTATTTATGTTGTTCAGTATCTTTGTTTTTGTACTTATTTGGTGTTAGTTACCGAATAGAATCGGCAAATACGTAACGGGGCTCTATAAATTATGAATTAACGATGGGCAATTAAATGTGCTTATGTAACAGTAGAACGGCTTTCTCAAAGTGGTTGGATTTAACAGAGACCGACAGTAATCGATTAAATGAAAGGTTACAGAGTGTTGAAGTAACTCAGCAGGTCAGGCAGCATCTCTGGAGAACATGGGGAAGTGACCTTTCGGGTGGGGACTATCTAGAGATGCTGCCTGACCCATTGAATTACCCTAGAAATGTGTTTCATTTTGTGTAAACTAGCATCTGCGTTTCTACATTGATTAATCATTGATTATATTGCCTATAGTTAACAAAATCTAATAAAGGGTCTCGACCTGAAATGATGTCCGTCTAGTCCCTCTCCAGATGCTGTCTAATCCACCGAGTTCCTCTGGCACTTTGTGTTTTTCTATGCAGTAGTTAATATTTGGGCGTTTTAGATACTTCTGCTGTGTGTTTTTTTTAAAGAAATTGTTATTAGTACATACGTCTAATGGACAATGGGTAAGAAAATGCGATTGAAAGAAAGGGGGAGAGACTGGAAATTGACAGTGGGGACTAATTTTCCTCTTCCAATGTGGCCGCTCGACAGATATGGTAACCGGATAAATCACATCGCCATTCTTTGACAAATCAGAATTCGTTTGAGAGGAAAGGGCTGCCAACAGAAAATCTGCAGAGTCAGCACATTCAAGATGCACTCAATATCCGTTAAAATGTATCATCTTGCTGGAAAGATTCCAGTTTCCACGTCGATTTTTTTTGCTGTCAAGTCTCAAATTTAACACAGTAAACAACTCCAATGTTGAATTAATTTCGAAAAATTTGACATCATCTACCCAATGGAATTCAGACATTAGCTGCCAATATTTTTGGAAAATTCTTCACAGGTAGGCATACTTATTACTTTATCGAAGTAGCGTTCTTCAATTTTAAGCGTAATCAGTAGACATTATATCCACTGTACTGGAGTATTTTAAAGGTATCTAAACAAAATCCCAAGCGATTTGTTGACACTTCTGCACATATGTGCAGTTCTATGTATTCCCAAAACGGCGCACCTTGTGTCAAAATCATGAGAGCGACCGTTTTCGCGTTATTTGACCGCTGTCCATTGGTACTCAAGCATAGCGCTAAGGTTCAACTGCAATAGAGCGGACGATGCGGCCTATATTAAGAGAGAGAGAGAGAGAGAGAGAGAGAGAGAGAGAGAGAGAGAAGAGGAAGTTGCAGAGGAAGATGACAGGAAGTGCCGAGGGCAGGGATTTGATCACCCTTGACGGAGAAATGTATGCAAGGAATCTCCGCGTCCGAGAAGGTGACGGGTCTCCTCGTCTGGGATCTCCTCGTCCGAGAAGGTGACGGATCAGAGCCTACGACGTCTGAGCGTTCCACACATAACTCCTTGAAGCCACATAGCAAAGACCCACTTGTTGATGTGCTCTGTAGAGCGCGCCGACGCTTGGATTCGAAAAAAAAAGTTTGAGGGCTCCAAGAAGGAGTAAAGGATTCGTAAAAAAGGTCAGTTATTGGATGTAACACTAGCTTATATTTTGCGCGAGGTTTGCAGCGAACGCAGCACTTTCCTTTTTGTAATATAAAATTGAAACATCACTTCCTATAATTTGACCTTGGCATTTCTGTGCTGGGAATGCTACTGATAGAAGTTGCAAACGGGTTGACTGGGCCAATTGCTGGCTTATCCACTGGCATAGATTCCACGACTTATCAGCATTACGTCACGGGCTTGTCAGCGTGGTATAAATAGATTGAAACATACAAACATAGAAATATAGGAATTAGGTGCAGGACGAGGCCATTTGGCACTTCGAGCCAGCACCGCCATGCATTGTGATCATGGCTGATCGTCCCCAATCAATAACCCATGCCCGTCTTCTCGCCATATCCCTTGATTCCACTAGCCCCTAGAGCTATATGTAACTCTCTCTTAAATCCATCCAGTGATTGGGCCTCCGCTGTGGCAGGGAATTCCACAAATTCACAACTCTCTGGGTGAAAACGTTTTTTCTCACCTCAGTCTTAAATGGCCTCCCCTTTGTACTAACACTGTGGCCTCTGGTTCTGGACTCGCCCAACATTGGGAACATTTTTCCTGCATCTAGCATGTCCAGTCCTTTTATAATTTTATATGTTCCTATAAGATCCCCCCCCCCTCATCCTTCTAAACTCTAGTGAATACAAGCCTAGTCTTTTCAATATCCTCATATGACAGTCCCGCCATCCCAGGCATCCATCTTGTGAACCTACGCTGCACTGCCTCAATGCCAAGGATGTCCTTCCTCAAATCAGGAGACCAAACTGTACACAATACTCCAGATGTGAAATTACCAGAGCCCTATTAAACTGCACAATAACCTCTCTACTCCTATACTGAAATCCTCTTGCTGTGAAGACCAACTTTCCATTAGCTTTCTTCACTGCCCGCTACACCTGCACGCCAACTTTCAGTGACCGGTGCAAAGGACACCCAGGTCTTGCTGTACTCCCCCCTGACCTAACCTAACCACATTGAGATAATAATCTGCCCCCTTGTTTTTGCCACCAAAGTGGATAACCTCACATTTATCTATATCATATTGCATCTGCCACGCATCTGCCCACTCATTCAACCTGTCCAGGTCACCCTGCAACCTTCTAACATCCTCTTCACCGTTCATACTGCCACACAGCGTTGTGTCATCCGCAAACTTGCTAGTGTTGCTCCTAATTCCCTCTTCCAAATCATTAATATATATGGTAAACAGTTGCTGCCTCAACAGCGAGCCTTGCGCACTCCATTTGCCACTGTCTGCCATTCTGAAAAGGACCCGTTCACTCCTACTCCTTACTTCCTGTCTGCCAACAAATTTTCTATCCACGTCAACACCGTACACCCAATACCATATGCTATAATTTTAATCACCAGTCTCCTTTGCGGGACCTTATCAAAGGCTTTCTGAAAGTCTAGATGCACTACATCCACTGGCTCCCCTTCATCCATTTTACTTGTCACATCTCAATAAATTCTAGAATAATAGTCAAGCATGATTTTCCTTTCATAAATCCATGCTGACTTGGACTAATCCTTTTACTGCTATCCAATTGCCCCACTATTACCTCTTTAATAACTGACCCCTGCATCTTTCCCACCTCCGATTTCAGGCTAACTGATCTGTAATCCCTGTTTTCTCTCTCGCTCCTTTCTTGAAAAGTGGGATAATATTAGCTATCCTCCAATCCACAGGAACTGATCCTGAATCTATTGAACATTGGAAAATGTTCACCAATGCGTCCATTATTTCTCGAGCCACCTCCATGAGAACCCTGGGATGCAGTCCATCAGACCCCGGGGATTTATCATCCTTCAGTCCCATTAGCCTCCCAAATACTATCTCTCGCCTAATGAAAGTTATTTCAGTTCTTCAACCTTCTTAGATCCTCTGTCATCCAGTAGTTCTGCGAGATTGCTTGGTCTTCCTTTGTGAAGACAGATCCGAAGTACTTGTTCAACTCTTCTGCAATTTCCTTGTTCCCCATAATAATTTCACCCGTGTCTGCCTTTAAGCCCCCCCCCTCCTCCCATTTGACTTTGATATTGATTTTCTCTTAACATATCTAAAGAAGCTTTTACTGTCCTTCTTTATATTCCTGGCCAGCTTCACTTCGTGCTTCATCTTTTCAGCCCGTATTTCCCGTTTTGTTTCCTTCTGTTGTCCAATGAAAGTTTCCAAATCCCCTGGATTCCGGCTTCTCTTGGCTGTGTTATACATCTTTTCTTTTAGTTTTATTCTATCCCTAACTTCTCTTGTCAGCCAGGGTTGCCTCCTGAGATTCTTTCTTCCTTTTTGGAATGAACTGAACCTGTGTCTTCCGGAGTATGCCCAAAATTCCTGCCATTGCTGTTCCAACGTCATTCCTGCTAGTTCCCTTTCATGTCTACATTGGTCATCTCCTCTCTCACGCCTTCATAGTCCCCTTTGTTCAACTGCATCACTGCCACTCCGATTTAACCTTCTGCTTGTCAAATTGCAGATTCAAATTAATCATATTATGATCACTACCTCCAAGCTGTTCCTTTTCCTGTTATCAAATCTGGTTCATTGGGCAACACTAAATCCAAAATTGCCTTTTGTCTGGTCGGCTCCATTCAAAGCTGCTCTAAGAATCCATCTCGGAGGCACTCTACAAACTCTCTTTCTTGGGGTCCTGAACCAACCTGATTTTCCCAGTCTACCTGCATATTGAAATCCCCCATCGCCACAGTGGCATTACCTTCGTTACTGTGCATGTTTTTCGTTTACTGACGAAGCGTGTTTGGAACTGAACTGTCCAAGAAACATCATTGTTTTCTTGTCGCTAATCCAGATCATTCGTCTTTGGGACCACTCCTTTTCTCTATTTTCATAAACGACCTCCCTAATATTTGTTCTGACTGTCAAACACAAATATATGCAGATGATGCAGTGCTATATACATCTAGTACTAACAAGTCTGAAATTGAAAGATCCCTTCAATCAGATCTTACTTCTGTTCAGAAATGGCTATTATTTAACAAATTAATTTTAAATAATTGCAGTATCATGCAGTATGTTATTTGGTACCAGACAAGGCCTTTGTAATTCTGTTGATCTGACTATATCATTTAATGAAGGATCACCATTAGAACAAGTATTTAACTTCAAATTTCTTGGTGTTTGGCTCGATCCAACGCTTTCATTTACGTGGCATATTGAGACGATTACTAAAAAACTCATCTGTAATCTAGCTATTCTTTACCGCCATATAAATTGTTTCACCTTTCAGATGAGAAAAAATAATTGTCTCTCAACTACTACTACCAACACTGGATTATGCTGATATTGTCTATCAGAATACATTTGATACACATCTTCAACCCCTCAATGTAGTTTATAGTAGTCTCTGCAGATTTATTTTAAGGTGTCCATATCTAACTCACCACTGTTCTATGTACGAAACTCTAAACTGGTTATCCCCCCACGCTCGAAGATGCTACCACTGGTTTCAGTTCATCTTTAAATGCATCCATCTCAATTACCCTTCTTATTTAAAACAAGACCTATTACCATACACACCCTCATATTCAATAAGACATATTCAGCAACCCTTCTTTTTCATTCCAAGAACTAACAAAGAAGTTGGGAGACGTGCATTTAAATTCAAAGCTCCTTCTGACTGGAACACTCTGCCCAGTACCATAAGAACTATTAGCTCATTTCGTCTAAAATACACGATTACCCTTACTTATAAAACCATGTACCTATTTCTAGTATTAGAGTCTTCGAGCTCCTTTATCTAGCTTGTTCTGTGTGTGATTATTTGGCACAGCTATTGTATATGCATGGCCATTACACTTATGTATTATTGTATTGCATAGTGTAACATGGTCTTATATTGTATTATGTCACAATACTATGAAATAATATATCATGTAATATTGTTGATAGTATGTTTTAACGTACGATATATGATGGGTGGAATATGGTATTATGCATCAACATTATGCTGTAAAACATAACTTATTATTATTGGATATGTAAAGTCAATTAACAATTGTTATAAACTATAACAAGTGGGGATGGAGGGGTTTTGGGATTGGTGTGTGGGTGGGTGGGTCAATGAGAGCCTCTATGTATGTTATATCTTGTGCTGTATATTCTATTTTGGACCCCCTCGAAAACGAGATGACTGTCCATCTCAAGGGGTTATCCATGAATAAAATTGAAATTAAAATTGAAATATGTCGACCTATGTAAAATAAAATTATCACGTTGCCTCCTCAGGTAATTGTCGAAAAATATATACACCAGCGATATCTAAATGTGTTTTACATTTTTATATTCAAAATATAAAAGGGTGTGAAGGAGGGTCCTGAACGTCATCTATCCACGTTCTCCAGTGATGCTGCCTGACCCGTGGAGTTATTCCAGCATTTGTGGGGGGGTTTTTGTGAACCAGCATCTTCAGTTCCTCATTTCTTAATTTATCTAAGCGCTTACCGTTGTCACGTACTTCCAACGGCGAAAGGCCTTACACGACGAAAATTAAGCTGCTATACTGCCGGATATTGAGCATGCAAGTGAATTTGCATCTAGAGTACAGAAGCAGGTCAATCGACCGAAGTTATCCATGCGGTGTTAGTGAAGCACACTGACGTCCTATTTTGTCTCATATAAACATAGGAATGCAATCCTTATTTAATTCATGGATGCGTGTAGCTTCCTGGTAAACGCATGATATTATTCAACTCAACTGCGCACACGCAGATTTACATCTTCTGGAACATTTTTCGCTGAATCATTGAAGATTATCACAATGGCTCTAAATGGAGCCGTCATCATATCACGTATCTATACGCTCCAGGAATGTTGTCTCACCTGCTGACTTGCACCAGCAGTTAGTGTGAACCAGCACCTCCAGTTTATTCATGCACAAATAATAATTGTGTTCGGAATGGGGACGTCATGTGACTCCGCGCCAATTTACGTTGGCACCTCCGTGCTGGAGAGCGTTAACAGCTTGAGATAACTTCGTGTTAACATATCAGGTGTTATGTTCTGGTTTCTGCACATAGATAGTATCAAAAGAAGGTGCGCTAATGTATTCATTTTCTTTGAGTTTGCAAGAGATTCAAGATGTCACCGAATATTCCAACAAGCATCGACAACTGCACTTTAAAAACGACTCTGACTGACCGGGTCATAAACTTGTACAGTAATTCGATGAAAGCAAGTTCATACATGATAGGAGCAGCATTCGGCCGTTCGGTCTATCAAGTCTACTCCGCCATTCAATCATGGCTGACCTATGATCCCCCGCAACCCCATTCTCCTGCCTTCTCCCCATAACCCTTGACACCCGCAATAACCACTAATCTATCAATCTCTGCCTTACAAATACCCTGCAAGAGAATGCAGAGAGTGGTGGACTCGGTTCAGTCCATTACAGGCACAGCCCCCCTCACATGGAAAGCATCTACAAGAGGCGCAAAGCCACAAGAAGGTGATATCTATCCTCAAAGACTCACGCCACATGCGACATGCAATCTTCTCGCTACTACCATCGGCCAGGGACCATATGCTGCAATCTCACACCGTCAGTTTCTGGAACAGCTACTTTACTACAACCATCAGACTCTTGAATTGACTTGTTCCATCATAATCCTACCTTGGCAATGGAACACTACTAACCACTTCTTGCACCACCATGGCCTTGTTTACCTGATTGTGCTTTGCACTAATTACTTGATTTTGCAGTCCTATTCCTTTTACTGGTCTTTATAAGTGACCTATAATGTAAATGTCAAGTGTTGTGTGAGTGTATTTGCTGCTAGGAGCAATATTTCCATTGTACCTTTACCTCACAGTAATGACAATGAACTCGACTTGGCTTAACTTGATTAGGTGTGGGATGATCATTTCAGGGACACGTCAGGGATAAATGCAGTAGGAACAGCAGATAGAACAGCGAAGACTGGATAAATCTCCCAACATCTTATTTATCCACTTGTCACATCCTTCAAACACTATTTAATGATAATGTTAGCACGTTTTACTAACCTTAATGCATAATGATCAATATATCTTCAGTCGTTATGTTATATCTCGAAGTGTTAATCCCCACTGGTCAACTCCTAGTTGAGCTGCTGCATTTTTGTTCCTCTATTTTCTGCTGCGGTGTCTAGTTTTCATTTGAGATGCAGAGTGAGCATTCATTAACGCATTAACTAATAACTAGTGCAGATGCATGTACCTTTCAGGCTCTAATTGGATCGCCCAGAATTGCATGGCGTCGTCTCAGAGGGAGTGATTCGATCACTTGAAACAGCCACAGAGATAAATTCTTCAATGTCAAAGTCTGAAATCGTTGAATATTTTAAATCATAAAATGTATAGATTCATATATTTTTAGTATAAATCCATTGATGTAGGATATAATTGTATAGATCTTAGGGGTCAATGAAGCGCATGATTAATTCTGATAATCAGTGGTGGAACAGCTCAAAGGGGCATATAGCGTTCTGCAACTTCTAATTACTTATAGATTCCACGGATGAACAATCGCATACCATCTGTGTTTTAGTGTGATGACTGCTATATATCCTCCCCAAATAAACAGTAAGAGTCAAATAAGAGACTGCAGGAGCCAGAGTCTTGATAAAAACAGAAAACAAATCGAACATATCTATCAGTAATTGTGACGTCATTCAATTATGTTCATTAGGAAAAGGGGAAGTACGACGAGATCTGTGGGTCCATGTACATCTGTCGCTGAAAGTAAGCATGCAGGTACATCAGGCCGAAGAAAGCGAATGGCCTGTTGGGTTTCATAACAAGAGGAATTGAGTATAAGAGAAAAGAGGTCCTTCTGCAATTGTACAGGGACCTCTGATGAGACCACACCTGGAGTATTGTGTGCAGTTTTGGTCTCCAAATTTGAGGAAAGACATTCTTGCTATGAGGGAGTGCGTCGTAGGTTCGCGGGGTTAATACCCAGGTTGGCTGGACTGTCATATATTGAACGTATGGAGTGACTTGGCTTGTATACACTGGAATTTAGAAGGTTAAGAGGGGGTCTTGTTGTAACATATACGTCTACTAATGGATCAGACACCTAAGAGGCTGGCATCATGTTCCCGATGTTGGGGGAGTGCAGACCCAGGGCCCAGAGTTTAAGAATAAGGGGTAGGCCATTTAGGACGGAGATGAGGATTTGTTTTCACCCAGAGAGTTGTGAATATGTGGAATTTCCTGCCTCAGAAGGCAGTGGAGGTCGTTTCTCTGGATGCTTACGAGAGAGAGTTAATAGAGGTCTTAAAGATAGCGGAGTGAAGGAATATGTGGAGAAGGCAGGAACGGGTTACTGAATGTGGATTATCAGCAATGATCACTGTGAATGGCGGTGCAAGCTCGATGGGCCGAATGGCCTATTCCTGCACCTATTTTCTATTGTCTATTGTTTATTGTCTATTATTTATTTCATTTCAGAACGAAAGCGAAAGTGAAGACAAAATATGTCGGGTGACTATTTTGACACGTTGCGGTGTGACTCAGCAGCACATTCTTTTACCCCAAAATAATCATTGTTCAGAATAAGAATATATATGAAACAATATTTGTGGGGAAACTCTTCATCCATTCACAGTGGCCATACGTTCATACATTTAGTCTGTCGCACCTATCTTCAGTCTAAATATCCTTGCCAGTTGCCACTCATGTACCCCTTGAGGTGATATCCCTTGTTTGAGAATGTCCAGAAAAGGGAATGTCCAGCAGCGGACGGACCCTGGACCACGGTCCACCCCCGCGGAACCTTGCCGTTGACTGCATCCTGCTGTCTGGATGGCCAGGTTCATGGTTCAATATATCGGCTTTGGAGGGATGATAAACCGCGTGATTGCAGGCTGCTTCACGCAGAGATCCACCCGTGATTTAGATATTATAGGATAGTCGGGAATTCGCAAGAAGAATGCCCATATTATTGAATACCCATAAATTGAGTGTGTGGATGGCAGTGAAATAATACGATTACATTATCAGACACAAATAATTTATCCTCTAATGTATTTCATCTAATGTTAATATTAATCAATTAACGAGGCACGTGGCGAGTGACGACCTTCTGATTGTGCTAGATTAACGATTTACAAGCTTCTGAAATCTTCTTTTTATTCCATGGCAGACGAATCGCTTCGCGTGGAGTTGGGTAACGTATGAATTTGTCCACTTCAGCAAACTGGGAATAATTTGTTACTGTTTTTTTCTGTACAGCGAGTGATGCTGTTTGTCGTTCATTCAGCAGATAACTTCGAGTAAACCATCTTCATAACTGTATTTACACAAGTCAAGAAATATCTAAGGGGACACTTATAACATTCACAAATTTCGTTAAGTTTGAGAAAATTCAGAAAAAACTGACAGGACACGGCATGTTAGTGGCTGGAAGAACGAACAAAAATTCACGTCAATGATATTCATCATGACGTGATGAAAGAATATATATTTCTGAAAGAATATATCTATATTCCTACTGAAGTTATAAAGGGATCACACCTGGAGTATTGTGTGCAATTTTGTTCTCCTAATTTGAGGAAGGACATTCTTGCCATTGAGAGAGTGCAGTGTAGGTTCACCAGGTTAATTCACGTGATGGCGGCACTGACATATGGTGAAAGAACGGATCGAGTGGGTTTATATTCAGTGGAATTTAGAAGGATGAGAGGGGATCTTATCGAAGCACATACTATTCTTAAGGTGTTGGACAAGCTAAATGCAGGGAAGATGTTGCCGATGTTCGGGAGTCCAGAACTATGGTCACTGTTTAACAATAAGGGGTAAGCAATTTAGGACTGCGATGAGGTCAAAAGTTTGCCCCTTGGTTAATGGTGTTCAAGAAGGAACTGCAGATGCTGGGAAATTGAAGGTAGACAAAAGTGTTGGAGAAACTCAGCGGGTGCGGCAGCATCGATGGAGCGAAGGAAATAGGCAACGTTTCAGGCCGAAACCCTTCTTCGGAATGATGTAGGGTGGGGGGTGGGGGGTGGGGCGGGGGGAAGAGAGGAGAAAGGAAGAGGAGGAGCCAGAGGGCTGTGGGAGAGCTGAGAAGGGGTGGAGACAGCAAGGGCTACGGGAAATTGGAGAAGTCGATGTTCACGCCTTTAGGGTGCAATCTGCCCAAGCGGAATACGAGGTGCTGCTCCTCCAATGTCCGGTGGTGCTCACTGGCCATGGAGGAGGCCTAGGGCAGAAATTCGGATTCGGAATGGGAGGGGGAGTTGAAGTGCTGAGCCACAGGGAGATCAGGTTGGTTAATGCGAACCGAGCGAAGGTGTTCGGCGAAACGAGAGCCAAACCTACGCTTGGTCTCACTGATGTAGATCAGCTGACGTCTAGAGCAGCGGATGCAATAGATGAGGTTGGACGAGATGAAGGTGAACCTCTGTCGCACCTGGAACGACTGCTTGAGTCCTTGAATGGAGTCGAGGAGGGAGGTAAAGCGACAACTGTTGCATCTCTTGCGGTTGCAATGGAAAGTGCCCGGGGAGGGGACGGTGCGGGAGGGAATGGAAGAATTGACCAGGGCGTTACGGAGGGAGTTGACTTTGCGGAAAACAGACAGGGGGAGATGGGAAGATGTGGCGAGTGGTGGCTTCACTTTGGAATTGGCGAAAATGACGGAGGACTAATTGCTGTATGCGACGGCTGGTGGGGTGAAAGGTGAGGATTAGGGGGACTCTGCCCTTGTTACGAGGGGCGGGGGGGGGGGGGGGGGGCTGGGGAGAGCCTCGTGGCACCCAAGCCCCATTGCCTGCCATTCTGAAAAGGACCAGTTCACTCCTACACTTTGCTTCCAGTTTGCAAACCAATTTTCTGTCCATGTCAACACCCTACCCTAAGTAACATGTGCTCTAAAGTTAGTCGACAGTCTCCCGTGCCGGACTTTATCAAAGGCTTTCTGAAAGTCTAGATACACTGTATCCACTGGCACCCCTTCATCCATTTTACTTGTCACATCCTCAAAAATTTCCAGAAGATTAGTCAAGCATGATTTCCCTTTCGTAAATCCATGTTGACTTGGACTAATCCTTTTACTGCTATCCAAATGTTCCATTATTACCTCCTCAATAATTGACTCCAGCATCTTTCCCACCACCGAAGTCAGGCTAACTGGTCTGTAATTCCCCGTTTTCTCTCTCGCTCCTTTCTTGAAAAGTGGGATAACATTAGCTATCCTCCAATCCACAGGAACTGATCTTGAATCTATTGAACATTGGAAAATGATCACAAATGCGCCCACTATTTCTAGAGCCACCTCCCTGAGGACCCTGGGATGCAGTCCATCAGGCCCAGGGGATTTATCATCCTTTAGTCCCATTAGCCTACCGATACCATTTCTCGCTCAATGAACATTTATTTCAGTTCCTTTGCCTTCTCAGATCCTCTGTCCTCCAGTACATCTGGGAGTTTTTTGTGTCCTCCTTAGTGAAGACAGATCCGAAGTACCTGTTCAACTCTTCTGCCATTTCCTTATTACCCGTAATAATTTCACCGATGTCTGCCTTCAAGTGACCCACGTTTGAATTCGCTACTCTTCTTCCCTTAACATATCTAAATAACATTTTACTGTCCTTCTTTATATTTTGGCCAACTTCCCTTCGTACTTAATCTTTCAGCCCGTTTTGCCCGTTTTGTTTCCTTCTTTTGAAAGTTTCTCACTCCTCTGGCTTCCGGCTACTCTTTGTTGTGTTATATATCTTTCCTTTTAGTTTTATTCTGTCCCTAACTTCTCTTGTCAGCCACGGTTGCCTCCTACTCCCCTGAGAATCTTTCTTCCTTTTTGGAATTAAATGATCCTTCGTCTTCCTGATTATGCCCAGAAATTCCTGCCATTGCTGTTCCACCGTCATTCCTGCTAGGATCCTTTTCCAGGCTAACTTGGCCAGCTCCTCTCTCATGCCTTCATAGTCCCCTTTGTTCTACTGCATCAGTGACACTTCCGATTTAACCTTCTACTTCTCAAATTGCAGAATAAAACGAATCATATTATGATCACTACCTCCAAGCGGTTCCTTTACCTCGAGTTATCTTATATCGGGTTCATTGGACACACTAAATCGGGAATTATCTTTTCTCTGGTCGTCTCCATTACAAGCTCCTCTAAGAATGCATCTCTCTTTCTTGGGGTCCTGAACCAACCTGATTTTCCCAGTCTACCTGCATATTGAAATCTCCCATCACCAAAGTGACATTACCTTTGTTACATGCCAGTTTTAACTCCTGCTGCAACTTACACCCTTCATCCGGGCTGATATTTGGGGGTCTGTAGATAACACCAATTAGTGTCTTCTTGCCTTTACAATTCCTCTACTCAATCCACAGTGGCTCTAGCTCGACAGTCCCTATGTCAGCCCTCGCAATGCACTGAATTCCATCCCTCACCAGCAGAACTACGCCCCTCCTCTGCCCAACTGCCAGTACTTTCTATAGGATGCATAACCCTGAATATTAAGTTCCCAGGCCCGATCCTCCTGCAGCCATGCCCCACAATGTCATATCTACCAACCTCGAACTGAGCCTCAACCTCATCTACTTAATTCGCGCATTCACATACAAAACCTTTAATTCCCTACTCATTTCACCTTTCACATCGATCCCTATTACACTTGGCCATACTCTCCTATCCCTTTGTGAGCTTTCTTTACCGTTATTTCTGGGGTCACTAACTATCCATTTAATCTCTTTCCCTTTAACTCCATCCTTGACTATCCCATTTCACACCCCACCCCCTAATTCAGTTTGAACCCTCACCCTAAATTTACATATTTGCGGGTTTTACTTGAGGTTAATGGCATTGACGCGATCCAGGACCTTTATCAGATTAGCGTTGTGTTCTTCGATAGTTCGTCCAGCAACGAGGATATCATCCACTACAATGGAACATGGGTAACCTGCAAACAATTGCCCCATAGCTCGTTGATATACTTCACTAGCAGTGGTTATGCCAAAAGGCATGCGAAGAAATATGTATCGCCCGAACTGTGTGCTGAATGCAGTAAATTTAGAGGGGTTTCGTTCCAGCGGAGTCTCCCGGAATGAACGTTTGGCATCTAGTAATGTAAATACAGTTGCTTCAGCCAGCTGCGCTGCAATCTCATCCACAGTGCGCATGGGATATTGAGATCGTTTAATGGCCGTGTTTAAGTCCTTGGGGTTGATGCAAATCCGTATTTCGTCCTTATTTCGTCCTTTGTTGGTCGAAACACAATCTGAGGGGCCAGCGACGGGGGAAGTTTCACCAAGAGACAACATTCACTTGAGTTCACTTTGAACACGGTCCCGCATGGCATGGGGAATCCTGTGTGCTGGACGGACAGCTGGAAGTACCTCAGGGTCGATCGTAATTGTGTACTTAACAGGCAACTTGCCCAGCTTGTCGTCACACAAAGGTTTGTATTGTGTCAGGATTTATTGAGTAAAGTCACAGGTTACCATCAGACGGCAAACAGAAGGACTGAAATAGACCAATCTCAGGTTGTGACAAGCATTGACACACAGCAGGGACGGCACATTCTCACGAACAACATAGAAACGCAGGTTGTGGACACGTGAGTTAAGACAGCAGCGCAACTCGACGACGGGTCGAGTGCACTTGGCCTCCTGCAAATTGGAGAAGGGAGGCAGCCGTATGAGTGATAGCTTCTGTTTTTCGTATATATTACAACTCAGATAAACACCTGGCTCCAGTATCAAATTTCAGGAAAAAAATCTTGCCCTTGGGATGTTGATGTTTGTGCGGTAAATCAGACAGGGAGTGAACATCCAAATCAAAACCTTCGCTAGCAGCCTGCAAATCCATGGGAGCTGTGATTCTGTGGAATTCTCTGCCACAGAAGGCCGTGGAGGCCTATTCACTGGATGCACTCAAGAGAGAGTTAGATATAGCTCTTAGGGAGAACGGAATTAAAGGATATGGGGAGAAAGCAGGAAGGGGTTACTGATTTAGGATGATCCGGCATGATCATATTGAAAGTTGGTGATGGTTCAATGGGTGAATGGCCTACAATTGCACCTGGTTTCTATGATTCTATGTCTACATGGGCGGCATACTTCCAACACAGCTCAAAATGAGGGTTTCTATGACCTTTCGTCATCTTGAAAGAACCGGTCCGGCCAGCTCAAATCAGCGCCGACCATGCCTGAAACTGGACGATGCCATTGTTTCATATTCTTTCTTTAATTCTCTATGTATAATAATTTATTAGTCTATTGTTGTAACCTATTTCTTTCCAATTAGTCGAGAGGATCGCGAGAGTAAAAGGTAAACTAACCTCCAATGTATTTTCTTATTTGCAGTTACCTTTACATTCTGGTCTCTGATTAACTGACAAAAAGACCCTCGACCGTGTTCGAAATACATGATGCTACGATTGAACTAAAATGTAGCATTGATATATTTTTATTGAAATCTGGCTACATTGGTGCTTTAAATTCTGCCTGGGCAGGCTGCACCCGACGGCATGACAATTGATATCATATAGAAGTTGGGAGGTCATGTTGTAGATGTATAAAACATTGGGGAGGCCGCATTGAGAGTATTGTGTTCAGTTCTGGGCACCATGTTATGGGAAAGATGTTGTCCGACTGGAAAGGGTACAGAGAAAAATTACAAGGATTTTGTCAGGCCTTCACTGTCTGGTCTATAAGGAGAGGTTGAGTTGGCTGGAACTGAAACGAATAGATGGAGAAGACGCACAGAGTCTCTTGCCCAGAGTAGGCGAATCGGTGACCAGAGGACATGGCTTTAAGGAGAAGGGGAAACTATATGATAGGAATCCGAAAGGTAGCTTTTTCCACGCAATGGGTGGAATGTGTATGGAACTATGGAACAAGTTGCCAAAGGAGGGAGTTGAGGCAGCGACTATCCCAAAATTTAAGAAACAGTTGGAAAGGTACATGGCTAGGACAGGTTTGGAGAATATGGACTAAATGTGGGAAGGGGGGACTAATGTACCTGGGACATGTTGGCCTGTGTGGGCAAGTTGGGACGAAGACCCTGTTTCAGCAATGTGTTACTTTATGACTCTGTTACTTTATCTTAGGTTCGGGGTAACTCCAACTTCCACATACCCCCTCCCACCCCCCCCCCCCCCCCCACAGCCCTCTCCATCTCTCTGTCTTGGGAGGTATACATAGTTACCTTTCAAGTTAAAGCTGTGCCCTTTTCTGTTCGACATCGGCATCATGGGAAACATACTTGTTCTCTATCCTCTCTATCCTGCTCATAAGTTGGGCAATGAGATGTCATGGAAAACCCACAATACCCGGAAACAATGATGAACACTCGATAATGGACCAGAGAAGGTTGAGACAGATAGCTGAATTTTGCTTTAAAAGTCTGTCCTGGCATGAATCAGGTAACTAGGAAATGTAGGATTGGAGATTCCAACCACCGTGCACCCAGGGAAAGGGCACCATACTGAACCAAAGATGGACGGCAGGCAACATTTCGTTCAAGAGGAATTTCCACCAAAGATTTTTTTCGTTTTTCGCAGGTAAACTCTGTAAGAATCATTGCACCTAGTAACGGAATTGTCCATAAATATGAGCGAGATCAGTTTTAGTTTTCTTTAAACGAAAGCTCCATTACATTCACGCGAAGGCAGATAGATTACGCAGGAATAGACTACGAGCCCAGGAATATCCAAGGAGTAAAACCGAGGAAATTAGTTACCTGATATTCTTAAATCTACAATGAGTCCTGAAGACTGCAACATTCTCAGATGGATTGAGCTGAGACGAGGATCTGTTCCTCGGTAAATCATTCGCCGACAATTCTGCCATCATCATGGTGATCACGCCACCAATCGCATCTTCCCATCTCCATATGTTTTTACTTTCCACAGGGACAGCTCACTTCACAAATCATTGAATCATTTATTCCTTCCCACTCAAGCCATCCACCCTCCGCAGGCACTTTCCACTGCAACTGCAGCGGATGTAACACCTGCCCTCACGTCCGTCCAGGGGTCTCAGCAGCACATCGAGTCTTGAGAGAGGTTCATATCCAAGTCCTCAAACCTCATATGCTGCATCAGTTAATCCGGATATGGCACCCTTTCTATCGGCTTGACCATGCGTAGACTAAACGAACGCTCAGCCGAACACTTGCTCTCGGTGTGTAGGATCTCCTGATGGTAGATATTTGAACTGCCCTTTACCTTCTCATACTGATATTATTGGCCTGGGGCTTCTCTTTCATCAGACTAATCTCTCACATAAAGCGGAGGAACAATGCCTCATATTCTGCTTGGGTAGCTCACAACCAAACCGTGAGAACATTGAATTATCTACTTTTAGGTAACTAACCTAATAATAAACCATTTGCCCCTTTTGCTTTGACGGAGATGGAAGTGGATGTTGGAGTCGAGAAGAGATGGTCCTTTATAATATTACAACTGGAATATGCAGCAGGTGAAGGCATTCTAAGCGGTTTTGACATGAACTATGCACAAAGGGAAAATGTGAGAGAGGTTTAAATCGGAAGAAACAATTCCCTGTGTCAGAATGGTTCAGGGAAGGAATATGAAATATTTCACGGACTATAGTTAATATTTCTGTGACATCAACCGTTTTTAAATATGTGATTTTTATCGCCATTAAGAACTACGTTGGGCAAGTGAGGCATTGTGTGATTGCACATAGAGATTGACAATATCAAAAACTTAAAGGGTCGCGTCAGGTTGAATTAATGGATATGTCACATCCTGGGCCAAAATTCCTCTTAGCAGACCCATCAGCTGAAGGTTATGCAATCTTTCCATAAATTTGCTCTATTTATTCGAATTAAATAAATGGACGACCGGAGGTAAAACGGCAGGCGATTGGATAGCGCCCACTTTGTAAGATGTCTGCAGCTATTTTCTGGCCACCGGCATTCAGGCAATGATAACTCATCTTATAGTTGTGACATTTTTAAGTGTGAACGAGAAACTAAGATTTGTGCATGCAATGAATTTACGCATGATTCTTTAAATTAAACGTGCTGACAAAGTTATGAAAATATAAAATGCTTCAATGCATTCCAATATGATACGTTTTATTATTTTAACATTCACTTTCCTTATCCCACCCCCACCACCACCTCCCCCCCCCCCCCCCCCCCCTCCTCACCCCACCCCCCCTCCCCCCAGCATTAGAGAAAGAACTTAATACGGCAAGTGAGTAACAGAAAATAAATACCACGCGAGCACTAAATCAATCCAGGACACCCAGTGTTGGGAAAACTCAGGTATCAGTTCTGGAGAACGTAGAGTCATATAGCGATACAATGTGGAAACAGGCCAGTCCGCTTAACTTGCCCACACCGGCCAACATGGCCCAACTACAATAGTCCCACCTACTCGCCTTTGGTCCATATCCCTTCAAACCACGAGGCCGAGGTTTGGACCCGAAACGTCGCCTATCCGTGTTCTCCAGAGATGCTGCCTGCTCTGGTGAGTTACACCAGCACTTTATGTCCTTTTGTGTATTATCCAGCATCTAAGGTTCATTGTTTCTGCTAAATCAGGCCTACATCTCAAACACGACTCCCGTGCACGACCCTTTGTGGCAGCGAACTTTAGTTGTCTTTTGCCTCCAGCGACCAGAAGTCGTTGAGCTACAACGTGGGTCCAATTAAAGGATCCGAAACCTCGCCACCACCCCTACCGCCCGAAGGACTCATGGTCTCCGGGAACCTTCTACGGTGTTTAATGTATGTGCGAATCAGAGACATTCCCATACAGTTAAAGTGCATTAAACAAATCATGTTGGTGCATTAATGTACATTAAACAAACAAACCATTTCACAAACAAATACAAATATATAAAGTGTCATTAGAGTAATTTCAGTGAAATTGATTTAAATTAATTCAATTAACTAAATTAATTACGTTAATTACATTATTTAAAATAAAATAACACCAAAAACTTTATATTGTCTGTTGGCGACGTCGTCTTTCAACATACTATGACCAGGTTAGATCCTTTGGTGCAGATGTGGGGATTCCACTTCCTTCCGCAGATGCTGCCTGACCCGATGAATTTCTCCAGCTATTTGTTATCTTAAGTTGAAGACAATTCAGCTGTTGATAGCATAGAGCTGTGGGGCCAGATTCAAAGATTTTTAGTTTCGTTTATTGTCACGTGCAGCGAGGTGTAGTGAAAAGCTTTTTGTGGTTGCGTGCTATCCAAGCAGCGGAAATACTACAGATGTTTACTATTAAGGTGCCCACCGTAGCGGGATGCAGGGCAAAGGGAATGACGTTTGGTGGAAGATATAGTCCGATTAAAGAGAATCCAGGGGAGACGCCGATGAATTCGATGGTAGCTCAGGATCGCTCTTTATTTAGTGATAAAGTGGTTCAGTTGCATGAACATTGCTGAGAAATAACTGTCCATGAATCTAGATGTGTGTTTTCACATTTCTGTACCTCTTGCCGGCTGGGAGAGGGCAGATGAATGAGTGACCAGGGTGAGACTCGCCCTTGATAATGCTGCTGACCTTGTGGAGTCAGTGTGAAGTGTAGATTAAGTCAATGGATGGTTGGTCAATTGGCGTGATGGCCTGGTCTCTAAAATGTATTCGACACCCGCGGCTGCTTTTCACTAGGAACCGCCGCTGTCTATATTGCCGTGTGCAGCGAGGAAGCAAGAGGTCCCTTGCGCCCTTATCTGACATCTAGCCTGTTTCCTGCTTCCATACGAGAGTCTGAAAGGGAAAGAATACTGGCAAAAAAAGAGGCTAGCGGGTGAAAGAGCATGTATAGAATCAGAAACGCTCTGAACATCATCCCCCCCAAGCTGGTTACCAAACACGCAGAACTGGGTCTCTGCGCATCTCTCTGCAATTTGATCCTCGACTTCCTCATTCACAGACCAGAGTGTGTTCGTATTGGTGGAAACGTGTTAGCTTCGATAACAAACAACACGGGAGCACCTCGAGGCAGCGTGCTCAGCCCCCTGCTGTACTCATTCTATACTTATGACTGCGTAGCGGGTTATAGTGCAAACTCCATCATCAAGTTCGCTGACGACACCACTGTTGTGGGCCGAATCACTGATGGGGATGAGTCCGAGTGTAGAAGCGAGATCGCGGGACTGTCCATATGGAGCCAGCACAATAAACTGGTCCTCAACACCAGCAAAACCAAGGAACTGATTGTGGACTTTGGAAGGAGTAGGATGGAGACCGACAGTCCCGTTTATATCAACGAGTCGATGGTTGAAAGGGTCAAGAGCTTCACATTCCTGGGGGCGCACTTCTCTGAAGATCGTTCCTGGTCCGAGAACACTGATGCAATTATTAAGAAAGCACATCAGCGCATCTACTTCCTGAGAAGATTATGGAGAGTCGGTTTGTTAAGCAGGACACTCTAACTGCTACATGTGCACAGTAGAGAGCATGCTGACCGGTTGCAACTTGAGCGCCCTGGAGCGGAAAATACTACAACAATTAGGAAACACTGCCCAGTCCATCATCGAGGGGATCTATCGCAGTTGCTGCCTCAAAAAGGCTGGCAGTGTCATCATCGACCCACACCATCCTGGCTACACACTCATCTCCCCGTTACCGTCAGGTAGAAGGTACAAGAGCCTGAAGACTGCAACGACCAGGTTCAGGAATAGGTACTTCCCCACAGCTATCAGGCTATTAAACTTGGCTCGGACAAAACTCTGAACATTAATAGGTAATTATCTGTTTACTTGCACTTTATCAGTTTATTTATTCATATGTGTATATTCTGTAGTCATGCCTACTATGTTCCGTTGTGCTGAAGCAAAGTAAGAATTTCATTGTCCTACCAGGGACACATGACAATAAACTCCCTCGAATCCTTGAAGAAATGGCCTGATGCAGAATTTGGATCCGAGACGGCGACATATCAATTTTGATTCCATAGACCATTAATGACCCGTTGAGTCCTTCCAGGTTATTGTTTGCGCGGTGTTCCGGCACTTGCAACTACTTGTTCCACTGAAGTCGCGAGAGCCCGGGAACCACCAGCACGAGCTGGATCGATATTCATTCTCTCAATCTGTGCAAATCACCATTTTTAATCTTCCGCCACCCAATAATGATAGCCAATTCGTTTACCCACATGTCTTTAGCATGTGACAGGAAAGCAGAACTTCAGGGGAAACCCACACATTCACACGAGGGACATGCAATCGATGCATAGAATGTCTGTATGAAGAATGCGTACAGTTGAAAGCACGCAGAAATAGCTATGTGTTTCAATTGCAGATGCACAGTTACAAGCCAAAGAAAAGGGTAAGGTCAATGCACGTGGACAATTCATTCTGCACGGATTAGCAACATCGCCTCCTTTCCACGGGAAATTAATGACAGTATTTTTGTGGCTGCTGAGAGAAAGCGAATCCAGTTAAAGAAGGGACGTACAGATAATTTGTATTCCACAATTCGTAGGTACTCCCGTGAGTCTAGGTATTTGGTTGTCTAAAACCGATGCCACTATCGGTTTGGCTATCTGTCTGAAGACTTGTTAATTTTTCATATCTCCCTCCGTCTATGAACTTGGACCAGCGATAAGAACTGTTAGAAGAGTAATTTGCAACGTTTACAGCTTCGAGGAGAAGGGTAGGGAGTAGGGTTGCAGAACTTGATCAGAAGGGGAGGCAGGTCTAAAATTAATTGACGCGAGAAGGGGCAAAGAGAGAGTCTGGTTGTCACCAAAACCATAGTACGGAAAGATGGACAGTGGTTTTGACCTGAAGTAGTTAAATTATGTAACGATTAAATCCATCACAGGCCGCGGAGGTCAAATAGCTATCTTGCCTTCCTTTTTTGCAGCAAGGACTCAGCAATTATATTTCGTATGGCTTAGTTTGGTGCAGTGATACAACGTGGAAACAGGCCACGCTGATCATCGATCTATCGTTCACTCAGTTCTATGTCCAACACCCTAGGGGCAATTTACACAGGCCAATCAACCAACAAAATCTGCACGTCTTTGAAGTGTGGGAGGAAACCGGAGCACCCGGAGAAAACGGAAGTGCTCACAGGGAGAACGTACAAACTCCGGACAGACAGCACCCGAATTCCTAATCGAACCCGTTCCCGGCCGCTCTGCCGCTTCCCCACTCTACTGCCCTCATTATCACTGTTCCGCTGTTTAATTCGGATCCAATTACGTGATATTGCACACGCATGCTTTTAGTATGTTTTCGTAAATGTATTTATATATGTATTTCTACATGTTATATATTCCTATGTGTGTTCCTTCTTCGAAGGAAGTGATTTTGCGTCTACTATTATCGAAAGAGCCCAGAGTACGATTTTGTTGAGTGTCAATGTTTGAAATTATTTCTGCGAGGAAAAATAAAGCTTCACGGCAGCATCGCCAACTGTCAGAATTCACATATATTTCCCATTGCTTCATTCTGCTCTCAGTTTCTCCTTTATTTATGCACATACGTCATCAGGACTTCATAATAACCTTCTCCGCCCAAACTTCTGTCGACTAATGGCAGCAAACAGTAATCTTGTCCATTCTGGTCAAAGCTCTAGTCCTGTGAGAATGAAACGCGCATCGTCGGGTGCAAGTCTGTGGGCCCTTCTTCGGGCCCCCAGGTGGGAGCCCGAAGAAGGAGAACCCATTCAGTCAGGGACGATTTAAACAAGGAGTTGGTGGAATTCTAAAATGGCGAGATGTGGTGGAGAGAATGTCCACAATAGACGCAAAGTGCTTGAGTAACTCGGCGGGTCAGGCAGCATCTCTTGCGGACATGGATGATCATCTCTGGAGAAAAGAGAATGCCCAATAGGTGTGGCAGCATCTACCGCTGGGAGGCACAAGCAGAGTTACCCTCTCCTAAATGCTGACAAAGTGGCAAAGCGGACGTTAACGTGTCGTTGATCGTAACATTGAGATGTATTTAATTTTATCCTTACGTAGTCATCCTCTTGTCGTGTTTTCCAGAATTACAGTCAATGAGCAAATTGCTGCAAGCATCAGGTAACAAGATAAGAACGGTTGGAACCGCTAATACATTTCAATCGTTGAGCTCATGGTATAGGTTTTCCTTTATTATTATATTGCCTTTGACAAACGAGAACATTTAAACAGCATTATTTGTGTTTGTTTTCATGCCAGACCGAATGTTAGCTCAGAAAGAAACTGGTAAATGCGTGAGCAATTTTAATCATTTTCCATTCAATATTGATCAGCAATTTGATATGCAGCGGTTTTTATTCTGTGTCGATCTGACCCACCGTTGAATAATATTGAAAAAAAACTGTTCGATGTTTAGAACTAGACGAGAAATGTAAAAGCGGCGGTGAGTAGAAATGTTCTTTTGCAAAATGCATGGTGAAAATTCTTGTTGTTCAATACAATCGAGATTTCGGTTGGGGTAAGCTTTGTTTCGTTTCATGTACTGTACAACCATTTGGTTTTCCCACCTGAGCAAGGATGTGCCTACCTTTTCAACATTGCAGCCCAGATTCACCGAAGATCCCTCTGATGAGAGCTTTCTGCATTCAGATGTGATTAAGCTGGAAAGGATGCAGAAAAGAATCAGATGGATGTTGCTGGGACTGACGGGCTTAAGTTATGAAGAGACTGAATAGGTTGGCACTGTATTTCCTGGAACAAAGGAGGCCGAGCTTGATTTATAAACACAAGATAAGATGAATTGCCGTAGTCATTTCCTCTGGACACGGAGGTCTAAAGCTAAAATACATACCTTTTCAAAGACATTTGGACAGGTACCCGAATAGGGAAGGTTTAGGCGGCTAGTTCATCAGTTCCTATATGTTAGGAGCAGAATTAGGCTATTCGGTGCATCATTTCCACTCCGCCATTCAATTGTGGGTGGTCTATCTTTTGCTCTCAACTCCATTCTCCTGCCTTCTACCCAAAAGCACAGACTGCATTAATAAATTAATAATCTGCAATCTCTTCTTTAAAAATATCAATTGACTCGGTATTCACAGCCGTGGCAATGAATTCCACAAATTCGCCACTCACTGACAAAATAAATTCCTCCTCATGATCTTTCTAAGGTGCGCACTTTTAATCTGCGGCTAGACGCTCCCATAAATGGAAACTTCCTCTACGTATCCAATTAATCCAGGCCTTTAATTATTCAATAACTTTAGACAATAGGCAATAGACAATAGGTGCATGAGTAGGCCATTCGGTCCTTCGAGCCAGCACTGCCATTCAATGTGATCAAGGCTGATCATCCACAATCAGTAAATCGCTCCTGCCTTCTCTCCATATCCATTCTCATAAGAGCTCCATAAGAGCTCTATCAAATTATCTCTTGAAAGCATCCAGAGAACCAGACTCCACCGCACTCCGAGGCAGATAATTGCACACACTCTCAACTCTCGGTGTAACTTTCGGTTAATATGGGCTATTTTGGGCGAATGGGATTTTATAGTGCGCTCTATCTCCGTGACTCGATTGGGGATGGGGATGTGAGGCCTACATTCATCAAAGTTTAATGAAAAAGAGAATCCGATTACGGGTGTCAGTTGTTATGGGGAGAAGACAGGAGATTGGTATTTGGAAGGAAAATTCAACAGCCAGGTGTGAATAGACTTGATGGGCGGAATGGCCTAATTCTACTCCTATTGCTTATGGCCTCATTAAAACAAATACAATTTCGATTATTTGCCGCAATAGACGACAGGAGGATATGGAGATGGATCGGAATTATCATATAACGTGCTCACGATATCGGATAACGGAAATTGGAAATGTTACACTCGGGGTATTGTAAAATTCCAGAATCCTTTAACCTAAGCGACTGCGTATCCCCACTCTCTGTGTATCTTCACGTTTTCGCTGGATAGATGTCAATATATTAAGGTAATTAAAAATGTGAATCGGCCATGAGGTTGAAGTGGACGCAATAGGCAGATTTGATGTTGATAAGTGGAAGAGCCTTCCGGATGGGCGGTGTGCACTACTTTCGTTTCTATTTGTAGAATTCAGAAACTGCAGATGCTGGTTAACAAAAATAAATGATCATCTTACGTCTTAGTCTGAAGATGGGTCCGGACCCGAAACGTCGCCTCTCGATGCTCCACAGTGATTCTGCCTCACCCGCTAAACATCAGAACGTTTATCTCTTTTTCGTCTCACTTCCCTTTGTTCTCGTGGAGGAGGAGACAAATTGTAAATGCAAGGATTGAGTTAAAGGGGAAAAAAGAGTACAGGAAAACTTAAGAAAGACACCAGAATTAACGGGGCAGAACACCCAGGAAGGGATAGGAGAGTAAGGCCAAGTGAAATGGAAATCAATGTGAAAGGGTGAGGGGGGTAATGGATTGAAAGAATTATACATGAATGCACAAAGTATAAGAAATAAAGTGGATGAGCTTGAGGCTCAGTTAGAAATTGGCAAGTATGATGTTGTGGGAATTACCGAGACATGGTTGCAAGAGGACCGGGGCTGGGAACAGAATATTCAGGGGTATAGTCCAATCGTAAATATATAAAAGATAAGGCAGATAAATCCCCAGGGCCTGATGGCCTGCATCCGAGTGTACATACGGAATGAAATTCAGTCCCTTGCGATGGGTGAGATAGAATCAGGAGTTGTAGAGTCAGTATGGATACAACTGAGGAATTGTCCGGCTTGAAAGAGCCTGAAGGGAGTTATCTACAGACCCCCAAACATAAGCCTGGATATAGGGCGCGTTGGATCGAGTTGAAATCGGCATGTCGCAACGGTAATACTACGGTGGTTATGGGAGATTTCAACATGCAGGTAGATTGGAAAAATCGGGTTTGTACTGGACCCCAAGAAAGGGAGTTTGTGGAGTGCCTCTGAGATGGATTCTTACAGAAACGTCTACTGGAGCCTAGCAGGGAAAAAGCAATTCTGGATTTAGTATTGCATAATGAAGGGGATTTGTTAAGGGAACTCGAGGTAAAGGAGACTTGAATAGGTAGTGACCGTAATATGATAATTTAATCTACAATTTGAGAGGAAGAATGCAAAATCGGAAGTGTCAGTATTATAGTTGAGCAATAGGGACTATGGAGCCATGAGGGTGGAGATGGCCAAAGTTGACTGGAAATAGACCCGAGCACCGATTACAGCGGAACAGCAATAGCAGCTATTTCTTGGATTAATGCATAAGGTGCAGGACCAATTCATTGCAAAGAGAAAGAACTATTCCAAGAGGCGACCGTGGCTGACATGGGAAGTCAATGCCAGTATAAAAATAAAAGAGAATAAGTATAACATAGCAAAGATGAGCGCCAAGCCAGAGTATTGGGAAACTATAAAAGAGTAACAGGATATAACTAAAAAGACAATACGTGGAGAAAAAACGAGGTACGAAAGTAAGCTATCCAAGAATATGAAGGAGGGTAATAAAAGCATATTTAGACATGTGAAGAGGAAAAAATAGTTAAAACCATAGCTCGACATTGAAGACAGAAACAGGTGAATTTATTATGGGGAACAAGGAAATGGCAGACGAGTTCAACATGTACTTTGGATCTGTCTTCACTTAGGAAGACACAAACAATCTCTCAGATGTACTAGTGGTCAGAGGACCTAGGCTGACGGAGGAACTGAAGGAAATTCACATTAGGCAGGAAATGTTGTTGGCTAAACTGACGGGACTGAAGACCGATAAATCTCCTGGTCTGTGGCTCTAAAAATTGTGGACGCATGGGTGATCATTTTACAATGTTCTATAGATTCAGGATCAGTCCCTGTGGATTGGACACTAGCTAATGTTATCCCACTTTTTAAGAAAAGAGGGATGGACCAGTTAGCCTGACATCCGTGGGGTCAATTATGTAAGATGAAACATCGGCACATTTGGATAGCAGTAATAGGATCGGTTCGAGTCAGCATGGATTTACGAAAGGCAAATCATGCTTGACTAATCTTCTGGAATTTTTTGAGGATGCAACTAGGAAAATGGACACGGGAGGTCCAGTGGATGTAATGTACCTGGACTTTCAGAGAGCCTTTGATAAGGCCCCACATCGGAGATTATTGGGCAAAATTAGATAACATGATATTCAGGGTAGGGTGCTGACATGGATATATAATTGGTTGGCAGACAGGAAACAAAGAGTAGGGATTAATGAATCCCTTTCCGAATGGCAGGCAGTAACTTGTGGGGTACCGCTAGGCTCGGTGCTGGGACTGCAGCTATTTACAATATACATTAATGATTTACATGAAGTGATTAAGAGTAACAATAGACAATAGACAATAGACAATAGGTGCAGTAGACCATTCGACCCTTCGAGCCAGAACCGCCATTCAATGTGATCATTCCCGTTCCTGCCTTCTCCACAAATCCCCTCACTCCGCTATCTTTAAGAGCCCCATCTTGCTCTCTGTTGGAAATATCCAGAGAACCGGTCTCCACCGCCCTCTGAGGCAGATAATTCCACAGACTCACAACTCTCTGTGAGAAAATGTGTTTCCTCGTCTACGTTCTAAATGGCTTACCCCTTATTCTTAAACCGTGGCCATCTAGTTCTGGCCTCCCCCAACATCGGGAACACGTTTCCTGCCTCTAGCTTGTCCAAATGTCTCAATAAGGTCTCCTCTCGTCCTTCTAAACCCCAAAGTGTACCATTAGCAAATTTGCAGATGACACTGGGTGTCAATGTGCACTGTGAGGGTGATGCTATGAGGGTGCAGGGTGACTTGGACAGGTTGGGTGGGTGGCAGATGCATAGCAGATGCAGTTTAATGTGGATAAATGTGAGGTTATCCACTTGGTGGCAAGGTAGGTACAGGAATATACAGGAAGGTAGATTATTTTCCCAATGGTATCAAGTTAGGAAGAGGGGGAATATAACGAGATCTGGGTGCCGCTGTGCACCGTTCACTGAAAGTAAGGATGCAGGTACAGCAGGCACTGATGAAAGCTAATGGCATGTTGGCCTTCCTAACAAAAGGAGCTGAGTCTGGAAGAAAGTGGTCCTTCTGCCGTTGTACAAGGCCATAGTGAGACCACATATGGAATATTGTGTGTAGTTTTGGTCTCCAAGTTTGAGAAAGGACGTTCTTGCTCTTGAGGGAGTGCGGCATTGGTTCTCTAGGTGAAAAAAAACAATTTTCAGTTTATTATTGTAAACAACTGTACAGACACTGTCTGGTGTTTAAGTCAGCTTCAATCATCAGTCATAAAGGCACAGTAAAGTAGATGTTCCCTTCACTCTACCAGTAGTGTGACTACGTAATATAGGAAGTGAGTGGTAATATGAAGTGTTCAATAGGGTGGAGTTAAGGTAGTACAGTAGTGGTTGGTTCACATGCAATAACCAATCTACATCCTTCCCAGTAGAGGAAAGAGTGACCGAGCGCGTGTGGACAAATCCCTCTCCCTTCCCCTCCCTTCCGGAAATGTTAGTAGGGCTGGGTGGTGGAGAACCCGAGAATGAGAACGCAGCCGAGGAACCTGGAGATGAACGACAGGGCGAGCATGCAGGACCAGGGGTATTGGGGAGTGAGGGAACATACCGTCGCGGAGAATGCATGTCTGGGTCAGGGGGTCGGGGACGGACAACAGCAGCAGCAGGCGCCTTGAAAGCCAACGGCGTGGCATGAGGACAGGGAGAAGCTGGTCGCGGCTCAGTCACGGGCAGAATATGTTGACGGCTGCGCCGGTACAGAGCACCATCGACGTTGACAAGGTAGGAGCAAGGTTCATTGGATGGTCCCTCAACGTAACCTAGTCGGGCATGTCCAACTGCCGTCTGCAGGCGAACCACTTGACCTTGCAGTAACGGTTTAAGTGGTTTGCTCGACTTGTCATAGGAGCGCTTCTGGACATCATGTTTTTCCTGAATGCGCTTCTGGACCGCAGCTGGTTTGAGCACCTGTGGCTTCAACTGTTTCTGGGCAGTGGGGAGCTGGGGGCTTGGCGTGCGAGACACCTTCGCTCGGCGGGAGAGCCCAGGACATAATCGCTGGAGATGTTTCTTAGGTTTAACAGTTCTAGGTAAACATTGGATTTGGCAAGATGTGAATGTTCCACTAGCTGCTTTGCGCTCCTGACTGCACGCTCAGCAAGGCCGTTGGATTGAGGGTATTCGGGGCTGCTGATAATATGCTGGAAGTTCCCTTGTCTTGCAAAGTATTTAAATGCTTGGCTGGTGAATTGTCTTCCGTTGTTGGTTTGCAATCGTGGCGGTAAACCGAATATGGGAAAATGTCTCTCAAGCTTTTGTATAACCATAGCAGACGTAATGGTAGGCAGCAGATCAAGTTCAAACTAACTGGAATAGGAATCGACTAGGACTAGGTAGTGTTCACCGTGCCACTCGAAAATGTTCGCAGCGAGCGAGGTCCAGGGTAGTGCTGGAGCGGGTTGTTGCAGGAGAGGCTGTCTCTGTTGGTGGGGCGCCGAGCTGTTGCAAGTGGAGCAGGATGCTGTTTCATGTATGTATTTGGCCATTTCTGGCCAATGAAACATGCTTTTGGCGCGGGCGAGCATGGCCTCAGTGCCTGGGTGGCCGTTTTTGTAGTGAACGTCTTTGTAGTATTCCCCTTGCAGGGATCAGGGAATCACAACTTTGTGGCCGTTGACGATGATCCCGTCTTGTATCACCAGTTCATCGCGAACTAAGCAGAATGGCTGTACCTCTAGTGGTGTGCTGGATCGATTCGTAGGTCAACCCCTTTTGATAATGGAAGAGAGCAGCTGCAGCGTTCTGTCAGCAGCTGTGTGCTCCGCAAGGCGATGCAGACGTTCCGTTGGGACGAAGTCGACTATAAGCACAGCGAGCTCGTAACACTCAAAGGGGTGTCGTTCACAGGACGACCGTGGCGCTCGAGAGAGAGTGTCGGCGATGAGCATAGCTTTGCCCTTTTTGTAGACAATCTGGAAATCAAAACGCTGGTGCTACACCATCACGCGCTGCAATCATGCAGCCGCTGCGTGAATAGGCTTGTTCATGATGGTGACCAGGGGTTGGTGGTCGGTTTCAATTGTGAATTATTCCCGAAGATAAAGTCTCTGAACTTGGAACGTGCAAAAACGACAGCTGGCAGCACATTTTTGATTTGGTTATTTCGCTGTTCAGTCTCTGTCATGGTTCGAGAGGCGTACTATACGGGTAGCACGGTACCATCTGTTGTTCTTTGCAGGCAGGCTGCGCCTAAACCGTATTGCGAGGCGTCGCAGGTGATAGTGACCAGCCGAATGAGGTCGAAATACGTCAAGGTGGGGGCGCTAGCCAGCTGCAGTTTTAAAGAGTCAAAAACATGCTGGTGTTGCTGGTACCAGGCCCAGGCATTGTCCTTGTGAGTGAGTTGTCTTCGTGTCGAGACTATCTCGCTCAGGTAGGGTATGAACTTCCCCAGATAGATAACCATACCCAGAAAACGCGGAAGGCTGTTCACGCCTGTGGACAGGCAGTTCGTTGATGGCTGCCGTCTTTTTGCATCCGGTTTTAACCCTTCGCTGGTGAACACATGACGGACATAGGTAACTTCTGAGACACGGAACTTGCACTTCCTTGGGTTGAACTTAAGTTTGATCTCATGTGCCATGTCTAGAATCATTTTTAAGTTTGGATCATGCTCCGCCAGATCGCGAACATACACTAGAATGTCGTCAACGATGATGGAACATGGGTAGCCTGTGAACAGCTTTGCCATAGCTCTGGGAAACTTCGCTGGCTGAGTTAATACCAAATGGCATCCTGAGGAACCTGAATCTACCGAATGGTGTGGCAAATGTGGTCAGTTTTGAGGATGCGTTGTCCAGAGGAATCTGCCAAAACGAGCTTTTGGCGTCTAGTACTGAGAACACTGTTGCACGACCGACTTGAGCTGCAACGTCTTCGATGGTTCTCATCGGGTAGTGTGGTCGTTTAATAGCTGTGTTTAGGTCCCTTGGAATAATGCACACACGGAGCTCGTCTTTGTCTTTCTTTTTTGTAACAACCATGGTGGATACCCAGTCTGTCGGTTCACATATTTCAGCCAGTACCCCCATGGACAACATATGGCTAAGTTCGGCTTGAAGTCCGTCAAGCATTGCATGGGGTACGCAGTGAGGTGCACGGATTGCTGGGACAATATCGTGGTCAATAGTGATCTTGTAAGTTATTGGCAGTTTGCCCAGTTCGTCGTCAAACAAATCCTGATAGATTTGTGTCGATTCGTCAGATACGTGTAGCTTGTGAACAGTGCGTCGGAAGGAAAGCAGTCCCAGGTCTTGGCATGCATGGATTCCTAACAAAGTCTCAGAGTTTGATTTCACAACATTAAAAAAAATCAGTTTTTTAGCGAAATTGTCCACTACACACTTGAAATCAGCTTTTCCGAGAGGGTGCAGAACCTCCTCCCCGTAGGCGTGCATGGTGGAGGTATCCTTAGCCAAGGTCTCATTATTCCTTATCTTGTTGTAGACTTTCAGGGACATAACATTCACGCGCGCTCCTGGGTCCAATTTAGCAAATAGAGACTTGTTATTAATGTGCACAGTAACAGAAGGGTCCAGGAGCTTACCAAATGTACGTAGGTGAGTGTGAACAGTAGACTCGACTTGTGAGTTAATTGTTTTTGTTTCGTGCGATCCTTCAAACTGTTCGAGGGAGTCAGATATTGTTCGGTCTTGCTGCAACAGGTGCAGATGAGACTTTGACTTCGCATTACGGTTCCCACGGGAACGACAGCAGGCAGCAAAGTGGTTCATTTTCAGCAGTAACTGCAAGGTTTTCCGTTTGCAGGGCAGAATTATCAACCCTTATTATGGAAATAGTTGCAGTTTGCGCACCTCTGTGGTGGCTCGTTCGCGAATCTTTTAGTAGCGTCTGTCGGGTTGCGATTACTGGTCAGATTGACATTAAGTTTCTGAGTAACAGACGGGGTGTCAAGCTGATCACTCAGCGGGGCTATGACCTCCGACACGCGGCAGGCGTGTACATCCTGTTCAAGAGTCTGGTCTGCATTTCGTAGTAGCTATGTTTTTAACTATTGATCAGACATGCCGCTGACGATATTGTCGCGTATTAAGTCATTAGTTAACTCGCCAAAGCGACATCGCGGGGCCATATACTTTAAATCACAAATTAAACGTTCCACGGGTTCATCTGGAAGCTGGTGGCGTGCAAATAACTTAGCTCTTTCTAGAATGCGGTTAGGTGGTATGTCACATAACTCACGGAATTATGCAGCACATTTGGGTTGCGCATAGTCTCAGCTGGGACCACCACCTGTCCGTTCACGTCGAGTACAGGTGGCGCAAAGTCAAGGTCTGCGCGCGAATCATAGCCTCGTGTCCACCCAGGTTGAGTAGGAGAGATGCCTTGACCTTGCCTGGGTCGTTGCAATGGGTGATATTGATGTAGTGCTCGTAGTCGATCTCCAAGAGTCTCCATCCCTCGCCCATGTCTGTATCAAAGATTAGTTGGGCTGGCTTTCGGCACGAGTGAGCCTTCGTAGCAAAATATCAATAAAATACAAATAAAACCCGATAAACGGACGCAGTGGGTAGTTTCCAACATTCTGGCACCATGTAAACAACAGTGCAGACACTGTCTGGTGTTTGTCAGCTTTAATCATCAGTCATAAAGGCACAGTACAATACATGTTAGTTTCACTCTACCACTAGTGTGACTACGTAATATAGGAATTGAGTGTTAATATTAAACGTTCAATAGGATCGAGTTAGTGGTAGTACATTACTCTGATTGCTTCACATGCAATCACCAATCTACACTTATCTTGCATGAGATACGATTGTTTTACGGGTCACATCTCCGGCCGATCTGCGGCCTACCATCGATGGAGCTGGAGGCCTCCTCGGACTGACTTGTGACCTATCGTGGGGCGTGGACGTAACATCCCAGCTCATCCCTTGACTGGGATCGCTCCAACCGCGGCAGGCTCATTTACCATCAGGAGCTCGCAGTCTCGAGAGAGGCTAGTCGGAATTCCAACGACGCAGAGGCCCGACCATCCACAACAGGGGTCCGATCGCCGGCGCGGGGGAGTTGACGCCCGATGTAGGAGCTGCTCGCCACGTTGCGGAGGGCCGTAACACCGCCGGCTATGGGAGTCAAGATCGTCCCTTCAACGGAGGGCGCCCACCGCGGGAAAGCATAGAAGGGAAGATAAATTAACTTTATTTCGCATTCCATCACATAGAGGAATGTCGTGGACTCACCGTGGTGGATGTTAAAATGTATTTTGTGGGTTCCGTTGCTTATTATTTGTTTGACAGATGAAATGCATCGGATGCAGCAAAACATATTTGGCTAATCAACTATTATTGTGATTGTGATTGTGGTTGTGAATTTAGAAGGATGAGAGGGGATCTTGTTGAAACATATAAGATTGTTAAGTGATTGGACATGCTAGATGCTGGAAACATGTTCCCGATGTTGGGGGAATCCAGAACCAGGGGCCGCAGTTTAAGAATAAGGGGTGGGCCATTTCGAACGGAGATGAGGATATACCTTTTTTACCCAGACAGTTGTGAATCTGTGGAATTATCTGCCTCGGAAGGCAGTGGAGATCAATTATCTGAATCCTTTCAATAGAGAGTTCGACTGAGCTCTTAAAGATAGCGGAGTCAAGGGATATGGGAAGAATGCGGGAACGTGGTACTTATTGTGAATGATCAGCCATTATCACAGTAAATGCCGATGCTGGCTCAAAGGGCCGAATGGCCTACTCCTGCACCTATTGTCTATTGTCACTTCGTCGTCTAGGAGAACTAGAGAGCTGCCAATTACTCAGGATACAAATATGCATTTAACGGATTATCGCTTCTCTGAGTGGATACCATAAAATACCACAAAATTCTGGTGTGGAAAATATTTGAAAGGTATGGATCAATTTAAACTCGTTTGGATAGGAAACAGATAACTTCAAATCCCATATCTGGGAATTGAAATCACTTCTTGCCTAGCCTGGAACAGACACATAAACCAGACTGCCACAAAAGCAAACATAGCTTTGGGCTTTCTCCGGAGATACTTATCCAGTTGTGACAAACCATCTAAGGAGGTAGCGTACAAAGCACTCGTCCTTCCACTGTTTGAATATTGCCAGACAATATGGGAGCCTCACAAGAAAAATAACATTGACACCTTTGACAAGACTCAGAGGCGTGCAGCCCGGTTTGTTAATAATGACTACTCAAGAAAGTCAAGTGTTTCCAATACGTTAAATCGCCTTGGCTAGGAGATGCGGGACTCAAGACGCACCAAAACCCGCTGATGTACTGTTCTGAAGGAGAATCATGTCATCACCCCCAGTAACATGTCTCACGTCGTTCAATCCAATACCCCGAAATCAACCAGACAGTCTTCAGGTCACTTTATTTACACTAGAATTAGAGTAAACAAAAATAGCTATCAACAGTCACTATATCCATCTACTATGTCAGAGTGGAACATCCTTCATGACACCATCAGTTGTGCAGCAACCTTGTCACTCTTCAAGTTACAGTTCGACAACTTAGACATGGATCGTCTCAGAAAATTTGCCCACATAAAAATCTAAAGAACCCCTTTGCAACTAGTGCCCATGCGAGCGTAACCTGCACGAGATAGCCCAGCTGTTTGCGGCTGTACAGTAAACAAGCAGAAGCAGAAGCAGAAACGAACACTGAGACAGGAAAATTCACATAGAGACGCATTTATTAGTCGTGGTCTCAGTCTGCCACTTTTGCATGTTTCCCGTTGACCCGGTTCCATTTACCATTCAAGTAAAAGTAACAAACGAAGCGCTGCCATTGGGTGTAGTATAGTGCTAAGTGAAGACGTTTGTGATTTGGCCATGTATTCCTACTTTCACAGATGATAGATTGGCTCAACTGAGAGCAGGTATGGAAAAAGTTTGTGAATCAAACTTTAACAAAACACAATTGTGGGTTTTATTTAAATAATAGATTCATTGGAATGTTTTCAGTAAGTAATATATAACCTGTAGTTTCTCCTGAATAACAAGAATACCATCAACAACAGCAGCAACAACAACATAAATGATAACAATAATAATTGCAATTTCAGAGCTTCAGGAACTCCGCAAAAGCACACGTGGGTAACAAAACAGCCAATATGTAATCTTTGAATTATGTCTGCGGTTTGATAACCGGATGCTCGTATGAAACAGAACAAATCTTTTTTTGATTTTCATACAAAAAAATTACAATAAACCATTTGAAGTAAAGTGATGTTGAAATAATATACCAAATTCTGTTGACTATTAGCGAGTTCGGTATTTCGATAAGCGCAAGGAATCATGGGATTTTTCATTCGGGAAAAAGAAAGGCGAACCCAACGTTGTATAAATAGTGTGTAAATTGTTAACTATTCTACCAAGGAATTCATCTAGAATTCTGTCAACTCAATAGCTGTATTTATTGTTCTTGCTGTTCACTCATTATTTACACAGTCCTAGTTCCAGTTCAGTTCATTAATCTGCAATTATGAGATATTCAAAAAGTTAAATAATTTATTATTTGCATTTAATCCTTAGTGTTTTTTTCCTACTTGTATGAGCTGACTCGAACACAAATCAAGAGACAACACATGTTTAGTATATCTACCTACAGCAAGGATATGCAGACATTGCATCTCCGAGCTCATATGAACTAGCGTAGGCGTGCCCTTGAAAAGATAAAGCACATAATAGGTGGAGTCACTACTAACAAGCACTATAATTGGCTAGTGTGAAATAGCCAATCCACACTACTGAAATAACAAAATATTACTTGTGTTTGAAACATTTTCTCATCTTAAATAATTATTTATGTGCAAAAATATATTTAATCTGAGGCAGGCAGCGACTGTATCAGTGTGATGTGGGCTGATGCTTTACCTACAGACGGGATGTACCGTTAATGCAAAGATTCATCCAGGAAAAGTGAGTACAGGATAGTCCCTGTCAAGGAGCCGCCGATCCAACATACAACATTTAACTGCGAAATACCTGCCCTTTAGTATTGGATATATTGAATTGAAGGTCCATGCTGTTCCAAGTTTGCGATGTGGTTCCCCGAGCCAGCTCGCCCAATGCACGTTGACCAGCACAGTTAACCATCCTTTGAGAGCAGAGGCTCTTTGTGCAGGTGTTATCCGAAGCCCAAAGGTTTTGTGTGTAGGTTCTGCGATAGGATCGGGCACGCAGCGAGCTAGCGAGAGGGTTGTCAGATCAGATCAGCCCAGGTTGCCGAGTGGCCGAAGGGAGAATTTTAATGGGTCGCCATTAAACTGTTCTGTCTGTGCGGTATCTCCCTCTCTCCCTCTCTCCCTCTCTCCCTCTCTCCCTCTCTCCCTCTCTCCCTCTCTCCCTCTCTCCCTCTCTCCCTCTCTCCCTCTCTCCCTCTCTCCCTCTCTCCCTCTCTCCCTCTCTCCCTCTCTCCCTCTCTCCCTCTCTCCCTCCCTCCCTCCCTCCCTCCCTCCCTCCCTCCCTCCCTCCCTCCCTCCCTCCCTCCCTCCCTCCCTCCCTCCCTCCCTCCCTCTCTCCCTCTCTCCCTCTCTCCCTCTCTCCCTCTCTCTCTCTCTCTCTCTCTCTCTCTCTCTCTCTCTCTCTCTCTCTCTCTCTCTCTCTCTCTGATTCCCCATCCCAACTGTCGACAAAGTCTGACACAGAAAATGCTTCACTCATAATACCGGTTGGCTCCCTGTTTGCCCACTCGCTTCGGCGGGCGGTGCCTTCTACAATGAGAGAGAGAACATCTGACTGACTGGAACGAACCCTAGAGGTTGAAGCGACTGCACCTTTTTTAAACCAACCCACCTCGAAGGTTTCACCAGCCTGTTCGAATCGAAGCTAAACTTTGCAATCACAAGATTGTAACAGAAAATTAGAATGTCAAATACTGATTAAAATTATCCAACGTTATGGAAATCAGAAGAAACATGATTAGTCAGGAGACGTGACTAAGTTTCGTACTACACCACATTACTTGCACATGTACGTGCAGAACTGATTCAGAAGTGTAGTGACGGTTATAGAAATGATACATTTCATTCTCCCCCCTCCAAAACAAAAACAATTTAAAAAATGCGTGTTATTCATCGTCACGATCTCGCTCACTCGCCGAAGCATAAAGCAACAAAACCAACAAAATCATCGAAGTTTTGTACGAATGAACCATTAATACACCTAGTTAATGGTTTTTAATCCAGGATTGCCTTACCTCGAAGAAGCAAAAGTGGAAAATACGGTTGAAACGCAGGTCTGTATACACGCACAGTTCAGCTGGCGAGAATGTTTATCCCGAATGAACTAAGACCTGGGAATGCGCAGTTGAAATACCGAACTCGTTTATTGCCAGTGATTGGCTAACGGAATTTTGACCAGATAATGAACACAAGGGGATTGAATCGGCTCAGTAGTGTTTCATAATCTGTATAAAATAACCATTCTGTACGCGACAAAGAAAACACAACATTAGGCGCTTCGGAGGACAGTGGTTCATAACGACCTTGCGATGTCTGCTATATTTCCAGAAAGATAAAGGAATAGTAGTGAGGTTTTAAAGGCTAAAATGAATGGCCGGGAGACGGGCAGATTATATCGGGGGATTTACTGAAGAGTGGTTTGAATTAACTAACATAGAAACATACAAAATAGGTGCAGTAGGAAGCCATTTGGCCTTTCGAGCCAGCACCACCATTCATTGTGATCATGGCTGATCATCCACAATCAGTAACCCGTGCCTGCCTTCTCCCCATATGGCTTGATTCCGCTAGCCCCTAGAGCTCTCTCTTTTAAATTCATCCAGTGAGTTGGCCTCCACTGCCTTCTGTGGCAGATAATTCCACAAATTCACATCTCTCTGGGTAAAAACGTTTCTTCTCATTTCTGTTTTAATGGCCACTATTTATTCATAGACTGTAGCCCATGGTGCCATATTCTCCCAACATTGGGGACATTTTTTCTTCCAACTAGCTTGTCCAGTCCTTTTATATGTTATTATCCATTTCTATTATTATTGTACTGAAAGTCTCATCTTGACCACTTCCTGTCAATGTTATTAATTGATTTAAGAAAAAAAACTCTACTGTAGATAGCTATGAATTTGGCCATCTTACTCATAGTCCTCCACCGCCGCAAAAGACACGAGGATTTTTCAGATCGCTGAAAAATTTAAAAAAGTTATGAACGTTTAAAACATATTGAGGTCAGCTGATTGGTACTCTCGCCTGTCAGTCACCGTGATGAAGGTAACGCCCCTACCGGGGGCTGGGGGAGGGGGCAGGAGTATAAAGCCCCGGATGTCTGTCACTCTGGAAGATCGTAGGTGAGAAGCCACAACTGTGATTCTAAGCTGTGAGTCAACTGAAAAGTGAGTCTATGAACTGTGATTCTACTGAACTGTGAGTTGACAATGTGCTTGCAATACATGATTTGTAACCCTGCAATGTGGTTGCTATAAATGATGATTTGTTGACACTTAAAGTGCTTGCAGTGAATTATTTGTTACCCAAGCTGTGTTTGGAAGGAAATAATGCTTTGTTAGCCCGCACTGTTTGTAAGAAATAAATGATTTGTTAGCCCCCAGTGTGTCTGGAAGGAAAAAAATGGTTTGTTAGCCCCGACTTTGTTTGGAAGGAATAAATGATTTGTTAGCCCCCACTGCGTTTGTAAGGAATAAATAATTTGTTAGCCCCCACTCTGTTTGGAAGAAAGAAATGACATGTTAGCCCCCATGGTGTTTAGTCCAAAGGTCTCGATCATTCCGTAAGTGCCGCTTAGCGGAGAGGCCCGCTGATTGTGTAAGTTCAGCTTAGTGGAGAGGTCGCAATAATTGAATTCGTAAGTTCCGCTGAGTGCAGAAGTCGTGCTGATTGCGGAAGTACCGCTCAGTGGAGAGGCCGCGCTCAGCCGTGTGAGTAGATTCAAGAGAGTTTCACTGTCATATATATGGTTGTGTGTGTGTATGTATGTGTGTGTGTGTGTGTGTGTGTGTGTGTGTGTGTGTGTGTGTGTGTGTGTGTGTGTGTGTGTGTGTGTGTGTGTGTGTGTGTGTGTGTGTGTGTGTGTGTGTGTGTGTGTGTGACTGTGTGTGATTGGCTGTGTGTGACGGTGTGTGTGAAAGACTCTGTGTGTGTGAGGTGTAGGGTGTGAATGTGTGTATGTGTGTGAGAAGTGGAGGGTGTGTATGTGTGAGTGTGTGTATGTGTATGTGTGTGTGAGGTGGAGTTGTGTGTAAGTGTGTGAATGTGTGTTGTTGGCCCTCAGCTCACTGTGTTTGACTTGACATGGTTTGACTTGGATTGTTGTCCATGCACTCAGTATACTTGACTTGATTTGGATTGGATTGTTGGCCCTGCACTCACTGTACTTGACTTGACTTGACTTGACTTGACTTGACATGACTTGGTTTGGATTCTTGGCCCTGCACTCACTGCACTTGATTTGACTTGAATTGTAATCGAATGGATTACACAGTTGGCCCTTCACTCACTGTGCTTAACGTGACGACTTCAATTGAAATGGAATGGCTTGGATTGTTGGCCCTGCACTCATGTGCTTGACTTGACTTGACTTGACGTTACTTGACTTGATTTGACTTGACTTGAAATGGAATGGAGTGGATTGGCTTGTTGGTCCTGCACTCACTGCGCTTGACTTGACTTGAATTGAAATGGTATGGATAGGATTGTTGGCCCTGCACTCATGTGCTAGACTTGACTTGAATCGAAATGGAATGCATTGGATTATTGGCCCTGCACTGAGTGTGCTTTACTTCACTTGACTTGACTTGAATTGAAATGGAATGGAATGGCTTGGATTGTTGGCAATGTACTCACTGTGCTTGACTTCAAGTCAAGTCAAGCACAGTGAGTACAGGGCCAACAATCCAAGCCATTCCATTCCATTTCAATTCAAGTCAAGTGAGTTGAATTGAATTGAATTGAAATTGAATGGATTTGATTGTTGGCCCTGCATTCACTGTGCTTTACTTGCTTGACTTGACTTGGAATGGAATGGGATGGATTGGATTGTTGTCCCTGCACTCACTGTGCTTGGCTTGACTTGACATGACATCGATTGGAATGTTCGCCCTGATCTCATTGTGTTTGACATGACATGGATTGGATTGTTGGCCCTGCACTCATTGTGCTTGACTTGACATGGATTGGATTGTTGGCCCTGCACACACCGTGCGTGACTTGAAATGCAATGGAATTGATTGGTGGCCCTGCACTCTGTTTGATGCAAACGTCCCGCTCACTCCGGAAGTCCCGCTCACTCCTGAAGCCCCGCTTACTCAAGAAGCCCCGCTCACTCCGGAAGTCCCGCTCACTCCTTAAGTCCCAATCACCCCGAAGGTCTCGCTCACTCCGGAAGACCCACTCACTCCAGAAGTCCCTCGCAGGTAGTTTCAAGAGAGTTTTACTGTCGTATATATGTAATGTGTGTGTGCATGAGTGTGTGTGGGTCAGTGTGTGTGAGATGGAGGGTGGCTGTGATTGTATGTGTGTGTGAGATGGAGGGTGGCTGTGTGTGGAAGTGAGATGGAGGGTGTCTGTGTATGTGGCTGTGAGTGTGTGAGATGGAGTGTGTGTGCGTGTGTGACAGAAGGTGCGTGTGTGTCGGCCCACTAAACGTGAGTCAACTGCTAGCCCACCAGCCCTGAGTGAACATCCAGCCGACGAGCCCCGAGGGAACCTCCAGCCCACAAGCCGTCAGCGAGTGAGTCAACTGCCAGCCCACTTTCTGCCCATCAGAAACCTTTCATTTCGGCCCCTAATCGCCCAGAAAACAGTCCCTTTAGCCCAAAATGCAGGTATTAGCCCAGGATAATGATTCTGGCCCAAAAGGCCCGTGCCAGGCCAGGTAAAGTTCAGAAAAAGACTGAGGTGAGAAAAAACGTATTTACCCAGAGAGTTGTGAATTTGTGGCATTCGCTACCACAGAGGGCCAAGTCACTGGATTGATCTAAGAGAGAGTTAGATAGAGCTCTAGGGGCTAGTGGAATCAAGGGATATGGGGAGAAGGCAGGCACAGGTTTTTGATTGGAGACGATCAGCCATGATCACAATGAATGGCGGTGCTGGCTCGAAGGGCCGAATGGCCTCCTCCTGCACCTGTTTTCTATGTTCCAATGTTTCTATGAACCTACGCAGCATTGCCTCAAAAACAAGGATGTCCTTACTCAAATCAGGAGGCCAAAACAGCACACAATACTCCAGATGTGGTCTCCCCAGGACACTGTAAAACTGCAGAAGGACCACTTAACTGCTACGCTCAAATCCTCTCGTTATGAAGGCCAACATGTGATTAGCTTACTTCATTGCCAAACGGAAGATACAATAAACGATTTCATTCGGGGAGACATTGTAACGAAGGGCGTGTAAAATATCGACATTCTGATGCTCAAAGTTGAAGCTCCATTTCAAGACTCCCGCCGTTACCCGGATGAGGGTATGAAGTGAAGATACGCGGATGGAGGAGGAGTGAGGCGCCACGCTTCTTCTATCATATTCTGATGTTTTTAGAAACTCCATTCACTAACCGATAATAATTTGTCCGGTACAGTTTTGTTACAGTTTGCTTTTATGCCCATCGAGCATTCTGAGATACCACTTCTGACATTAATATATCCCCAGTTCACTTCGGTCTAGTTGCCCTGTCAGTGTACCTAGTGCAAGTATCCCAACCGATGAATGTATCTATTGGTTTAACTTTATGTCTGTTTTATTTGATTTGGCACAGGCGGGAAAGGGCGAGTATCAGGCGGCTGATTTGATATCACACTTCATACCATTGGAAAACTAAATGTGTTATCTATTTTCAATGGGTTTCCAATCTTGGAAAACTGAAGTTTGGAAATGTAAATGATATTAGTCTGCTATCTGTAAATTTGTTTACAATCACTTGTACGTTTAAGGATCTATTTGTTTTTACAGAGGAACAGTTGCTTGCAAAAGAGAAAGGTCTGATTCTTCCATTTGTATTGACTACATTTAGCTCAATATCTCATATCAGAGTCTTAGAACATTGGCTCCTGATACCCAACAGCTTTGTTGAACTCAAAAAATTAGGGAAAGTGACAATTTTGAATGTTTAATCAATACTTTTTTGGGGGGGGGGGGGGGGGGGGTTATTTACAGTGACATATACCAGTCGCCACGAGCTTTGGATGTGCGAGGAAACTGCGGCATCCCGGAAAACCCACGCGAGGAGAAGGACTAGAAACCAAAGTGATGGTGAAACTCAGCAGATCAGGCAGCATGTGCCTAGGGAAAAGGAATGACGACGTTTCGGGACTCGATGCCGTGTGGCCAGATGCTGCCTGACCTGTTGAATTTATTCTGCACGTTGTATTTTTTCTGCTCAGGATTGCAGCATCTGATTACAGTTAACACTAATGCTTGTGATTACAATCTATTATTTCTGAGAATGGGAGAATGGGAATTGGTAAACTTCACACAATGGGAATGGGAATTGGTAAGCTTCACACAAATAATACCAGAAGTAAGGAACGAAGTCGTGTCGCTGAGCTTCTAAACAACATCTCTGTGTGCTGTATCACTGCGTCACCTTGTTATTGTACATTGTACAACCATATTTGCCCGAATGATAATCATTTCTAATTTATTGGTTTGAAGTGATGATTAATCAGTCATTAATCAAATATATTCAGGGGTAATATCTGTAATATGTATTTACATACCAAGTTTAACACACTGGAATGTTAATTTGACGAAAATCGTGATGAGGGCGCTTGGCTCATGTTTTAGCATGGCTCCAGTCTTCAGAAGGCGATGATACTCGGGCTAGCGTATCTACGAACATAGACAGAAAATGATGGAAAATGATGCCCGAAGTCACCTAATAATTGTCTAAGTGGGACGGGCATAAATCAGCAGGGCAGGCAGCCTCTCTGGACAGAAGCAACGGGTGACGTTTCGGGTCGAGCCCTTCTTCAGACGCTATCTACAGTTTTGTTTGAGTTGGAACATAAATCCTTCAGAAATTCATCCTGTAAAATAGCCGGCCACGGTTCAGGTAAATGTGCCTTCACAATGTTCAAAGAATTGATATTGCAATTCCATTTGTACAACTCAAGGTTATTGTAATTAAGTTAGTTTTACCTCTGGATATTTTTTGTTGTTTTCAGAACTGAGTTCTGCGTTTGTAAATCAAAAAGAAAACGGTGAGTACTGTTAGAGACATACCCGTGTGTTATTTCACTATTTTGAAACAAGGAGCTGCAGACGCTGACGATTATTTCACCACGTTAGTTTAGGAATGAATCATTGTAGTTTGGTCATTGCGTTGGATCTAATATGCTTTTGTTATGGCTTTTAGAAATGCAATTAAAAGAAAACAAAAGAGGTACCGTGAAGGAAAGTTCATGATCATCGTTGATACAATTTCACACCCTAATAAGGTGTAATCCACACTATTTATAACTCCCACTGCCTTATGCTCACCAGGAAGAGATGCTTATCTATAAACCGGGACGTGGAAGTCGAGTTGCGGAAAGGTCATGCATTTCTCATCACGGCAAAATATTATAATTCGCATTAATCTCCATACCACAATATTTGGAGGAATGGCATCTAAGGGATATAATTTCACTATCAGGTTCACGAATGCCTGTACATTGATATACTGTGTGCGGCCGATATTATGTGATATTGCGAGATGGTTGTAAGGATAGGCATAGAAATGCATGTAATTCTGCAATGCGTCACGACAATAGATACTCTGGAACTAAACATTGAGCAGCTCCAGCCGTGTACCCGCGTTCTCCCGCGATCCTCAAATTCAATGGATCATTAAAGGCAGCCATTAGCAGTATAAATTGGCTTCAGGTTAAAGCATTATGCCTAAAACTGAGTTTTTGTAATATTAGATACTTTTTCATATTGGCGGTTTTTTCTCTGGGGTAATAGGAAGTCAATTAAGTGGAAATTATTAGGATTATACTCATTAGAATTTGTGAGAATGGAAGGTTTTCTCAGCGAAACACAAGACTGTGATCATAAAGGCAAGCCATTTAGATGGCATGCGTGGTTATTGTGTGGAGCGGAAAATTTGTCCATATCCGAGTTAACCATTTACAAAGCCAGTGAGGGGACAACTGTTTATGCAAACATTTCTAATTGAATGGAAAACGTTCTGCAGCAGAGGAGCATAGATGCTCACTCATTTCATCACAAGTATCCATAAACTTGCTGATGAAACACAATCACAATTTAAATTCGAGGGATTACATATAGGAATGTAGGAATGAATGAAACTTGATAAGGCAGAAAACACACCACGGTCTAATTGAGGTGCCTCACCACCTGTTTTTCGTTCTATTGCTTACATTGCTTACATTGCTTACGAATTGTCTTAAAATCTGGCGCGAGACCTTGTCACAGACATTTCCCCAGAGCCGCAAATTATTGTCCCTTTATTTATTTGTCAAATATACCTTCTTCAAAGATGTTCTTTTTTATCGCCAGAGTTGGAGAAGTTGAGGACTGCGGTTAACAATGAAGGTAAAAGAGAAGATCAACGCGGTTCTGTCACCTTCTGCAATGATTATTCACACTTCAATGGATGCTGCAATAATTTCGGTCACGAGAAAGTACAATTAATCTTCCCGTTGGTGTGAAATATCGCCGAAATATAGTGGGCCCCCCTCGGTCATGACGGACCATGGGTGATGTATCCTGGTCGGATGCAAGCCTGGGCGGTGCCTAAAGGAGGACAGGCTGTTGCCCATGCTGCACCCCCCCCCCCCCCCACCATATCCACGTTCCTGATCGATCCAAAGGAACAGCAGGGCCGTTACAGTTCGGTCCAGCGCCGTCGCAGGAGCTGCCAGAGCGAACTGCCTTAAGGGCTCCGACTCCGCATTTTCTTGACGATTACTGTGGGAGCATTTTCCATGACTGGACCTGGTCACAAGTCAGTGAAGGTTTTAAATTTGAGTTTTCCCTCTCCAAGATGGACAGCCTTCCCAGGCTGACGAGCCCTATCGGACCCAGATTCGTGGGGGCGGGAATGTCGACCTTCCCGTGCAGGTCAATTGCACCTGCCCACTGCCTATAACACCTGCCCAAGACATAATAACATCAAGAAAGAAGGTGTTAACAATGATTTCCCATTGCGAGTTATGTGAGATTTATTGGAATGAACTGGTTGTGGATGCAAAATTAATAATTAAAAAAAAGAATAGTATTTTGACTAGAACAAAAAATGCCACTCAGAATTTTGTACGAAGGAACTGTAGATATTTTTTTAAATCGAAAATAGACGCATAGTGCTGGAGTAACTCAGCGGAACGTGCAGCATCTCTGGAGAGAGCGAATGGGTGAAATTTTGGGTCTTCTGAAGAAGGGACGACCCTTCCTTCCTTCCTTCCTTCGTTCCTTCGTTCCTTCCGTCCTTCCGTCCTTCCGTCCTTCCGTCCTTCCGTCCTTCCCCCCTCCCTCCGTCCCTCCTCTCCTCCTCTCCTCTCCACTTCCCTCCTCCTTCCTCCTCCTCCCCTCCTCCCTCATCATCCCTACTCTCTCCTCCTTCCCCTCCTCCCCATCCCTCCTCTCTTTTCCCCTCCCTCCTCTATGCTCCCTCCCTTCCCTTCTCTATCCCACTCTCTCATCTCTCCTCCATCCCCTCCTCCCCCTCCCCTCCTCTCTCTTCCACTCTCTCCTCTTTTCTCTCTCCGACCTCCGTTCTCCTCTATCCTCTCTCTTTCATCCTCTCTCCTCTCTCGTCTCTCCTGCCCCCGTTCTCCTCTCTCCTCTCTCTTCCCACCTCTCTCCACTCTCCTTCCTCCGTTATACTCTCTCTTCTCTCTTCCCTCCTCTCTCCTTCCTCCTTCCCTCCTTCTTCTTCCCCGCCCCCAACGTTCACTCCTTCTTCCCCTCCTCCCTCCTTCCCTCCTCTCTCTTCCCTCCTTTCCTCCTCTCTGCTTCTCCCCTCCTCTCTCCTCAATTCTTCCCTCCTCTCTCCTCCCTCCTTACCTCCTCCCTTCTATATTTTCTCCGCTCATGCCTTCCCTCCATCGCTCCTCCCTCATTCCCTCTTTCCCCCCATCCTTCCCCTCTGAATGACTGCAGACCGATTGCACTTACACCAGTGATTATGAAGTGTTTCGGGAAACTAGTCCTGCATCACATCAGAAACAGCCTACCTCCCTCCATCGACCCACATCAGTTTGGATACAAAGATGACAGATCCACCAAGGACGCTATCGCCATAGCAACTCACACTGCACTGACCCACTAGGAACACCGGGAAATCTACACGAGGATGCTATTCATTGAATATTGCTCAGCATTCAATACTGTCAATCCGCACATTTTAATAGGCAAACTCTTGACCTCGGCCTCTACTCCCCATCTACACTTGGATCAAAGACTTTCACACAAACCGCCCACAAATAGTTAAAACCATCCCCCTCATGTATTCCATCACACTAAGCACTGGCGCACCTCAAGGCTGTGTGCTGAGTCCCCTCCTTATATACCTATAACTGTACACCCGCAACACCATTATTAAATTTGCTGACGACACAACTGTCGTCGGTCTCATCTCTGGGGTGATGGGGGGAGGGGGGACGAGTCAGTATCCACGGAAGAGATACAGTGAATAACCTGACATTAAACACCACTAATGTAAAGGAGCTAACAATGGACCTCAGGAGGAAACGGGCCGCAAATATGGGGCGTGTTTTTTTTGGAAAGGGTGCAGACTTTCAAATTCCTTGGATTCCTCACATCCCTGGACTCTTCTGGTCGGCCAACACCATTGCAACCGCCAAGAGAGCACAACAGAGTCTCCACTTCCTGAGAGTGCTCAGGAGACATAACAGCGAGAAGAAGGTGCTGGTGGCCTTCTACCGGGCGACCATTGAGAATCTACTGACATGTTGCATGTCACTGTGTTGTGCAGGCTGCTATGTTGCAGAAAATAAATCGCTTCAGAGAGTGGTAAAACAGCAGAGAGAATCACGGGCTGCCTACTGCCCCCTCTGGAGGACATTGCCACCTCACGCTACCTCAGCTAAGCCACTAATACCATCAAAGACTCCACACACCACGGTCACCACCTTTTCGAACTCTTGCCCTCTGGCAGGCGTTACAGGTCAGCCAAAACAAGCATCTTCAGACTCAGAGACAGTTTCTTGCCCAATGCAATCTGCACACTCAATATGAAAAAAACATTGGTGTTGCACTTTTCCATGCTGCTACCCCCCAACAACTTTACTCTAACCATGTGAAATACTGATTATTTATTTATCTTGATACCTAGTTTTCTAACATAGTTTTTAATTGTATCCTGTGTTTTTATGTTTGTATATTATGCACCAATGGAATGGCAATACTAATGTATTTTTACGCAGTGCTTGCAATGACAAATAAGGCATTCATTCATTCATTCTTCATTGAAATAAGTAGCTCTTTTTGATGTCAACGTCACTCTCTTACCAGAGCGAGGTTGTAGACAACGACGAACTGCCTTAGGGGCTCCGGCTCCGGATTTTCTTGACGATTACTTGTGGAGCATTTTCCATGACTGGATCTGGTCACAAGGCAGTGGAGGTTTTAAATTCGAGTTTTCCCTCTCCAAGATGGACAGCCTTCCCAGGTTGGCGAGCCCTATCTACCCGAGATTCGTGGGGGCGGGACCGTCGACCTTCCCGTACAGGTCAATTGCACCTGCCCACTGCCTACAGCACCTACCCACGACATAACAACAGAACGAAAGAAGATGTTAACAATTATTTCCCGTTGCGAGTTACGTGAGATTTATTGTAATGAACTGATTGTGGATGTAAAAATAATAATTTAAAAAATAGAATGGTATTTTGACTAGATCAAAAAATACCACTCACAATTTTGTCGGGAGGAACTGCATATATTTGTTTAACTCGAAAATAGACGCATAGTGCTGGAGTAACTCAGCGCAACATGCAGCATCTCTGGAGAGAATTAATGGGTGAAATTATGGGTCATCTGAAGAAGAGACGACCCTTCCTTCCTTCCATTCTTTAATTCTTCCTTCCTTCCTGCCTTCCTGTCTTCCTGCCTTCCAGCCTTCCTGCCTTCCTCCCACCCCCCTCCTCTCATCCACTCTCCTCTCCTTTCCTTTCACCTCCCCTCCCCTCCTCCTCCTCCTCCTCCCTCCCCCCTCCTCCCTCCTCCTCCCACCTCCTCCTCCCTCCTAGAAACATAGAAACATAGAAAATAGGTGCAGGAGTAGGCCATTCGGCCCTTCGAGCCTGCACCGCCATTCAATGTGATCATGGCTGATCATCCAACTCAGTATCCCGTACCTGCCTTCTCTCCATACCCCCTGATCCCTTTAGCCACAAGTGCCACATCTAACGCCCTCTTAAATATAGCCAATGAACTGGCCTCAACTACCTTCTGTGGCAGAGAATTCCAGAGACTCACCACTCTCTGTGTAAAGAATGTTTTCCTCATTTCGGTCCTAAAGGAATTCCCCCTTATCCTTAGACTGTGACCCCTTGTTCTGGACTCCCCCAACATCGGGAACAATCTTCCAGCATCTAGCTTGTCCAACCCCTTAAGAATTTTGTAGGTTTCTATAAGATCCCCCCTCAATCTTCTAAATTCCATCGAGTACAAACCGAGTCTATCCAATCTTTCCTCATATGAAAGTCCTGACATCCCAGGAATCAGTCTGGTGAATCTTCTCTGTACCCCCTCTATGGCAAGGATGTCTTTCCTCAGATTTGGAGACCAAAACTGTACGCAGTACTCCAGGTGTGGCCTCACCAAAACCCTGTACAACTGCAGTAGAACCTCCCTGCTCCTATACTCAAATCCTTTCGCTATGAATGCTAACATACCATTTGCTTTCTTCACTGCCTGCTGCACCTGCATGCCTACTTTCAATGACTGGTGTACCATGACACCCAGGTCTCGTTGCATCTCCCCCTTACCTAATCTGCCACCATTCAGATAATAGTCTACCCTCATGTTTTTGCCACCAAAGTGGATAACCTCACATTTATCCACATTGTACTGCATCTGCCATGCATCTGCCCATTCACTCAGCCTATCCAAATCACCCTGCAGCCTCCAAGCATCCTCCTCACACCTAACTATACCCCCCAGCTTGGTATCATCTGCAAATTTGGAGATGTTGCATTGAATTCCCTCGTCCAAATCATTAATATATATTGTAAATAGCTGGGGTCCCAGCACTGAGCCTTGCGGCACCCCACTAGTCACTGCCTGCCATTCTGAAAAGGACCCGTTTACTCCTACCCTTTGCCTCCTGTCTGCTAGCCAGTTCTCTATCCACATCAATACTGAACCCCCAATACCGTGTGCTTTAAGTTTGTATGCTAATCTCTTATGCGGAACCTTGTCGAAAGCCTTCTGAAAGTCTAGATATAACACATCCACTGGTTCTCCCTTATCCACTCTACTAGTTACATCCTCGAAAAATTCTATCAGATTTGTCAGACATGATTTACCTTTCGTAAATCCATGCTGACTTTGTCCAATGATTTCACCACTTTCCAAATGCGCTGCTATCCCATCTTTAATAACTGACTCTAGCAGTTTCCCCACTACCGATGTTAGACTAACTGGTCTGTAATTCCCCGCTTTCTCTCTCCCTCCTTTTTTAAAAAGTGGGGTTACATTAGCTACCCTCCAATCCTCCGGAACTACTCCAGAATCTAAGGAATTTTGAAAAATTATCACTAATGCATCCACTATTTCTGTGGCTACCTCCTTGAGTACTCTGGGATGCAGACTATCTGGCCCTGGGGATTTATCGGCCTTCAATCCGTTCAATTTACCCAACACCACCTCCCGGCTAACCTGGATTTCACTCAGTTCCTCCATCTTATTTGACCCCCGTTCCACTGCTATTTCCGGCAGATTATTTATGTCTTCCTTAGTGAAGACAGAACCAAAGTAGTTATTCAATTGGTCTGCCATGTCCTTGTTCCATCTCTATCTTTCCCTCCTTCACGTTCCGTCCTCTCTCATTCCCTCTCTCCTCTCTCCCTCCCCTCCTCCCCTTCACTACTCTCTCTTCCCCTCTCTCCTCTTTCCTCCATCCCCTTCTCCCCCTCCCCTGCTCCCCTTTTCCCCTCTCCTCTTTTCTCTCTCCGCCATCAATTCTCCTCTATCCTCTCTTTTTTCTCCTCTCTACTCACGCGTCCTCTCCTCCCCCCGTTCTCTTCTCCCCTCTCTATTCCTTCCTTTCTCCTCTCTCCTCCCTCCGTTCTCCTCTCTCTTCTCTCTTCAGTCCTCTCTCTTCCTTCTTCCCCCCTTCACTCCTTCTTCTTCCCCGCCCCCTCCTTCACTCCTTCTTCCCCACCTCCCTCCTCCTCTCCTCCCTCCTTCACTCCTCTCTCCCTCCTCCTCTCCACATATCCCCTCCCCTCTCCACAATCCTTCCCTCCTCTCTCTTCCCTCCTTACCTCCTCCCTTCTACATTTATTCCCCTCCTGCCTTCCCTCCATCCCTCCTCCCTCATTCCCTCATTCCCTCCATCATTTCACTCTGAATGACTGCAGGTTGCACTTACACCAGTGGTTATGAAGTGCTTCGAGAAACTGGTCCTGCATCATATCAGAATCAGCCTACCTCGATCCTCGAACCACGTCAGTTTGTATACAGAGATAACAGATCCACTATGGACGCTATCGCAATGGCAATTCACACTGCACCGACCCACGTGGAACACCGGGAAATCTACACGAGAATGCTATTCATTGATTATTGTTCAGCAATCAATACTGTCAAACTGCACATTTTATTACGCACACTCTTGACCTCGGCCTCTCCTCCCCATCTACACTTGGATCAAAGACTTTCTCTGAAACCGCCCACAAAGAGTTCAATCCGGCCCCCACATCTACTGCATCACAGTAAACACTGGCGCACCTCAAGGCTGTGTGCCGAGTCCAGCCCTTTTCTCCTTATACACTTATAACTATGCACACGCAACACCATTATTAAATTTGTTGACGACACAACTGTCGTCTGGTTCTTCTCGGGGGTGGGGGGGGGGGGGGGGGGGAGAGTCAGTATACATGGAAGAGATACAGTGGATAACCTGACACAAACACCACTAAGATAAAGGATCTAATAATGGACCTCAGGAGATAACGGGCCGCAAATGTGGGGCGTGTGTGGAAAGGGTGCAGACTTTCAAATTCCTTGGATTCCTCATATCCCTGGACTCTTCTGGTCGGCCAACACCACTGCAACCGCCAAAAGAGCACAACAAAGTCTCCACTTCCTGAGAGTGCTCTGGAGACATAACAGCGAGAAGAAGGTGCTGGTGGCCTTCTACCAGGCGACCATTGAGAATCGTCTGACATATTGTATGTCACTGTAGTATGCAGGCTGCTCTGTTGCAGAAAAGAAAGCGAGTGGTAATAACAGCAGAGAGAATCACGTGCTGCCTACTGCCATTTCTGGAGGACATTGCCATCTCACGCTACCTCAGCTAATCCATTAACATCATCAAAGTCTCCACACACCACCATCACCACCTTTTTGAACTGTTGCCCTCTGGCAGGTGTTACACGTCAGCCAAAACACGCATCTTCAGACTCAGAGACAGTGTCTTACCTAAAGTAATCTGCACACTCAATATGAAAAAACATCGATGTTGCACTTTCCCATGCTGCTACGCACCTCGCACTATACTATCACCATGTGCAATACTGATTATTGATGAATCTTGATACCTTGTTTTTAAAATTCGTTTTTGAATTGTGTCCTGTGTTTTTATGCAGTGCTTACAATGACAAATGTGGCATTCATTCATTCGTTCATTCATTCATTCACTCATTCACACATTCCTCATTGAAATTATAGCTCTTTTTGATGTCAACGTCACCCTCGTGCAATAAGTATGACTTTTTATACCACAGTGCCACCAAAGGATGATGGCCCCGGTGAGTATAGAAAATTAATTTAACATTCGTGGAGCAAGATGATCTTGATTCATAAACATACGCTATTTATACTCTGTCAATCAGGGGGTTGGATCAGACCTGTCCATCTGTTAACAGACACATGACACTGGTTTGACATTAATTGTTTTCCAGTTTCGTTTTCCTCTTTATTTTCTTCGATTAATTTCTCTGCTACTTTGCTTCTTGTCTCATCTTGGTTTTTTTTTTTCATTAACACAGTTCTGACTTATTCTTTCATCTCTTGTTGCTGATCCGCATTACATCCGGCATGGAAAGACAATGCCAGTGCTGCACGTCCACTCACATATCTATATCTTGAATCACTGCTAATTGTAATCAAAAGCCTGCATGCATCAAACCTCTATTTTCCGATTCTGAGGGCGAAGAAAGACACCTTCCTTTGCTGGTTCCAAAAACTATGAAACATTCCCACTCTCTTGTACGTAATATTCCCGGCATCCCTTTAGTTAGTTTCCACCCATTAAACAATATGGTGTATATTCAGGTGGTCCTAAAGGAATGGACAACAAATTCAATTGGAGACACGCAACAGATTACGCATTCAGAATGTTAATGCGATTTTTTTTTTAAATGCAATCTATGTATGTTGGACGACCTGCACGGATTTCATAGTTGAACGCTATTTATGAACATTATGTAAAATGAAAAGTGTCTAGGTTAAGGTATGCTTCCATGAATGATTTCCACCTGCCGGTTTACCGTCTCGTGATTTAAAAAAAAAAGCAAGCCTATTTAAATGAAGTAATGCATAGATCCAAAGTGTCCATTCCCTCCACAAATGCTGCCTGTCCTCATGATTTGCTCCAGCACTTAGTGTTCTATTCAAGATTCCAGCATCTGCAGTTACTTATCCCTTGCCCGTCCCATTCCATCTACAGTTCCAGTCCCGTTAACCTATTCCCTTCGTGTTCTGTATTTGCACCATTCTCCAATTGTGTACTTAATCTGCCCGTCCCGGGCATTTAATTTGTTATATCGTAGAACGATGAACTGAAAATGGCAATATTTCATTTTCAATTTTTAATGATACGTATTCAAATATATTTTGATACCATTCTTTCTATAAATGACTAAATGGAAACCTGATTTGGGTGATATTTACATTTTTACACAACCTTCTGCTTCCCCAGATGTCACAAGCAATTGGAATATTTGGTTCATCCTCTCATATGTAAAATAAACACTAATGTTTATTCTGTTCTACTTCAGAGATGGACGTTCTTCGTATAAAATTTGGTAACGTCACACTTTGTTTACTAACAACGTAGTTGCTTTCAATATTTGCTTAATTTTGCTGAATATTGAACACCAATAAAATACTTACTGCAGAATGCGCTGGGCGTGTTGGTTGTTGCTTGTGGTGAAGTGTTTAGATCATTATGTAGTTCTGTTTTAATCTCTTCAGAGCTATGCAAGAAAATATGAGCCGGCACACAATTTTGTCGTTTGATCGTTAGTAGAACAAGGTTAACACATATTCATCTCAGAATATATCTCGAATGCCAAAATATAATCTTTCTATTTCATTTGTCAAATGACCCTTGATATTAATTGAATGGGAACTATCGTAATATAGCAATTCTTCCCGAGGAGGATAGGGATAATGGCACAAGACAATTTGATTTCTAGGATCTTTGGTGCTTGCACTGCAGACCAAAGTTAAACCACACAGCTATGCTTTGACCTTTTGAATAGTGATGTGTTTAAAAAACCACCAATCACATAATTTCTATACATATCCATGATTATGTGATTGTGGAGAACCTATCATGGTCTATTATAACAAATTTATTGCATATTTACTTTTACATCTGCAAAGACTGGAACGCTTTGAAGATATATTTTTATACCTTACTAAATACATTTTTATCGTGTTTTCACTGACATACATATTTCTATAATGATATAAATATTTAATATTATATATTAAAATTATATAACCGAATCGCTTGCTCGTCCTTGTTTTGCAGAAGCCAGTTCGTGTACCGAGCGAATAATTTGAATAAAAATACGAATGTAATAAATAAATGCAAAAATGCCAGATAAGTTGTTCAGCGAAAGGTATGCAAAGCCAAACTAAGATAACTGTTCTCTGACTCATTTAACTTTTCGCTTTGATTTATTAGTTGAAACGGTCGCAGAACTCCGAGGTAATGTATGTGCTCTGGTGCTGAATTTATTGTTCAAAAAGATGATTGAATCAATTCACCTTTTCAGACTTTTTGTTGAGCACGAAACGTTATATTTTACCTACAACCCCCCCACCCCCCCCCCCCCCCCCCCCCCCCCCCCCCACCCACACACACACACCTCCCCCCCAAGCACACCCCTTCTCTTTCTAGATGATTACGTGGCCGCCTTTTAAATATGCACAACCTATTTATCTTAATCACTGTATGTGACACTCTCACTGCGATATTTTCGGAGAAAGGATTTTCTGTTACATTTCCTGTAATATATTTCGGTGAGTACCTAATAACAACGGGCAATCACTTTGTTATTCTCCGCAAATGCGATCGGTTCAGCTGTCAACGGACACCAGTGTCAAAGGATGTGGTTGTCAAAGCAATACACACCATGGCATTGGGATGATTGTTTTTATTAATGACACGTTTAGTTACAAAAGGAAGTACATAATTCTGGAGACCATTGCGAAGAACGTTGTCCAGCTGTGGAGCAGGCCACCGTTCAATATCATGGAAAATCTTGAAATTAAAGAATAAAATATTTGAAATGACAGAGGAACTGCTTTGAATTGGATGCTTTTGGGGAGCTGGTTTTCGATGTCAGCTCAACCAGTGGTTTGGCAAAGGTATCAGAAAAGTTCATGCTATTTTTTTCAGATGAAAAGAGAACGCGAAAAGCTTTAGGTAGAATTGTTATCTTTGTCATTTCAAATGTTGTTTAGCAGCTGTCAAGATGAAAAGGTCTTGTGTTTATTTACCTTATCATTTCTTACCTTGGTTTCATTTCCCTGTCCGTTTAGTACCAATGCTTCCCAGTAACACAATTGGAAAGAGACCCATTGAGTGGGCGGGCGCGACTCACGTTGCAGCGGCCCCTACAGCCTGTCTGTCTTTTTTTTATTTTTTGTCTAGTTAAATGTAGTTGTTCGTGTTTTTTTTTGTATCGTGTTCCTAACTGTGTATGTGTGGGGGGTGGTGGTGGGGGGGGGGGGGGGAACTTTACAATCTCTTCCCTGCACGGGAGACCCGACTTTTTTCCCTGTCGGGTCTCCGTTGTCGTTTTGGGCCCAGCACAGCGGAGCGGCCTCCGACCGGGGATGAGCTGCGGACTCACCATCGTGGGGCTGGCCGGCCTCGGAGCGTGGGGAGCGGTGGTGGCTCGCCGGTGCAGCCCGACTCCGGGCTCCGGAACTCCGCGTGGGGAGCGGTGGTGGCTCGCCGCTGCGGCCCGACTCCCGACTCCGGGTGGACTGTGATATCGGGAGCTCGCGGGTCCGGGTGAGAGACCGGTCTCCGGAGCTCCCGCAACACATCTTCTCCGGCCCGTGTCGCGGGGTTGGAGCGACCCGGAGCGGGGCCGTACATCGCCCGGCGCGGCTTCGGTGTCCGCGGGACATTCCAGCGGGACATTCCAGCGCCCGCCGGGGGCTCCAACGCTGTGACTTTGACTTTGGGCCTAGAGCGGGGCCGTACATCACCCGGCCCGGGCCTGGGACTTGGCACCGCCCGCCTGCAGCTTCGACCTCAGGAGAGAAATGGTGCGGGGGAGAGAGAAGACTTTGCCTTCCATCACAGTGAGGAGGAGATCCACTGTGATGAATGTTTGTGTCAATTGAATTGTTTGTGTGTTTTTTAATGAATTGTTCTGGTTGTAGAAACGGAGTTTCGTTCGAGCCTCTCTGAGGTTCGAATGACAAGCAATAAAATCAAATCAAATCAAATCAAATCAAAATTATGGCGATTTTTGACCTCAGAAAACTCTCAGTATGTTTCAAAGGCTATTTATTTTGAACTGCAGGCGACGTCAGGACAAAATGCAACATCCAGAAAAACAGCAATGTCATAATCGTCTGCAAATCTTTGGTAATGTTGAAAGGGGGAAACGAGAAATGAGTTAGTTATGTGTCACATTAGCACTGCATAGTTGAGACATATCTGAAAAAAAACTTTAATAAGCATGATCATAATATGATTAGTTATAATCTGCAATTTGAGAAGGAGAAGGTTAAATCGGAAGAGTCAGTGATGCAGTTGAAGAAATGGGACTATGAAGGCATGAGAGAGGAGGTGGCCAAGTTAGACTGGTAATGGACCCCAGCAGGAATGACGGTGGAACAGAAATGGCAGGAATTTCTGGGCAAAATCCTGAAGACGCAGGATCATTTTATTCCAGAAATGAAGAATGATTCCAAGGGGAGTAGGAGGCAACCGTGGCTGACAAGAAACGTCAGGGATTGAATAAAACTATAAGAAAAGATGTATAACGCAGCAAAGAGTAGCCGGGAGCCAGAGAATTGGGAAAATTTCACATGACAACAGAAGGAAACAAAACGGGCAATACGGGCCGAAAAGATGAAGTACGAAGGGAAGCTGGCAAGGAATATAAAGAAGAACAGTAAAAAGCTTATTTAGTTATGTTAAGGGGAAAAGAGTAACAAAGTCCAATGTGGGTACCTTGAAGGCAGACACGGGTGATATTATTATGGGTAACAAGGAAATGGCAGAAGTGTTGAACATGTACTTCGGATCTGTCTTCACTGAGGAAGACACAAACAATCTCCCAGATGCACCGGAGGACAGAGGATCTAAGGGGGTAGAGGAACTGAAATGATTTTTCATTAGGCGAGAAATAGTATTGGGTAGGCTAATGGGACTGAAGGATGATGATTCCCCTGGGCCCGATGGTCTGCATCCCAGGGGCCTCATGGAGGTGGCTTTAGAAATTGTGGACGCATTGGTGATTATTTTCAAATGTTCGATCGATTCAGGATCAGTTCCTGTGGGTTGGAGGATAATGGTAGCTAATGTTATCCCACTTTTCAAGAAAGGGACGAGAGAGAAAACGGGGAATTACAGACTAGTATGCCTGACTTCAGTGGTGGGAAAGATGCTCTAGTCAATTATGAAAGAGGTCATAATGGGGGCATTTGATAGCAGTATATTGATTAGTGTAAGTAAACATAGATTTATGAAAAGAAATCATGCTTGACTAATCTGCAATTTTTTGAGAATGTGACAAGTAAAATGAATGAAGGGGTGCCAGTGGATGTAGTGTCCCTAGATTTCAAAAAGCCTTTGATAAGGTCCGGCACGGGAGACTGGTGACTAAAATTAGAGCACATGGTATAGGGGGTAGGGTGTTGACATTGATAGAAAAATGGTTGGCAGACAGGAAGAAAAGAGTAGGAGTGAACGCGTCCTTTTCAGAATGACAGAGAGCGGCGAGTGGAATGCCGCAAGGCTCGGTGTTGGGGCCGCAACTGTTTACCATATATATTAATGATTTTGAAGAGGGAATTAGGGCAACACTAGCAAGTTTGCGGATGACACAAAGCTGGGTGGCAGTGTGAACTGTGAAGAGGATGTTATGAGGTTGCAGGGTGACCTGGACAGGTAGAGTGAGTGGGCAGATGCGTGGCAGACACAATATAATATATATATAAATGTGAGGTTATCCACCTTAGCGACAAAAATAAGGGGGCAGATTATTATCTCAATGGGGTTAAGTACGCCAAGGGGAAGGTGCAGCGAGACCTGGACGCCCTTGCACACAAGTTATTGAAAGTTGGCGTGCAGCTACAGTAGGCAGTGAAGTAAGCTATTGGAATTTTGGCCTTCAGAACAAGACTATAGGAGTAAAGAGATCCTTCTGCAGTTGTATAGGGCTCTGGTGAGACCACATCTGGAGTATTGTGTCCAGTTTTGGTCTCAGAATTCGAGGAATGACATCCTTGTGATTCATCCAGTCCAGCGTTGGTACACGAGATTGATCCCGGGGATGGCGGGACTGTCATATGAGAAAAGATTGAAAAGACTAGGCTTGTATTCACTGGAGTTTAGAAGGATGAGGGGGCGGGGCTTTTAGAAACATATAACATTATAAAAGGACAGGATAAGCTAGATGCTGGGAAAATGTTCCCAATGTCGGGCGAGGCCAGAACCAGAGGCCACAGTCTTGGAATAAAGGGGAAGACATTTAAGACTGAAGTGAGAAAAGAGCTGTGGAGGCCAAGACACTGGATGGATTAAAGAGAGAGTTAGATAGAGCTAGTGGAATCAAAGGATATAGGGACAAGGCTGGCACGGGTTATTGATTGGGGACGATGCACGATGATCACAATTAATGGCGGTGTTAGGTATAAAGGCCGAATGGCCTCCTCCTGCACCTATTTTCTATGTTTCTATGTTTTCTATGTTTTTATTATTGGCAGATTGCATTAGCTGACAAGGGTTGGATGGCTGATCAGGGGAGCAATTGTGTATTTTAGCTTCAGATTACATTTTATACATCTTACAGTTCCTATCTCAAATGGCTGCAGAATAACATTTGAAAGATAAAATGGTACTGTAATCCGTCTGAGCAGGCGTTCTCCCTCTGTATTGATATCCATTCCTGAATATTTAAATATCTTCCCTGAAAAGATGGCAGGTATCTCAGCATTCCGTGAATAACTTTGTTGGGAATCTAATTACAAATTAATTTCAAAGTAGGTTGCAAATTCAATCAGCCTTATTTAGAAGAGTTAAAAACAAGATAAGATACGTGTTCTGAATATTTCATTTCCGTTTTATATTTCTCGCAGAAGAAAGATTGAAACAAAAAAATGCAGGTACATTACTATGAAAAAATGCATTTGCATATTTTAATATTTATAGAGTACACGGGATCCTTGAAAATGTAATTCCCACGCAGTTAGTTATTAGATCAAATAATTCAGATGGAAGAGATTGGGGGGGGGGGGGGGGGGGGGGGGGGGGCAGGGGATTAGAAATATTAGGCGACATTTCACCTGAAATAAACAACGGTGTAGGTTTGAAATACCGATTTAAAAAAAGGATGGATTAACAGAAAATTTACTTCTAACAATAATTTATATTTAGGCACAGGAGTGCATATGATTCTGAAGAAGGGTCCAGGAACCTTGCGTGTCCTTTATTTCCCCAGAGGCTGTCACCCGCTTAGTTCCTCCTGCACTTTTTTTGTTTTGCAGTACTTCAGAATATGTTAGCTAAGAAAATAATGCTATCCCAAACCTACTGAAGACAATTCGTACATTTGGGGGGAGAACCGCGAGGCTGGTGAAAATTGTACATTCTGATGAAAATAAAAACCGTTGATATACATCAGAATGAGCAATTCACACAACTACCCTTCCTTCCAATGACCATCATGCAAACCAGTCTCCCTTCCATTGGCTGACCACCACACAAACGAGCCCCAATTCCATCGACGGACAACCACACAAACCAACCTTCCTTCGATTCACTCTATCTTAAGGCCAGCAAAATAACGGAAGACCAGATCGCCCCGGTTACTCCTTGATCTACCCTCTCCCTGCGGATCACTTTACAAACGATCACCTGCAGATTCAGGAATAGTTTCTTCCCAGTTGTTTCCCGGCAAAATAACGAGTGAGATCGTTAAGATTATTAGCCATTGGCTTGAGCCAAGTATTTGGATGTCTAATCTATAGGGCATATGTTTGAGCCGAGAGATAAAGATCTCTACAAATGATCGGACTGGCAACTTTTTCTTGCAAAATACATTTTGAGCACATAGGTCAACGGATGGGAAAGGTTTTGCGCGATATGGGACCTAGCGCAATCAAGTGAGAAGAGCTCCTTTGGGACATCAAAGTTGGTTTAGTTAAATTCAGCCGAAATACCCGTTTCTATGCTGTCCTGCTCCATGACACTATGACTTTTTTACCGTCTGTAATTTCGCACCCGCAAACCTCACAACGACGATTTGCGCTTCTAGAATTGAACACTTTAATACTAACGCTGAAAGATATGGGTAAGTTAAGGAAAAAGTAACTTGTTGCACAATACAAGAATTTTAGATTATCAAGTAGGGCAAAACCGAAATGATGGCTACTGGTCAATTGCAGGAGGCGTTGGAATAACATACCACAAAAGAAAACTGAGATAAAACTGCCTGCGATCTGGCGTGCAATTTTATATAATACTAGACTAAGTGGGACCCAAGGCAATATTCCACTTCTCTACCAATTCTAATATTTCTGACCAATGGTGGGGCGGGGGGGGGGGGGATTTTCTGGAGCGCTAGTATGTGTGTTGAGGGTCAAAGGGACTGGTTTCCAGAGGGCTAGTATGGACATTTTGGGCCGAATGGATTATTGGGCTGGCAGCTAAGTCACTCTGGCCAGGCAGCTCATTCACTCTGGCCAGGCAGCATTTTAGAACCAATAGAGACACTTTTTGCAACCATTTTAGAACCAATGGAGACACTTTTTGCAAGCATTTTAAAACCAATAGCGACACTTTTTGCAAGCATTTTAGAACCAATACCACCTTCTTCAAGCATTTTAGAACCAATAGACACACTCTTTCAGCAAGCATTTTAGAACCAATAGACACACTCTTTCAGCAAGCATTTTAGAACCAATAGACACACTCTTTCAGCAAGCATTTTAGAACCAATAGACACACTCTTTCAGCAAGCCGTTTAGAACCAATAGACACACTCTTTCAGCAAGCATTTTTAAACCAATAGGACCATTTTTAAACCATTCGGCCCTTCGACACTTTCTGCAAGCATTTTAGAACCAATACACACCTTCTTCAAGCATTTTAGAACCAATGGAGACACTTTTAGGAAGCATTTTGTAACCAATAGAGACACTTTTTGCAAGCATTTTTGAACCAAAAGATACCTTCTGCAAGCATTTTAGAACCAATAGACACCTTCTTCAAGCATTTTAGAACCAATAGACACTCTTTCAGCAAGCATTTCAGAACCAATAGAGACACTCTTTCAGCAAGCATTTTACATAGAAACATAGAAACATATAAAATAGGTGCAGGAGTAGGCCATTCGGCCCTTCGAGCCTGCACCACCATTCAATATGATCATGGCTGATCATGCTACTCAGTATCCTGTACCTGCCTTCTCTCCATACCCCCTGATCCCTTTAGCCACAAGGGCCACATCTAACTCCCTCTTAAATATAGCCAATGAACTGGTCTCAACTACCTTCTGTGGCAGAGAATTCCAGAGACTCACCACTCTCTGTGCGAAAAATGTTTTCCTCATCTCGGTCGTAAAGGAATTCCCCCTTATCCTTAGACTGTGACCCTTGTTCTGGACCTCCCCAACATCGGGAACAATCTTCCTGCAACTAGCCTGTCCAACCCCTTAAGAATTTTATAAGTGTTTACAAGCATTTTAGAACCAATGGAGACACTCTTTCAGCAAGCATGTTTGATTCAATAGAGACACTCTTTCAGAAAGCATTTTAGAACCAATAAAGACACTCTTTCAGTAAGCATTTTAGAACCAATGGATACACTCTTTCAGCAAGCATTTTAGAATCAATAGAGACATTTCTTCAGCAAGCATTTTATACCCAATGGAGACACTCATTCAGCAAGCATTTTAGACCCAATAGAGACACTTTCTGCAACCATTTAAAACCTAATAGGGACGCTTTCTGCAACCATTTAAAACCCAATAGGGACAGTTTTTGCAACCATTTTAGACACAATAGACACTTTCTGCAACCATTTTGGACCCAATAGACACTTTCTGCAACCATTTTAGACCCAATAGACACTGTTTGCAACCATTTAGAACCAAGAAACACTTTTTGCAAGCATTTTAGAACCAAGAGACACTTTCTGCCAGCATTTTAGAACCAAGAGACACACTTTTTGCAAGCATTTTAGAACCAAATAGAGACACCTTTTGCAACCATTTTAAAACCAATAGAGACACTTTTTGCAAGCATTTTAGAACCAATAGAGACACCTTTTGCAAGCATTTTAGAACCAATAGAGACATTTTTTGCAAGCATTTTAGAAGCAATAGACACTCTTTTTGCAAGCATTTTAGAACCAATAGATACTCTTTTTGCAAGCATTTTAGAACCAATAGAGACACTTTCTGCAAGTATTTTAGACCGCAATAGAGACACTTTCTGCAACCATTATAGAACCAATATAGACACTTTTTGCAACCATTTTAGAACCAATAGAGACACTTTCTGCAAGCATTTTAGAACCAATAGACACCTTTTGCAACCGTTTTAGAACCAATTAACACATTTTGCAAGCATTTTAGAACCAACAGAGACACTTTTTGCAAGCATTTCAGAAACAATATATCCTTTTTGCAACCATTTTAGAACAAAAACATACACTTTTTGGAACCATTTTAGAACCAATAGACATTTTTTGCAACCTTTTTAGAACCACATTAAGGGCACTCACAGTTGAGTAGACATGTGTTCAGTGCTATTCAGAGAGACTGAGTAAGGCACGCCACTGGTTTCCTCCATCTTGCCGAGACTGAGTGAGGCACATCACTTCCTGGTTTTATAGTTCCTCCCCCTCCCTCCAGCAGGGGCAGCAAAGTGAATGGGGGATATTTTAAAAACAATAATATCGCTCTGATTTTTCATCGATAGGAAAAATCCTCTGGTCCTGGTAGGCGGAGGAGGGCTCTGAGCGAGGCGGCCAAAACTGACGGCTGTAGGTGGCGGCGTTCTCTCGGAAATCACTGCACAACGAGCCAAAAGCGGTCAAGATCAGACTTTTAGTAATAAGATGTCACTGTTTTCAGACATTTCCACTTGGGCTGAGAATACAAGGCGGAGAAATACAGCCATTTGTACAGTAGTCTCCTCTAGTGCGTTTAGCGCTGCACCTGCAAGAAATTGCATCTGCAAGAAATAAGCTCATGAGATCATAAGGGATAGGAGGAAAATTGGGCCATTCGGCTCAGGAGGTCTACGCCATTCAGTCGTGGTTGATCTATCTCTCCCTCCTACCCCATTTTCCTGCCTTCTCCATATAACCCACAAAACCCGTACTAATCAAGAATCTATCTATTTCTTAATCATATCATTTGACGGCCTCCACAACCTTATGTGGCAAAGAATTCTACGGATTCACCATGTTTGGACTAAAGAAATGCCTCCTCATCACTTTACCAAAGGAATGTCCTTAAATTGTGAAGTCACGATCTCTGGTCCTAGACTCTCCTACTAGTGGAAACATCCTTTCCACATCCACTTTATTCACGCCTTCCACTAATCGGTAAGTTTCTTTGAGTTTTCCCCTCATCTTCTAAAGTCCAGCGAATACAGACCAGTGCCGTCACTTGATATCATCATATGTTGACCCACTGATTACTGGGATCATTCTTGTAAAGCTCCTCTGGACCCCCACCAGGGCCAGCGCATCGGTCCTCATACATGGGGCCCAGCATTGTACGCAATACTCAAAGTGTGGACTGACTAGCGCCTTATAAAGCCTCAGAATTACATCCCTGTTTTTGTATTCTAGTCGTCTTGAACTAAAGCCAGCATTGCGTTTGAAGCGTGGATGCTATCGTAATTATCTCTTCAGGGATATTCTACGTATTTTATTGCTGACACGATGTTACAACATTCTCCAGCCTCTGACAAATGCATCCAGTCTCTTCATCATATGTTTGTTATTTGGAACAGAGAAAGCGCTGGAAGAGAAAGGCTCAGGTACTCGCAGGTGAAATAGATCACCACGCCATAACCTTTAATTCCTCAAACCTCGATAAATATTCCTATCACCTCTCTAAATGTAACCTCCACCACCTTCAGTGCAGGCATCACCGATATTCACCAGAGCTAATACATTTCCACACAGTTAAATGTTTATTTCCCGCTGTCTCATTTTGTTGACTTGTAGATTACTGTAAAATAAAAATGATGCGAAGGAGTACACGAGAACTTAAGAGCAGGACTAAGCCACGTGGTCTTTCAGTCTGTGCCAACAGTCAGTATGAGCACATACGCTAGTCCTCATCGGCGTACACTTTACCGATCTACCCTCCTCGAATATGCCGATATATATTCTATATATTCTACACACAAAATATATATTCCAAAATATATATCCAAAATATAACAGGTCTGCTCTCAGCAAGACAAGGTGATAAACAAACCGAAGGTGAAGACATAACATTCAGCACAGTAGATGAAAACAAATTATGATGCCCCAATAGGTAGTTGCAATCGTTTGACATTCTCATAATCTGTAGCCCCAGTGATCCACAATGTATATGGGATGCAGCAGTTCGTATCCAGATCTGTGAACCGTTGAGCAAAATTGTCCTCGTCTCGTCTGCTGCCTTAAGCACCCTGCTGCACGGAATCTTGGCTTGAAAACTGAGGGAAAATATATTGGATTGGTTACTCCTTTTATAAACCGCTCATTTTTCACCTTCACGCATTCGATGTTTTGAACCGCATCCCCTCGATTGCCGAGCAAAAATGAACACAGTTGTTTTTATTGTAAATAGCCTGCACAATGTGAATTGATGAAATATTAACTCGCCTCCTCTGTCCACAGATGCTGACTCTTCGCAACATTTGTTTCTTTCTATATCTTACGTTAAAGATGTTGCGCTTGAAAACGTTGAAATTCAGTTCTCATTGGAATGAAATGTTTCCACGTCTTTGACGTGTTTTCAGTCTGAAGCAGGTAGAGGTTCACTGCAGGCTTGTCTACTTCTTTTATTGGCACAATGCTTTATTTTCATTTTAGTTCATTTGAAGTAAAATGATATTTCTGTGAAGTATTTATATAATTTAGTTTATATATATATATTCTTCCGTAGGTAGTAAAGAAATAATCAGAATCGACGGTAAATTTGCGGTGTGTATGGCGGTTTGGGGAAATAGTGGGTTGATTGGAGCAGGAAAGCGCAATGGAGCTTCTATCAACTAGTTTGCCTATGGAACACGGCATTTTGTGCCTTCCTGATTTTGCATGCTGAAGAGATCTGCCGTTAGTTCAAACGTTTCGATTGTACGAGAAATAACATTGAAGAATTATCCGTACAAATTGGAGATGGTAAAATCTGGAGCAAATGTCAATGTCCTGAAGGAACTCTGTTCTTATTGGAATGAAATCTGGAGACAAGAAGTGTTTCGGCCCGAAACGTTGCATATTTCCTTCGCTCCATAGATGCTGCTGCACCCGCTGAGTGTCTCCAGCATTTTTGTTTATCCTGTTGGAACTCAGTGGGCCAGGCACATCTGTGGATGGAATGGATTGACGACGGTTTGGGTCGGCATCTTTCTTCAGACTGAGAAGAGGAGAGCGTTGGCAAAAAGAGGTGGTTGTGACACAACGCCCTGCAAGCGATGGTGGATACAGTTGATTGGGATAAAAGTGAGATGTGACAAAAATACGAGGCCAAAAGGAGAAAAACGGGTGTTAGGTTATGATGAAAGCGGAGTGATGAACTGTAAAGCCGGAGGGATGGAATTGGGTGGAAGAGAACAGATGGGGCGTAGTGGGGAGAAAACTGATAATATGGACTCGGAGAGCTATTTACAATATATATAAATGATTTGGACGAGGGAATTCAATGCAACATCTCCAAATTTGCAGATGACACCAAGCTGGAGGGTATAGTTAGGTGTGAGGAGGATGCTTGGAGGCTGCAGGGTGATTTGGATAGGCTGAGTGAATGGGCAGATGCATGGCAGATGCAGTATAATGTGGATAAATGTGAGGTTATCCACTTTGGTGGCAAAAACATGAGGGTAGACTATTATCTGAATGGTGGCAGATTAGGAAAAGGGGAGATGCAACAAGACCTGGGTGTCATGGTACACCAGTCATTGAAAGTAGGCATGCAGGTGCAGCAGGCAGTGAGGAAAGCAAATGGTATGTTAGCATTCATAGCGAAAGGATTTGAGTATAGGAGCAGGGAGGTTCTACTCCAGTTGTACAGGGTTTTGGTGAGGCCACACCTGGAGTGTTGCGTACAGTTTTGGTCTCCAAATCTGAGGAAAGACATCCTTGCCATAGAGGGGGTACAGAGAAGATTCACCAGACTGATTCCTGGGATGTCAGGACTTTCATATGAGGAAAGACTGGATAGACTCGGCTTGTACTCGCTGGAATTTAGAAGATTGAGGGGGGATCTTATAGAAACTTACAAAATTCTTAAGGGGTTGGACAAGCTGGATGCTGGAAGATTGTTCCCGATGTTGGGGGAGCCCAGAACAAGGGCTCACAGTCTAAGGATAAGGGGGAATAAGGATCGAGTTGGGAGGGCAGGGAAACGAAGAAGGTTTCGAAAGTTATTGCTTGAAATTGGATAAATCAATGTGAATACCGAAGAGATATAAGCTACGGGGTGTAGTTCTTCCAGTCTGTGTGCCGGCTCACTCTTGAAATAGAGGAAGTCATGGACATCAATGCGTTTAATGGAATGGGGGGCGGGGTCATATGGTGCCAACCGAAAGATTGAGTAGGTCTTTCCGGACCAAGCGCAAACGTTCTATCAGTTTATGCTTCCTTTCGCCGATGCATAGGAAGCCGCTCCGAGTGCACAGAATGGAATAGGCAGGGGTTTGATGGTTGTTACTGAACTGCTGCCTCGTAACTCTTTATATCCACCTATCATGTTCCAGAATCTCTCTCCTAATCCAATGAGTCAGAAGAAGAGAGCACGTCTGTACCCCCACCCCCCACCCCCCGCCCCCCCGCCCTCCCCCCCCCCCCCCCCCGGCCCCTTGCAGATGCTGCCCGACCAGCTGATTTCCGCACGCATTTGTATGTGTTTGCCTGCGTGTATGAGATGGAAAGCATTGATATTGGAAGGGCATAACCATTACCCACCGACTTAGTGATAAGCAGATGGTAATGAGTACATCTTCCATTCCACATTCCTCGCCACATGATTTTTTCGTTAAGATGAACATTAGGAGTTTGTTTTTTTCCTCGTCGGCAGCATTACTTTTCAGTGTCAACAACATAGTGGTCCCCACCCCTTCCTGGTTCCTCTCGTAATATGCGTAGCGCTGCCTATTTCTCCAACCATCGGAATAACTTCCCGACGTAGACTATCCTCCTTATTCGATCAATAATTTCTTGCGTTTTGCAGATAGACAGTTGGCTGAGGCGTACGAAGGTATGATTTTGGACGACTTACTGAAAATAGTCAAATAAATGCAATACTAATATTTGCTCAAATTTTGTCGAGTTATATATGAACAGATAGTTTGTCAGAATGTTTTAATCAAATGTGTTTTTGCGCGAATCACTGTCATCGTGCTAGTATCTCTTGTGTACACTTTACTGTCAGGCGATCTTCCAATTTACCGATCGGTCGCCTGGTTAAAGAATGGACGTGATGTCGGCGACGTGATATTGGGGGTTTGATAAGAAAAGGTAAAATTCGGATTCTGTTTTGGATCAATTAGTGGGCTGATATAGAATTACCCGTAACCTTCTTTCCATTGACCTTAAATAAAGAAACAATTGCCAAAATACTTAAGTGATTGAATAATCACAGTCTAGTTGATAGTTGGGGAACATTTAAAGTATTTGTACGAGGAGCGCTTATCTCCTCTCAAGCATTTCATAATAAAAATAATCGGGCTAAACAACATGAACTAGAAATGGAAATAGGGCAAATAGATACAGAGAATGCGACAGCTCCTTCTATGATAAAACTCAGTAAAATCGCTGCATTTAAATATAAGTTAAATCACACATATTCAGATCAAATTATAAAACGTTATCAACAAACTAAACAATTAAACTTTGAATTTGTTGATAAACCAAAACAACCGTCGGCCCGTCAGCTTCATAAACTAGATTATGCAAAAACAATTCATAAAATTAGATCAGATACGGGAGAAGCACGAATATTGCCCAAGCATATCAATGGCAGATTTTTACAATATTATCAGACACTTTATTCAGCCAAAACGACAGACTGTTCTGTGAGAATGGAAACATTCTTACATAAATGTAATCTCTCGTGTTTTGATCTGAGCGAGAGATCACAGAAACATAGAAATTACGTGCAGGAGTAGGCCATTCCGCCCTTCGAGCCTGCACCGCCATTCAATATGACCATGGCTGATCATCCAACTCAGTATCCCGTACCTGCCTTCTCTCCATACCCTCTGATCCCCTTAGCCACAAGGGCCACATCTAACTCCCTCATAAATATAGCCAATTAACTGGCCTCAACTACCCTCTGTGGCAGAGAGTTCCAGAGACTCGCCACTCTGTGTGAAAAAAGTCTTTCTCATCTCGGTCTTAAAGGATTTCCGCCTTATACTTAAGCTGTGCCCCCTTGTCCCAGACTTCCCCAACATCGGGAACAATCCTCCCGTATTTAGCCTGTCCAACCCGTAAGGATTGTATAAGTTTCTATGAGATCCCCTCTCAATCTCCTAAATTCTAGAGAGTATAAACCGAGTCTATCCAATCTTTCTTCATATGGAAGTCCTGCCATTCCCGGAATCAGTCCGGTGAACCTTCTCTGCACTCCCTCTATGGCAATAATGTCCTTCCTCAGATTTGGAAACCAAAACTGTACGCAATACTCCAGGTGTGGTCTCACCAAGACCCTGTATAACTGAAGTAGAACCTTCCTGTTCCAATACTCAAATCATTTTGCTATGAAAGCTAACATACCATTCGCTTTCTTCACCGCCTGCTGCACCTGCATGCCTACTTTCAATGACTGGTGTACCATGACACCCAGGTCTCGCTGCATCTCCCCTTTTCCTAATCGGCCACCATTTAGATAATAGTCTACTTTACTGTTTTTGCCACCAAAGTGGATAACCTCACATTTATCCACATTATCCTGCACCTGCCAAATATTTGCCCACTCACACAGCCTATCAAAGTCATCTTGCAGTCTCCTAGCATCCTTCTCACAGCTTAGTGTCATTCGCAAACTTGGAGATATTGCCTTCAATTCCCTCATCTAGATCATTAATACATATTGTAAATAGCTGGGGTCCCAGCACCGAGCCTCGCGGTACCCCACTAGTCACTGCCTGCCATTGTGAAAAGGACCCGTTTACTCCTACGCTTTGCTTCCTGTTTGCCAGCCAGTTCTCTATCCACATCAATACTGAACACCCAATGCCGTATGCTTTAAGTTTCTATACTAATCTCTTATAAGGGACCTTGTCGAAAGCCTTCTGGTAGTCCAGATAAACCACATCCACTGATTCTCCCTTATCCACCCTACTAGTTACATCCTCGAAAAATTCCACAAGATTCGTCAGACATGATTTAACTTTCGCAAATCAATGCTGACTTTGTCCAATGATTTCACCACTTTCCAAATGTGCTGCTATCCCATCTTTAATAACTGACTCTGGCAGTTTCCCCACGACCGATGTGAGACTAACTGGTCTGTAATTCCCCGTTTTCTCCCTCCCTTCTTAAAAAGATGGGTTACGTTTGCTACCCGCCAATCCTCAGGAACTACTCCAGAATCTAAAGAGTTTTGAAAGATTATCACTAATGCATCCACTATTTCCGGAGTTACTTCCTTAAGTACTCTAGGATGCAGCCTATCTGGCCCTGGGGATTTATCGGCCTTTAATCCATTCAATTTACCCAACACCACTTCCCGACTATCCTGGATTTCACTCAATTCCTCCTTTGACCCCCGGTCCCCTGCGATTTCCGGCAGATTATTTATGTCTTCGTTAGTGAAGACGGAACCTAAGTAGTTATTCAATTGGTCCGCCATATCCTTGTTCCCCATGATCAACTCACCTGTTTCTGACTGCAAGGGACCAACATTTGTTTTAACTAATCTTTTTCTCTTCACATATCTATAAAAGCTTTTGCAGTCAGTTTTTATGTTCCCCGCCAATTTTCTTTTATAATCTATTTTTCCTTTACTAATTAAGCCCTTTGTCCTCCTCTGCTGTTCTCTGAATTTCTCCCAGTCCTCTGGTATGCTGCTTTTTCTGGCTACTTTGTACGCATCTTCCTTTGCTTTGATACTATCCCTGATTTCCCTTGTTATCCACGGATGCACTACCTACCCTGATTTATTCTTTTGCCAAACTGGGATGAACAATTTCTGTAGTTCATCCATGCAGTCTTCAAATGTCTTCCATTGCATATCCACCGTCAACCATTTTAGAATTAATTGCCAGTCAATCTTGGCCAATTCACGTCTCATACACTCCAAGTTACCTTTATGTAAGTTCAGAACCGTTGTTTCTGAATTAACAATGTCACTCTTCATCCTAATGAAGAACTCAACCATATTATGGTCACTCTTGCCCAAGGGGCACGTACAACAAGACTGCTAACTACCCATTCCTCATTACTCAAACCCCAGTCTAAAATAGCCTGCTCTCTCGTTGGTTCCTCTAGATGTTGATTTAGATAACTATCCCGCATACATTCCAAAAAATCCTCTTCCTCAGCGCCCCTGCCAATTTGATTCACCCAATCTATATGTAGATTGAAGTCACCCATTATAACTGTTTTGCCTTTGTCGCACGCATTTCTAATTTCCTGTTTGATACAATCCCCAACTTCACTACTACTGTTAGGTGGCCTGTACACAACACCCACAAGCGTTTTCTGCCCCTTAGTTTTATCGCAGCTCTACCCATACCGATTCCACATCCTCCAAGCTAATGTCCTTCCTTTCCATTGCGTTATTCTTCTCTCTAACCAGCAATGCTACCCCACCTCCTTTTCCTTTCTCTCTATCCCTCCTGAATATTGAATATCCCTGGATGTTCACCTCACCCTTGGTCACCCTGGGGCCATGTGTCCGTGATCCCAACTATATCATAATCAATAATAGCTATCTGCACGTTCAACTGATACACCTTATTACGAATACTCCTTGCATTGAGACACAAATCCTTCAGGATTGTTTTTACAACGCTCTTACCCCTTATACAATTATGTTCAAAAGTGGCCATTTTTGAATATTGCCCTGGTTTTGTCTGCCTGCAATTTAAAACAATTTAAAGCAATTTAAAACAACTTTAAATTTGGGTAATCTATCACTCCTTCTCACAATTGTAAATAACCCTTTGATTTCAACCTTCCGTGTTAGATAAAGGTTTTGCACAATGGGAAACCCATGCAATTAAAACGGTGGGACACCCTTATCGAAAGGTCCTTTTTCATTCATTTCAGGAATTACAACAGAATTATGGATTACACCCAAATAATTTCTTTAGATATTTGCAACTTAGAGATTACGTAAAAGGACATACACAAGAATATAGAATTAGGGATCCAGAAATCCTTGATGAACGTTTGAATAAACATCCTAATACAGATAAATGAATGTCCTACATCAATAATATCCTTTAAGATATTGAGATCCCGTCAACAGAATTACACAGAGAAGAATGGGGAAATGAATTGGTTCAACCCGTAACGAAGGATATATGGGGTGAAAGTTTACAACATATACATACTTGTTCGATAAATGCCAGACACTCTTTAATACAATTCAATGTCATAGATTGCACTACCCTATAACAAAATGAAACATAATTTTTCCAAATATCTCTCCTATCTGTGACAAATGGCAATGCTTAGAAGCTGATAGAACTCAAACCTTTGAAAACTGCATAAAAATTTAAAAAAATTGGACGGATATTTTTTAAATTATTTCTGAAGTTGTTAGCATTCAATTGGATCCTGATCCAAAACTAATACTATTTGGAATATCAGAAAAAAGTATAGAACTTACAATAAATCAAATACATTTTCTCGATTATAGTACAATAATTGGGACAAAATTAATACAAAAAATTTGGAAAAATCCAACAACCCCCACAATTAAAACGTGGATTACGGAAATGCCTGAGACCTGACACTTGGAACAATTAGACTTGTCTTAATTGAAGGGTAGCTAATGTAACCGCACTTTTTTAAAAAATGAGGGAGAGAGAAAACGGGGAATTTCATACCAGTTAGTCTAACATCTGTAGTGGGGGAACTGCTAAGTCAGTTATTAAAGATGGGATAGCAGAGCATTTGGAAAGTGGTGAAATCATTGGACGAAGTCAGCATGGATTTACGAAAGGTAAATCATGTCTGACGAATCTTGTTGATTTTTTTGAGGATGTAACTAGTTGTGTTGATAAGGGAGAAACAGTGTATGTGTTATATCTGGACTTTAAGAAGGCTTTCGACAAGTTCCCACACAAGAGATTAGTATGCAAACTTAAAGCACACGGTACTGGCAGTTCAGTATTGATGTGGATAGAGAACTGGCTGGCAGACAGGAAGCAAAGAGTAGGAGTGAACGGGTCCTTTTCAGGATGGCAGGCAGTGACTAGTGGGGTGCCGCAAGGCTCAGTGCTGGGACCACGGCTATTTACAATATATATTAATGATTTGGACGAGGGAACTAAATGCAACATCTCGAAGTTTGCGGATGACACGAAGCTGGGGGGCGGTGTTAGCTGTGACGAGGATGCTGGGAGGCTGCAAGGTGACTTGGATATGCAGGGTGAGTGGGAAAATGCATGCCAGATGCAGTATAATGTGGATTAATGTGACGTTATCCAGTTTGGTGGCAAAAACAGGCAAGTAGACTATTATTTGAATGGTGACCGATTAGGAAAAGGGGAGATGCAACGAGACCTGGGGGTCACGGTCAACCAGTCATTAAAAGTAGGCATGCAGCTGCAGCAGGCTGTGAGGAAAGCGAATGGTATGTTGGTATTCATCGCAAAAGGATTTGAGTACAAGAGCAGGGAGGTTCTACTGCAGTTGTATAGAATCATGTTGAGGCCACACCTGGAGTATTGCGTACAGCTTTGGTCTCCTAATCTGAGAAAATACATTCTTGCCATAGAATGAGTACAGGGAAGGTTCACCAGACTGATTCCTGGGATGGCAGGAATTCCATATGAAGAAAGACTGGATAGACTAGGTTTGTAGTCGCTGAAATTTAGAAGATTGAGGGGGGATCTCATAGAGACTTACACAATTCTTAAGGGGTTGGACAGGCTAGATGCAGGAAGATTGTTCCCGATGTTGGGGAAGTCCAGGACAAGGGGGTCACTGTTCAAGGATAAGGGGGAAGTATTTTTCTACCGAGATGGGAAAATAATTTTTCACACAGAGAATGGTGAATCTGTGGAATTCGCTGCCACAGAATGTAGTTGAGGCCAATACGTTGGATGTATTTAAGAGGGAGTTAGATGTGGCCCTTGTGGCTAATGGGATCAGGGGGTATGGAGAGAAGGCAGGTACAGGATACTGAGTTGGATGATCACCCATGATCATATTGAATGGCGGTGCAGGCTCAAAGGGCCGAATGGCCTGCTCCTGCACCTATTTTCCACGTTTCTATGTTTCTACAAATCAGAACTATTTCCTAGAATATGCTCTCCATTTATTTAATTTCTAAAAAGGTAAATTGGTTCAACACGGAAGCTAGACTGAATCATGAGGCCAGGACTGGATGAATAATTACACCTTATAATCTACGGAACTATCTCCAAAATTGTGTTATTGGCAATTTCCTTCGTTTTTTCCCTCCGCTCTCTATTAGTTTAGAGTTTCATTTTTCTCTCTTATTTCTTTTTGAGCTCTATCTTTCAACGTTTTTAAAATTAAAAAAACAGAAACTTTGTATATATGTAATTGGTAAACAAATCGTGTTCTGCTATTATATGTATATGCTTCTAATAATTTGTTTTAAAGTTGCCAAGCAGGGTGGAAGATTAATTGGCTGCCTTTATAATCGCTTTTATGTATTTTCTGCATTTTATGTATGATGTAACCTTTACCAATGTTTGATATTTTAGTCAACACGTGAACAATTCAGGTTCATTCAAGTTTAAATTAAATATTCAAATTGCATTCAAATACATATCCTGCTCCTCATTTCAGAATCCAAAAAACTTATCCTTGCGTGCAGTAAGTAATATTTGGCATTATGTGTGTAATTCCGCGGAGAATAGTTACATCTGATATCTTTGGAACTCAAAGGGGTCATATCAATCTACTGTGACTGATGTCCCTCGCGATTTTTCCAGCCAAGTCAGGAATGTGCTCAGTCAGTAGTTGGATAAGCTATTTTTGCTCAAATTATATGGTAACTGTTGGACTCATCAAATATCGTGATACCACACGCTTTGTTTAATTCAGATACTAATATAGTCCGCGCTGAATCTGCAAACTAAAACTAAGGTCAAGTCGCCCCTGACTACGTTACCAGAAGGGAAGGCGGCACTGTGGCGCAGCATTTGAGTTATTATCTCACAACCTTAGAGATATAGAGCGGAAACAGGCCCTTCGGACCATCGAGTCCGGGACGACCAGCGATCACCGTATTTACAGCAACGGCAGTACCGATAGTAACAACAGCATCCTATCGAACCCTGCCCTCTGGTACTGTAAGGCAGAAAATCTACCGATACGGTACTTTGCTGTACGATCAGTTCACTGAACGAATAGAAAGGCAATCATCTATCATGGGTTGGTTTATGGTTCAAATATTCAAAATTTTAATATATATTATTAATATTTAAATTGTATTCAACCACTGGTGGTTGTGGTTCGGCAGTAATAGTTCATTTAGTGTTTTTAGTTTCTTAAAATGTCCAAGTAATTTTCAACCACCCTTTAAATATCTCTGATAATCGGCGACTTTTCAAAGCTTTGTAAAGGCGTTTAACAGTGGCGAGCTTTGAAAATGCTCCGAGGGTGATCTTGAGAACTTGTTTCAAGTTGGTTGTAGATTCGAACTTTGCAGGGCAATCAATCCCGTAGGCGGTGAACAAGATACATGCGGCTGGAACCAAAATAGGAGGTGAGTGCAGTTGACAAATTTGTCAATGAATCTAAACATATCCAGGATGCTGATCTCCAGAGGCTCTGCTGCTTTTCCATTCCAATCTAGTTAACAATATCCAAACCAACACACACATTGTGCATAATAAATTGTCTATGCTCGAATTTCATATAAATTTATGTTCCAGTGAGACAACTACTCCTTAAAGACATAGGTAAGAAGATCTAGAAACTATGACGATTCTGTAAAAATGTCCGTTTATGTGGAACTGTTGATACATTTGTGTGTTATTGCCATGGTAGATTGGTTGCGAGGTGGGATTCTTCCAATCAGTTCATTGACAAAGTGTTCAAATTGGTGGGTGGACAATTATATCTTTCCAGGCTTTGCCATTCAACCTGGAAGCATTGTAGAACAGACAATTTACAGTTCTGGCCATAGAATTCGTAAGATTTGCCTGCACTGTTCCATCATGTTAAGGGTCTAGGGTGTATAATTTAAGCAGTTAGTGAGCTGTTATTTTAAACCCGCCACGAATTCGCACGCAGCAGTGTTTTAACTGCAATGGTGAGGACATCGCAATTACTTTCGAGGTTACATTGCGGCAGAAAAATCGTTTCCCTTAAAATGTTTAGCAGGGTTCTTTTCTATTAATTGGCCATTATAATTGGGCTATAGATTGTTTTTTTTCGAGGATTTCACCGATTACTTGTCAGAGGCAGATCAATATTCGCGCGTTTCAGGAGAGTATCCTCATACTCAAATTTGAAACCTTTCGCACTTGCTCATACATGCCATTGTATGAACGTCTGTTATTGCTTTGCTAATTGCAGGAATCTCCCCAAGAATAAATGGAACTCAATCCATTTCCTATCTCTGTTCATGCCTTGCCAGAGGCATGTTTTATTTTGCCAGAGTGTATGTAATCAAAACGACACGTGGTTCAGACAGATAAGACGACCAGCTTTATATCAGAGAGGACTGCTGAGAACAATTCGAGTTATATTTCATGCTGAATCTGCAAGTTAATTCAGACTCCGTAGGGTATTATTCTTTAAATGTGCCATTATAAAACAAATAAATTAACAGTATAAGAGGATTCGTAGTTGAGTATTTGACGATAGCAACGTTCTTCATTTTTGTAATTATCAATAATTGTCGTTGGGAAAATCATATCTTGTGGTAATGTCAGCCAGAGCGCAGAAGAAATCCTATATAAATACCAGAAGTTAAAATTCATGAAATGTGTGCAGATGTTCGTTTAAACCGAAGATATTGACAACTGCTGGAGTAGCACATAACGCTATAGATGGCCTATTTCCCTTTTCATCGTTACTTCTTTACATATCTTTCATTATTTTTTCTATATCTCTCTACATCTCCATATATATCGTATTCCTCTCCCCTGCCTAATCTAAAGGGTCTCGACCGGAAACGTCTCCCATTCCTTCTATCCAGAGATACCGTCTGTCCCGTTGTTACTTCTGGCATTTTCTGTTTATTTTCGTTACAATTCATGAATTCGATTAAAAGCTCTATTTTGTTTACATTGTAAATTATTCGACCTCTTGTTAGCAAGCACGAATCTGAAGGTAAACCTCTTCCAAAATGTTGTAGTAAAGGCAATAGAGTTTCACAATATTGAGAATAACTGCGATAAAATAGACTCTTCTAATTAACCAAAAATATATTTTTGTCCAGCAAACCAATATCTATGTTGTACTAAGCTAGCCAAGAATACAAATCAGGATAGTAAAAGCTTCCTCAGGTATGTGACAAGGAAAACATTAGTTAAGACCAAAGTTAGGCCCTTGAAGACCGAAAAGGGTAAATTTATTATGGGGAACAAGGAGATGGCAGATGAGTTGAAAAGGTACTTTGGATCTGTCTTCACTAAGGGGGGCACAAACAATCTTCCTGATATAGTAGTGGCCAGATGGTCTGGGGTGATAGAGGAACTGAAGGAAATCAACATTAGGCAGGAAATGGTGTTGGATACACTGATGGGACTGGAGGCTGATAGATCCCAAGGGTCCGATGGTCTTCATCACAGGGTACTTAAGGAAGTGGCTCTAGAAATCGTGGATTCATTGGTGATAATTTTCCAATGTTCTAAAGACTCAGCATCAGCTCCTGTGGATTGGAGGGTAGCTAATGTTATCCCACTTTTTAAGAAAGGCGGTAGAGAGAAAACAGGGAATTATAGACAGTTAGCCTGACATCGGTGGTGGGGAAGATGCGGGAGTCAATTATAAAAGATGAAATAGCCACACATTTGGATACCAGTAACGGGATCGGTCCGAGTCAGCATGGATTTACGAAGGAACTTTTTGAAGATGTAACTTGGAAAATGGACAAGTAAGGGTCAGTGGATGTAGTGTACCTGGACTTTCAGAAAGCATTTGATAAGGTCCCACATAGGAGATTAGTGGGCAAAATTAGGGCACATCGTATTGGGGGTAGAGTGCTAACATGTATAGAAAATTGGTTAGCAGACAGGAAACAAAGAGTACGGATTAACAGGCCCCTTTCAGAATGGCAGGCAATGACTAGTGGTGTACCGCAAGGCTCGGTGCTGGGACCGCAGCTATTTAAAATATACATCAATGATTTGGATGAAGGGATTCAAAGAAATATTAGCAGATTTGCAAATGACACAAAGCTGGGTGGCAATGTGAACTGTGAGGAGGATGCTATGAGAATGCAGGTTGACTTGGACAGGTTGGGGGAGTCGGCAGATGCATGGCAGATGAAGATTAATGTGAATAAATGTGAGGTTATCCACTTTGGTTGCAAAATACAGGAAGGCAGATTACTATCTAAATGGCGTCACGTTGGGAAAAGGGGAATTACAACGGCATCTGGGGGTCCTTGTTCATCAATCTATGAAAGTAAGCATGCAGGTACAGAAGACAGTGAAGAACGCGAATGGCATGTTGGCCTTATCACAAGAGGAATCGAATATTGGAGGAAAGAGGTCCTTCTGTAGTTATACAGAGCCCTAGTGAAACCACACCTGGAGTAATGTGTGCAGTTTTGGTCCCCTAATTTGAGGAAGGAATTATTGCTATTCTTGCTATTGACGGAGTGCAGCGTATGTTTACAAGTTTAATTACGGGGATGGCTGGACTGTCATATGCTGAGAGAATGCAGCAGCTGGGATTGTACACTCTGGCGTTTGGAAGGATGAGAGGGAATCTCATTGAAACATATACGATTGTAAAGTATTTGGACACGCTAGAGGCAGGAAACGTGTTCTCGGTGTTGGGGGTGTCCACAGTTTATGAATGAGGAGTAAGCCATTTCGAACGGAGACGAGGAAACACTTTTTTTTCTCACAGAGAGTAGTGAGTCTGTGGAATTCTCTGCCTCAGATGGCGGTGGAGGCAGGAGGCGGGTGCTTTCAAGAGAGAGCTAGATAGGGCTCTTAAAAATAGCGGAGTCCGGGGATATGGGGAGCGGGCGGGAACGGGGATGATCAGCCATGGTCACATTAAATGGCGGTGCTGGCTCGAAGGGCCGGATGGCCTACTCCTGCACCTATTGTCTATTGTCTATTGTCATTTCAGAAATGGGCGTCCTAAAGGCAAAGTTGGAAGCTGCTGGTGAGAAATTCAATACACAATTATGTTTCTATTGCCGATTCAATTGTTTGTGATGCTTATGAATCTTGACATAGTTTGTATAGATATTCAACAGAATCTTCGAATGTTGACACAAGAAATGATCAACAAAGAGGAGTGGGGCTTTGGAAAATAGATCACCACATGTTTCCATAGCATTAAACCATTTATTTGTGTAAGGAAGGTCACGCACAGTTTACTTCGTTTCCTAAAATAAAAATGTAATGCATAATGTCACACACCCTGTGACTAATATCAATGTCTTTGGACGCGAATTTTATTACATCATTTATTCAATATTCACGGTCAACAATCAAGACTATAGCTAGATGCTGGCGGGGTGGGGGCGGGGGATGGGGGGGGGGGGGGGTGTTAAACATAACACGCCGTCTTGACTGCTGGAGTTGCTTGTTCCAGTGTTGATCGGTACTTCAGTTTCCATCTTTGCCGCAAAAGTTTCGATCCGTTTTTTGACTGTGAGGAGTTAAAAGAGACGGAGAAGGTAGTTGGGAGGGCTGGAGATGTTTGGCAATTTTCTAAGCTTATCGCTGTGCTGAAATGATTGATAAACTCACAAATCACCTAACAGGGGAAGTGTGGAGAGGGGGAGTTGTAATTAATAGACGGAATAGAGGGAATTTGAGGAAAACAATACAAATTAATTGAACACCCGTACATCAATATTTCTAGCCGTTACGACGACAGGATTTTTGCTTACTCCTGTTTTTGATACTGAACGTCAAATACAAATATGCGTCACTGACTTTGAACATTTCACATATATCAATGCCAAATATATACAAATATGTTGCTTAAAATACCCCAAACACCGTCTTTAAAAAAATAGTCATGGTTTGCTTCCACTTTCCTCGCTTAATGCACGGGTTGGCATAACCCTATTGGTCCAGGTACGGGGGCATACCTCACATTACAGACAAGATATTAGCACTGCTTCACTTCGTTCAACGTCTGGCCGCATGTGTTCACATCATAAGCCATATCCAGATGTAACGCAGAAGTGTACATGGATGCATGGCAGGGTGTGCAGTGAGATATTTGTTTAGTCAAAGCGGTAAAATATAGTCAGATAATCTCACATGGAATTGAATACTTGTGGTGCAGGAGAAATATATATAATTCATCCGATGTATATATTTTCCTCAAGAGTGATGTCTAATTGTCGGGGCAACGAAAGCAAATGTATAATACTGGATGTCATTATATTCTTCGGACACTTTTGAAGGAAAATGCTTTCAAATTGGGTTTAACGTCCACTTCCTTTCAGACCGAAAGTGCAGGGGCGCTTTACACGATATCCGACCGCACCCATGCCTTTTTCATATAAACATAACTCACCAATGGCTATTCACAATAGCAAAGTGTCCAGCGGAGCTCTATCAGTGGTTCATCAATTTTGGAAGGTTTATTATATATTTCATTTCGGAGTCACGTGAGTGACTTCGTGAAGAACCCGCCAGCACCCGCCATATCGTCGCTCGCATCTGCAGTCGACGGCTGGAGGTGGAGCGCGGCTCACCACCAGCCCTTCACAAGGACCGCTCAGGTAAGTATATGCAACCTTGAGTTGGTTGTCCCTGGTGTTTGAACTGTGTTTCTTCAACAGGGATATGGATAAAAGGAGTACAGGCCGCCGGACTTCCGAAAGGAGTCGTCGGCCATTATTCCCGGAGCTCTCATCAACGGCAGCACCCGCTAGACGGGCCGGGATAAAAGGCGCAAAAGTCGGGGAGCCCTGTGACTGCAGGACCCGACCCACCGACACAGCTGTGTACGAGCGGGGAACCCGCAGAGCAGCAAGTGGGAACGGCGCCGGAGCAGGTAGACCCTGACTCCATTTCACTATCTCCAACAGGGAGAGAATCGTTGGCTGATATGAGCAAACGGGTTTCACGTGCTGCTGCACGGCCCTTCTCCCCGAGCCCTCGTGGAAGAGCCCTCAGGGATAGAGCTCAACAGCATAGCCCTCTCAGGGCAGAACACTCACCAGAGGCCGCTAGATTGCGGGCTGGTGGCTTACTGAGACCCGAGTCCACTGGCAGACCAGGAAGGGCCAGTGTAGACTCACCACCTAGCAGAGCCAGGAGGAGCCATGCAGGTGGAGTCTCACCACGGTCACCGCATTCCCCATTCACGGCAGGACGGGACCGTACGTCCCCAGAGTCCAGGAGAAGCACAGGCGGCAAGCCCGCGCGGATGTCGGGTCACCACGCTGCGGCGGCAGGTACCGACTTCTCACCGTATATGGCCTTTGCGGCAAGCGGACCTAGCTCATCCAAAAGGAGGCGAATGAGCAGATCCGCGCGCGAGTCGTGCAGTTACGCTGAGGCGGCTGGCAGCGACTTTTCGTCACGGCACCGAGATTACCTCGACGAGGTACGGGCCGATGATAGGAGCCTCAAGAGTTCCTTCGGGCATGAGGGCTCTGACCTCCCATTCACTCACGATGAAGGACGCAACGAACGAATGGAGAGGATGATGGAACGGATCCTGCAGCAAAGTCAACGGCAGGGAATGTCCAGTTCCTGGCGACTTTTGGATATATCCCCATCGTCAATAGGTAGCATGAGGGTGCCAGTAGAAGAAGAGGATATCTTGGTACACGAACCAGCAACACTTGAGGTCCCTCAGGAAGAACTTCTGGACGTGGCAGCCAAGTTTGCGTTACCCAAATCATCGGGGCAACCTCTCAAACGAAAACTGGCCGCTACCATTGACTTCCTCACCAATCACCAACTACAGGATCATGTCATAGAAACATAGAAACATAGAAAATAGGTGCAGGAGTAGGCCATTCGGCCCTTCGAGCCTGCACCGCCATTCAATGTGATCATGGCTGATCATCCAACTCAGTATCCCGTACCTGCCTTCTCTCCATACCCCCTAATCCCTTTAGCCACAAGTGCCACATCTAACGCCCTCTTAAATATAGCCAATGAACTGGGCTCAACTACCTTCTGTGGCAGAGAATGTCCTTGCAGACGCCATGAATAGATACAAAGCACCCAGTAATTGTAACTCACTCAATGTACCTATAGTAAATATGCCTATTTGGGTCAATATAAGCCCGGGCATAAGAGCACAGGAGATAAAATTACAAAAAATCCTAAAATTTCTCACGTCTGGGATTACCGCTTTTGCGAGATCGGTGGACGGGATGGATCTAAACACCGAACAGGAGGACGCTCTTGCATTATTATGCAACACGCAATATGAAATAAATGCGTTTCGGAAAAGCACCATCAAGCCCACTCTAAATCCCAAATTTGCGGGGCTGTGCAGAGCATCTCCAACGCCACCACCCAGTCAAATATTCGGGGAAGACCTACCAATGCAAGTCAAGGATCTAGAAGACCATGCCAAGACAGTGGGTCTTATGAGGTCGCACACCTCGACCAGACAAACGGCCAGGAAAACGCCATATTCCAGGCCACGAGGTCAAACCGAAAGGCCAGCAAGGACCTACAAACCGGCGCCTCCACAATACCAGCAAATCCAACAGAGGCCTTTTTTACGGCAAGGCCCGCAGCGGCCAGCATGGAAGATGCGGCAACCGTATCACCAGCACAACCCAGCACCTCCATGTCCCACCAAACATGCCAGGGACCGCCGATAGCCATGGAGGTAAGGCGGTCTGGATTTCATGCACTTGCATGTCTAACCTCACGTGTTGGAGGGAGATTACGGTTCTTTAAGGAGGCATGGGATACCATCACCTCAGATGAGTTTATTTTACAAAGTATTTAAGGCCATGAGATTGAGTTTATAAATGGTCAACTTCCTCCACCTCAGCATCTGCCGAATCGCAAATTTGCACTTTCCAATAAGGAAGTAGCAGAAGGCTATGCTGAAATCTTGAGATTACAAAAAAAAGGAGTGATAGAAACAACTATCCACGAACCAATTGAATTTGTATCCAACATTTTCACAAAAAACAAAAAAGACCGTAGATGTCGGGTTAACATAGATATAACCCATTTGAATACTTTTGTAAAATATACCCATTTTAAAATGGACACGTTCAAGACGGCCAAATCTTTGGTTTCCAAGGGCTGCTTCATGGCATGCATTGATTTGAAAGATGCATACTATTCGGTATCCATTTAGAAACATCATAGGAAGTTCTTAAAATTTACCTGGATGGATCAACTTTGGCAATACAGAGCTTTGCCCAATGGGCTTACCACAGCCCCCAGATTGTTTACTAAATTACTTAAGCCAGTGTTAGCAACATTAAGGAGACAAAACCATACAGTTATGGCTTACTTAGATTATATCCTTGTCATTGGGAATACATTGGAATCAGCAAATTTGGCAGTTATAGCCACTGTGAAATTATTTCAAAAAATGGGATTTAGTATCCATCCAGATAAATCGAAGTTCTGTCCTTCACAGATCATGGCCTATCTGGGATTTACGATTGATTCCAATCGAATGATTACCACCATACCAAATAACAAAGTTGGGGATATCATTGAAGCATGTAATAGTCTGGTCTGCGCCAGTATACCATCAATTAGACAAGCTGCGAAGGTAATTGGGAAAATGGTAGCAGCTTTTCCAGCTGCTCAATTCGGACCTTTACATTATCAAAATTTGCAAAGATCCAAGATTTCAGCATTAAAATTAAATGCTGGACATTTTGATAGACCCATGCAGCTGCCATTCAATGCAAAAAATGGGTTACAATGGTGCATTGATAATATCCTAACTCATTCAAACCCATCATTGTGCCTCGTCCGTTGGTGTACTTACAAACAGACGCAAGCACCCATGGCTGGGGAGCTACGGACAACAACACTAGTTGTGGGGGCAGATGGGACTCACTTGAATCTACCATTTTGTTAGCACAAGGGATAAATTATTTGGAGATGCTAGGTGCATTCCACGGAATTAGAGCTTATTGTTCAAACATTACTGACACTCATGTCCGTCTCCAAATAGACAATACCACTGCGGTGGCATATCTAAATCATATGGGCGTACCAGGTCAATTTCATGTGATGAATTGGCTAATACAATTTGGCTCTGGTGCATACAACGCAATATTTGGATTTCAGCGACCTACCTACCAGGTAAGCTCAATACAGTGGCGGACACCAGGTCACGGAAATTTAATGACAACATTGAGTGGATGTTAAATCCACAAACATTCGAAAAAATTACACCCAAATTTGGTAAACCGGATATTGACCTTTTCGCGTCACGGTTAAACCATCAGGTACCAACATATGTATCATGGGAACCAGATCCTGGGGCAATGGCGATGGACGCTTTCTCGCTAGACTGGGGGAAATGGTTTTTCTACGCATTTCCCCCATTTTGCCTCATTAGTCGGATATTGCGGAAAATCCAGTCAGATGCTGCTAAAGGCATTCTCATAATACCCGACTGGCCTACACAGCCATGGTATCCGGTGGTCCTTGGAATGATAAGTGAACTATGGGCCCTCTTAGAGAATTGCCCACAATTGGTGACGAAACCTGTTTCAGGGGAACATCATCCCTGCCATGGTCATATGAAATTACTGGCTTGCAGGTTCTGAACAGACCATTACTGCAGTATGGTCTCTCGTCAAGGACTATGGACACAATTGGAGCATCAAGCAGGGAGTCCACAAGACGGCAATATTTAACGCATATCAGGAAATGGGAAACCTACTGCGGCCGCTTGAACATTGCGTATGACTCCGTCACCATAACAGATGTGCTGGTATTTCTTGCGGGGTCACATCATGACGAACACCTCAGCTACAGTGCCATCAATAGCGCCAGGAGTTCGTGATCATTCTACCTCAATATCGAGGTAGGGTTCAATAAACTGGTGTCCAAACTGATGCGGGGAATATTTAATTCAAACCCGCCCAGACCACGTTACAATGTTACCTGGGACATTGGGAGAGTACTATCCCTACTCAGGACATGGTCGCCCATGGCAGGGCTAGATTTGGACAAACTCACCCTGAAGCTGGTGATGTTATTGGCACTTACTTCAGCACAGAGGGTGCAGACGCTTCAAAAAATAAAGATTGACAGAATGGTCTGTACCCCGGAGAAAGTAGTCTTCTATATTGATGAATTACTAAAGCAGCGTAGACCTGGATTCACAGGGCTGCAGTTGGTGTTTCCAGCATACCCCGCTGATGCTAGGCTATGTTTAGCCAGTTATATCTTCCACTGTATTAAGGTGACGCGGAATTTAAGGGGAATGGAAAAATATCTGCTAATCAGCCACAAAAAAACACACCATAGAGTGTCGGTGCAGACGATCTCCAGATGGCTCAGGATTGTCTTGAACGAAGCAGGTATTGACACTAATGTCTTTAAATCCCATTCCACCAAGGCTGCATCGACATCGGCGGCAAAGGTCATGGAGGTGCCCATGGACCATATTCTTGCCACAGCGGGATGGGCTAGTGAAGCCACTTTTCAACGGTTTTACAACAAACCTGTTGCCGCTCCTGTAATGTTCGCGGAGGCCGTGCTGAATGCGGGTCAAGAACATACAGTTACTCCCCAATGAGGGTTTTTTCTTTGTCATAATTAATAAATATTATTATTTTTCAGTACACCCAGTCAGGAAACTTGATTACTCCTATCCATCCTTATAGTGGCGTGTGTGAGAGCATGGACGTTGTCCAGGGCTTGAAATCACAGAGCTTTGAATTCTTCACGAAGTCACTCCGAAATGAAATAGTAAGATTAAACGAGAACTTACCAGTTTAAAGTTTGATCTTTATTTTATGAGGAGTTGCGATGAGGGATTTCGTGCCCTCCGCTCCCAACGCTCGATCATAAAGTCAACTGGTAATTAGAGTCTCTTCCATCTTACTATAACAAGTCATTTCTTTGTTTGTTGGTTCTGTGATTCCACACCGCTGCTTTGAAGAATGTCGCGCATGCGTGCTGGCGGGTTCTTCACGAAATCCCTCATCGCAACTCCTCATAAAATAAAGATCAAACTTCAAACTGGTAAGTTCTCGTTTAATCTTACTATTTAGTGCCTTTGATTGATATTTTCTTTAAATATTACTCAGGTCTTTTAGAACTTATCAAATGTTTATCATATGAGGACAGACTGTATAGACTCGGCTTGTACTCGCTCCAATTTAGAAGACTGAGGGTGGATCTTATAAACACTTACAACACTCATAAGGGGTTGGACAGGCTAGATGCAGGAAGATATTTCCAGATGTTGAGGAGGTCCAGAACAAGGGGTCACAGTCTAAGGATAAGGGGACCGAGATGAGGAAAATATTTTCGCACAGAGAGTGGTGAGTCTCTAGAATTCTCTGTCACAGAAGGTAGTTTAAGCCAATTCATTGGCTATATTTAAGAGGGAGTTAGATGTGGCCCTTGTGGCTAAAGGGATCAGGGGGTATGGAGAGAAGGCAGGTACAGGATACTGAGTTCGATGATCATCCATGATCATATTGAATGGCGGTGCAGGCTCGTAGGGCCGAATGACCTACACCTGCACCTTTTTCTCTGTTTTTATGTTTCTAAGTTTGGCGCAGTAAAATCACGAGTAAAAATTCCATTACATTTTGAGCGTGCGGCCACATTTAATCGACACTGGTGCAAGAAAGCTCGGGACTGCTATTCGGACAATCACATTCATATGACCGACGAATTGAATCCAGAGCATAACTTATATCAGAAAATATTGGCCCTTGATTTCAGGGATAGACATTCCAGACCGCAAGACAGAAAGTTCAGGTAAGAACACACATACTATTATTTACTACTCTTGACAATATTGGATGCAATTTGATGTTGTGAGCACAGAGCTCAGAACTCACATACCACAGAGCATGGGCGGTCACGGTGGTGCAGCGGTAGAGTTTCTGCCTTAAAGCGAAGCTGGAGACCCGGGTTCGATCCCGACTACGAGTGCCGTCTGTACGGAGTTTATACGTTCTCCCTGTGACCCCCTGGGTTTTCTCCGAGATCTTCGGTTTCCTCCCACACTCCAAAGGCGTGCAGTTTTGTAGGTTAATTGGTAAATGTAAACATTGTCCCTGGAGTGTGTAGGGTAGTGTTAATGTGCGTGGATCCCAGCTCGGCGCGGATCCAGTGGGCTGAAGGGACTGTTTCTACGCCTTATCTCTAAACAAAATTAAACTAGGCTGGGGACTTTGTTCACACGTTGCGCTGCCCTCCTGTAGATTTGTGCGCATGATTGGATACAACCCAAATAGTATATCAGGCAGTATCACGGACAGCATATCTGTACAATACAGCTGTCCTATAGGCAGGTAACGCGTTGTATACTATTTCGCATCCTGTGGCATTATTTTTTTTATGTTTGTCAATTGGGTAATATATTTTTGCATTAGTTCATTAAAGCACAATGGAAACTGGTGCAAATATCTCCCATGTTAAATACAGGATGAGGCCGAGTAAGCAACAGCCGATTAAAATGAAAACGTTAACAAAATAAGGATTACTGTATTAACCAATAGAAACATTTAGTAGTTACATCAGCGGACAGTAGCGTGTTTCTCAGCGAAACTGTAAGCCGTCGTCCAATCAATTTATAATGAGAGATCTTGCGTTAATATATTAATTTAAATCTCTGTGGCTGAACTTTAAAGCTAATATTCCACTGTATGTTTCATTATCTCAAAATGTGATGGGTATTGATTGAAGTAAAAAAGATCACCAACAATGTCACTTTTATGTCCGAAATAGAGACACTGAAAGAAGCGCTCAAAACTTGTGGTAAGATGTTTGAAGTTCAGGTTCAAAGAATGCCGAAAGATAATCTGACCAGACATCTCAACTAGAACTTCGTTCTCTTCCTTAAATTGCTTTATTTTATTTCCTTATCCTCTTCAACGAGGTGACGCGCTCAGCTGATACCCCAAAATGCAGCTACGACCTTTCTGACAGTTTCTTACTGATCTGTAATCATACGGGAAAGCATAAGTTCCTTCAATCTGTCGATGGAACCACAAATAAAAAGGCGATTCATTTTCATCCATTATATTCCAAATCTCATCATTCGCAAATCATCTGTTTGATGGAGTTTAGCAAATCAAAAATATAGGCGCATTGCTTTCCCCAAGCGAACTCGAAAATAATCAAATATATTGTATTTTTAACAGGGGATTTGCTGACCAGAAAAGATATGGGCAAGTACAATTACTGCTGCGAAACATGTACGGCAATATTTTAACATTGGACATATTCTTTCTAAGTCACCTTTGCGAAATGACCTTCCACCTCAATCCAGATGAGATATTTTAAAATTGGAAGCGCTGCTGTCAGATGAGATATTGCAATGACGACGGATAATTATACTGATTATGTATTTTTTGGTGGTATATGTTGTTAACTTCCAAAACAACCAAAATCAGTTACCTCTGGTTCTTTACAGGATCGAAGTATGTGTCAATTAGATGCTTACTGTACCACTGAAATTCCATTTTCAAATTCCTAATTTCTCCTGGAGTACTTGCCTTTGTTATTGATTAATCTCGATCTTTAGCAGCATACGAACTGTGTTAGCACGCGGGATTGTGAAAAGCAATAAGCATTCATTTTATTGTAGGAAATATATAAAAGGGCAAAACCGGCACGGTACTTTTCATTGGCGAACATCAGGTCCACATCTTGTACTATATTTTAAGCAGTATCCATAAAATTGTACAAGGCAGGTGCAGAAATGGGAATTAGAAACGTTGAATCTAAGATGTAACATTTCTTCCCTCAGCTTAATTTTCGATATTGATGAATTATTCGCCATTGTTCTTAATTTTGGTCACTGTTTTCGTCAGTTAGCGTGCATAGTTTTGAATACCTCTTTCGACCTTGCCTTTACAGAAATTTTCGTTCTGAAAGATAACGTAAAAACTCTTGGTGAGAAAAGTAACGTATCATAGAACATATATTTGTTCATAGAACATATACTCTGTAATATGGAAGGATGAGCGGGAAATCTTAATGAAAGTTATAAGATTATTCACATTTTGGACACGCTTGAGGCAGGAGACATATTCCCGATGTTGGGGGAGTCCAGAACCAGGCGCCACAGTTTAACAATAAGGGGTAAGCCATTTAGAACGGAGATGAGGACAAACAATTTCACACAGAGGGTTGTGAATCTGCGTAATTCGCTGCCTCAGAAGGCGGTGGAGGACAATTCTTTGGATGCTTTCAAGAGAGAGTTACATATAGCTCTTAAAGATAGCGGAGTCAGGTGACATGGCGAGAAGGCGGGAACGGGGTACTGATTGTGTATGATCAAACACGATCATATTGAATGACAGTGCTGGCTCGATGGGACTAAAGGCCTACTCCTGCACCGATTGTTTAGTGCCTATTGTCTAGAAAACAGAACAGTACTGCAAAAGAACACGTCCTTCGGCGCACAATGTCTGTGCCGAACATGATGTCACGACATCTGCTTGAAAATAATCCAAATATCTCCATCCCCTGCATGTCCATGTACATACCCAAACGTCCCTCAAATATCACTATTGTATCTGCCTCAACCACTACCCGGCAGTTTTCTACAGGTACTGAGCACACATTGTGTGAAATAAATGTCGCCCGCATCTCTCCTTTACACTTTATCCCTCTAACTTTAAATCTATGCCTTCGTGTATTTCATTTTTCCACCCTGGGGAAAAAAAAGGTTTTGCATGTCTATCCTATCTGTGCCTCTCTTAATTTCTTGTAATTCTATGAAGTCTCTCTGTATCGTTCCGTAGAGAAGAATGGTCCAAGTCTATCTAATCTAGCCCTCTGTCACCCTGTAGCCCTCTAGCCCTATCTGTCACCCCCTAATCCACGCAAAATCGCCTTCAGCACAGCATCATTGCATTTTGGAGAGCATATCCAAGTTGACGAATTGTCGACCATTACTTAGTGAGGCCTATAGATTCACGGGGTTAGTGGGTATGTATATTGGAAATCGCGAGGCTAGCCACAACATCCATGACACCAATATTGGAGCTCTTTCGCGCTACTTCGCCTTGCCGAATTCCGTATTTTCAGAGGAATGATTTGCAGATAAATATCTGAACTATTTATGAAACATCCTTCATAAATTTGAGTTTGATTTTATTTTAACAGAAGCAAAGTTGGCAGCGATTTTAACCGGTAAGTTAATGCAATACCAATTTGTCAATTATTCATTTCTCAATGATACAGGTAGACGTGGTACAATAATTCGAGGTTTATAAACGATATATTGCAGGCACTGCAAATAATTCGAATGTTAGGGGTTATTAGTTTAATTTATTGCAATATGTACAGAGGTACAGCCAAAAGCTTTTTTATTGGGTAATGTTACCATTTACTGTGAGAGGAACATAGAACAGCGTAAGCATGCAGGTACAGCAAACAGTGACAAAAGCTAATGGCATGTTGGCCTTCATAACAAGAGGAGTTGAGTATAGGAACAATCCTTCTGCATTTGTACATGGCCCTAGTGCGGCCACAGCTGGAGTAGTGCAGTTTTGGTCGCCAAAATTGAGGAAGGACTTTCTTGCTATTGAGCGACTGCAGAGTAGGTGCACGAGGTTAATTCCCGGGATGGCGGGACTGTCATATGCAGATAGGATGGCTGCAGCTCGGCTTGTATACTCTGGAATTTAGAAGAATGAGGGACGATGTTATTGAAAAATATAAGATTATTAAGGGATTGGACACGCAAGAGGCAGGAAACATGTTCCCGATGTTGGGGCAGTCCAGAACCAGGGGCCACAGTTTAAGATTAAGGGGTAGGCCACTTTGAACGGAGATTAGGAAACACCTTTTCACCCAGAGAGTTGTGAATCTGTGGAATTCACTGCCTCAGAATGCAGTGGAGGCCAATTATCTGGATGCTTTCAAGAGAGAGCTAGATAGAGTTCTTAAAGATAGCGGAGTCCGAGGATATGGTGAGAGGGCAGGAACGCGGCATTGAATGTGGATGATCAGCCATGATCACAGTGAATGGCGGTGCTGGCTCGAAGGACTTCTTCCCGCATCTATTGTCTATTGTCTAATGGTATACTTCAGTCAAGATGGTGAGATCCATCAGGAGTACTGCGCACTGCATTGGTTATAGATAGCCAAAAACGTGCTGAAGTAACTCACCGGTTCCAACAGAGTTTCTTGACAAAATGGATAAGTGTTGTGTCAGATCGGTATTCTTCTTCAGACTGATAGTGGCCGGAAATGAGAAAGAAACTGCAAGCAAAAATGGCATTAGTCACTCTATGTAAAGATTAACTCTCCAGTCATGATTTTTAAAATGCGATAAGAAATAACAGGTTATTTCTGGAAAGGTTGGGCATGAGTTATCTTTCCGTTAGCGCCACCAGTGGGTGGCGCCGTCAGCGATGACAGCCTCGACAACGTTCTGCCTGTGTTTTCTTGTTATTGTTAGTGTGCTCTAAACAGTATATGTTAATGTTCTCTGGTTTGTTTTGTGTGGGGGTTGGGAGGGCGGGCGGGTGGGGTTGGTAAGTCGGCGAAAACATTTTTTTTTTATATCTTAGGTTGCGGAGATGCAATTGTTTTCCGGATCGTATCTCCGATCGCTCTGCGGCCGTGCGGCCTTGCTCGAGACCTACTTTGAGCCCCACAGCGGGGTCGTGGACCTACCATCGGAGCCTGCGATCCCCGGCCTTGGATGGACGCTCCAACAGCGGCCTGCGGATTTCAACATGGAGGAGCTCACAGTCTCAGGTAGAGGCTGATGTCGGGAAGCTCCAGTCGCAAGAAGTTTGACGTGCCCAAACCCGGGGTCCGATCGCCCGGTGCGGGGTGCTGAGATCCACCGACGCGGGTGCTTGATTGCCCCGATGCGGAGCACTCAACGGCCGGCTACGTGAGCCAAAATCGATCCGACAGCGGAAGGTTCGAGGCCCCCGACCGCGGGAGTACAAAGAAGGATAGAGAATGAACGTGTTTTGTGCCTTCAATCACAGTGAGGAATGTGGAGCAATCACTGTGGTTGATGTTTACGTCAAAATGCATTCTGTGCTTTTTGTTGCTTTTTGTTGGTATAACTATGGCAAATCAAATTCCTCGTATGATGCAAAACATAATTGTTTAATAAAGTATGACTATGATTATGATTAGCGTTTGAAAAGTTTACTGTCAAGGGCAACTTAACTTAATCATTTAGCTAAGTTCCGGGAAGTAATGACAGATAGCACGTTGAGAGCATGATGTTTTTTGGGAGAATCGAGCTGGAAATGTTGAAAAGTCCTATCCGCCACAGATGCAGATCGACCCACTGAGAGTTTCTGCAAATTGTTGGGCTGGGTTCCACCATCGGTAGTTTCTTGTGTATTCTCTGTTTTAGATCAGGGGTCGCCAATATAATGAAGAAATTTAACGATATTTTTCGCTCAATCTCTTCGTCAAAGGAGAGTAGAAAGAAACGTGGGGATCGTTTCAAGGCAGAAACAAATGGATGTGTGCTAAATAAGGCGGCGAAACCTTGACCTGGGGTGAGGGACAATTCGGAATGGGGTAACAATCGACCGTGATCCCATTAACCATGGAAGTCCTTGGGCGGCCAAGTTGTATCTTCCTGCTGCGTAGTTTGGAATAAATATCATTTCTCAAAGAAAATCATTAGACGTATTAGAATAATCCAATTTTATGCTCTGAAAGCAAAACAAAAACCCACACAAAACAAAGGGCTTCAGGAACGCAACAGGTCGGGGTATCAGGATGCTTTATGACCCGTTGAATTCCTTCGCAGCTTTTTGCTTTGCTGGAGATTCGAGCAATTGCTCTCTCGGGTTTGATTGTGTTACATTTTAGGTGTGCTGAATAAATAGTGAAATCTAATATGTATACGTGTTTGTCACCTTAGACTTTGACAAACACAAGGGCGGCGACGGTGAGCTACACAAACCTACACTATGGTTTACATAAAATGTTGTTTTTTGCCTGAAACAATATGTTTGCAGCTCTTAAAAATATATACAAGGACAGACACTCAACATTCCACTCCATCATTGATAATCGGTAGCTTTACAGGTTTTTCCTGACATCACGTTGCCAGTGCATCTCGAATCAACTGGCAAATCAGGTCAAAGGTCCAATTGATTCTGGGTATGAAGAGTGAAGGACATTGAACTTTTAATTGTTTTTAATTCCATCATGTCTGCACGTTCCAAATTTCGATTAAGCTAATAATAGATTCCACATCTTTTCGAGATTTTAGTGAATTTTAGGTTGAAGTATATTGGAACATTTGCGTTATTGAAAAGATCGTTGAATTCTGTGCCATATTTCATGGAAAATCTGCTTTCAGCTTTGCTTTCTGCTGGTGCCTATCAGAGTGATTTGGTGCGTGGAGCTCTGGACCATGCGGCCGTTGGTCCAGTAATTTTGTTGCCTCTGACGGAGGACGCCAGTGGAGTGATTATCCATATCGGATTCAGTTGCCTAAAAGGAGGACACTGGCTGCAAATATCGCCAGCGCCTGGTCGCTGAGCATCTGAGAAACAAGGTTCAATGTTCAAGTTATGAAATCTTCTGAACTTATTTTTTTTGCTGTTCAATTCGACTTTTTATATCTTGAAATGTTAACCGGATTCGTAAGTAATCATGTTGTTCCACGAAATGTGCATTGTATTACATTCACACGTATATATATATATATTGCAGAATCTAAGAGAAAAGAGGCGAAAACTGGTAAATTGCTCCTCTCCTTTTCACTTGGAGAGTATCGCAACCTGTTCTACAATGGACGATTGAAACAAATGTTACAATCGTTTTAACGCCGAAGGGAAATAACACAAAGGTAGACAAGGCCGTTAAAGATTATGTCCGGGGAAGAGAATGACAGTTTTGACTAAATCAATATCGGCGACGATGTTTGAGGTTATGATAGACATAATTCACTTGGTAAAACTGGAATTAGTGATCTAGTTTAGACTGAAAAGAAATCAGCAAACACTGATACTGTGCATATCTATAATTTGTTCACTGGTTCCCATAAATTAAAATCAAAACTTGGTTCAACGATATCCTCGGTTGCATTTTACGTTGTAATTTCTAAATACGGGAATGTCTTGCAATATTGTGGATTATTTTAAACGGAGTGGTAGGGCTTGAACATATTTAGCGTTTCTGTCAGACAAAATAAAATAAGTTCAACAGCTTTACTTTACGTGACTTACTCCTTTTCTACAGCTGTTAACAGACTTATCGCTGCATCCAAAGTAAACTGAACGTTTCGTTGTAATATCTGTTCCAGAACTGGAGATAATAGAATCAATTCTCAAAGATGTCGGTGAGGTTTATGCCTATGGGTCAGCTTTACTTATCTGTTTCTGTTCATGCATAAAATAATACGATGTGTGCATCAACGTTTCTTTCATATGGCTAGAAAATTAAAGCTGTTAGTTACATTAAACGTTAGTGAATATTTAGTAACAAAAGGTAAGCATAACATATTCATTGCGCATACTGAATACATTTATTTGGTGCGACATTCTATTATATAATTATATTTGGTTTGATGACTATGCTTAATATTAACTTAAATGTCGCCATTTTTAAATTTCCGGTACTACATTGTACAGGAAGAAATACTGTCCGCGGTAATCGTTATTGTTATCGTCTGACCTATTGTATTCCTCCAGCAGCTTGCTGTTTTTGCCTCATTTAATGAACAGTTGAAAGAGATCTTCAGTAGAATGGCCTCAGCGCATTTTGCTTTGGTACCGAGGACCACTTGGATCAGAGTACCCCATGCCTTTATCTATATTACTAAAAGTATGATCTTGACCACTTCCTGTTGTGTCTATATTGATTTAAAAAAAAACGCTGACATTTCCGGCAGTGATTTTTGACCATCTTGCTCAGAGTCCACCTCCGCTCCGCAGGACAAGAGGATTTTTCCAATGGATAACAAATAAAAGAGTTATTAGTGTTTACCAAATGTTGAGAATCTCTCTCTGAAGGCCACGACCCTTCCGGAGGGACTATAAAATCCGGAAGTGTGCAGGTGCGTCGGTTCCCTGCATGATGGGGGAGGGAGAGGTCACAATTCTCAGTCCGAGCTGTGGATAACAACGAACACGTGTCTGCTAACTGTGAGTGGTCTTACTGTGGTTTGAAAATGTAGTTTGAAAATGCAAAGGTGTGGCTTGGTTTGTAAGTGCCGAAGCAAGCTGTGGCCTATGGTTTTGAAAGTGCTAAAGCAAGCTGCGTTGCCTTTGGTTTTGAAAGTGCTAAAGCAAGCTGTGTTTCCTTTGGTTTTGAAAGTGCTAAAGCAAGCTGTGTTGCCTTTGGTTTTGAAAGTGCTAAAGAAAGCTGCCTTGCTTTTCTTTTTAAAGTGCTAAAGCAAGCTGCCTTGCCTTTGGTATTGAAAGTGCTAAAGCAAGCGGCCTTGCCTTTGGTTTTGAAAGTGCAATAGAAAGCTGTTTTAAGTGTTAAAGCGAGCTGTCTTGCCTTTGGTTTTGAAAGTGCTAAAGCGAAATGCCTTGCCTAATTAGAGCTACCTTGCCTAATTAGAGCTGCCTTGCATAATTAGAGCTGATTTGCCGTCTATATAATTCAAAGTCTAATCTTGACCACTTCCTGTTTGAGCTTTATATTGATTTTTGATTTATAAAAAACGCTACCTATACGGCTGTGATGTTTGGCCATCTTTCTCAGAGTCCCCCTCCGCTCAGCAAGGGCCGAGGATTTTACCCATTGGTGAAAAATAAAAGAGTTATTAGTGTTTTAAAAATATTGAGATTCTCTCTCCTGAAGGCCACGCCCCTTCCGGGGACTGTGAAGCCCGGAAGTGTGGTGGTGCCTCAGTTCACTGCAAGATGAGGGAGCGAGAGATCACAATTCTTAATCTGAGCTGTGAATAACACTGAACACATGTTACTAAACTCTAAGTGGTTTTACTGACCTGTCAAGTTCGATAATGTAATTTGAAAATGCAAAAGTGTGTCTTGGTTTGAAAGTGCTAACGCCAGCTGCCCTGCATTTGGTTTTGAAAGTGCTAAAGCCAGCTGCTTTCCTTTGGTTTTGAAAGTGCTAAAGCGAGCTGCCTTACCTTTGGTTTTGAAAGCGCTGAAGTGCGCTGCCTTGCCTTTGGTTTTAAAAGGTCTGAAGCGAGCTGCCTCGCCTATCGTTTTGAAAGTGCTAAAACGAGCTGCCTTGCCTTTGAGGTTTGAATGTGCTAAAGCGAACTGCCTTGCCTAATTAGAGCTGCCTTACCTTCTACATAATTAAAAGTCTAATCTTGACCACTTCAATTTTCTCCAATACCACGTGTCTTCGTTTGAATAAAACAGGGGCATTCAATCTATCTATACTTTGATGTCCATTGTTCTTTTCGTTCTGTTACAATTTCTAAAAAAATCTCTTGCCACCTTCCCAATGTGTGCTTGATTTAAAAAAAAACAACTAAATGACTAAATTCGTGACTAAATGTTTACGAATTTACACTGCAGAGGGCTTTGGTCAAATCTTATTTCTGATATTTGTTATTGCACATATTTCCGCAGAGGAGCTACTACGTTTGAAAAATCAAGGTGAAAAATAAATTAAAAATATTGCAATAGTTTAATCTAGTTTATTATTGTCACATGTTGCTGGGCATAGTGAAAGACGGTGGTTTGCCTGCTATCCAGTCAATGAAATGACTATACGTGATTACTAACAACACGTCCACTGTGCACAGATGAGGGATACACGATTTAGTGCAATCTAAAGTCCGATAAATCGTAATGAAAGGACCGTCAGTTGATTCCCTCAGTGAAAATCAATATGGAACGCTGACGGAAAAATAATGGAACCATTATTAAGCTGAAAATGCATCCTTGACCATTGTCCTCTACTTTATCGCGTCTTCTTAATATACAACATCTTCCGACTGATCATATGCCCGGTATTTCAGAGGTCCAAAACTATTGCAAGTCAATGCAATGAAGATAGGCGAATTATTTGAGAGTCTTGAATGTGGATTGTTAGCAATGACTCCCCATGTAGTGCTGCAGCGTCACGTCTTGGGATCGATTCTAATCTGCGCTACTGATTGGGTTTTCATGTGTTCATCCCTACGTGCTTTGGGTTCGTTATAAATCCTAATGGCGATTAGATGCTTGGCTAATCTATATCATGCTTGTTGTGGACGGGTACTCGGGTCTATATGATGACCACGAGAGAAAACAGATAGTTTAGACTTGTTTTGAGATACAACGCAGAAACAGGCTTATCTGCCCAACGAGTCCGCACGACCAGCGATTCCCGCACATTCACACTAGATAATCTATATCATGCTTGTTGTGGACGGGTACTCGGGTCTATATGATGACCACGAGAGAAAACAGGTAGTTTAGATTTGTTTTGAGATACAACGCAGAAACAGGCTTATCTGCCCAACGAGTCCGCACGACCAGCGATTCCCGCACATTCACACTAGACTATTACTAGGGACAATATACACAGACACCAAGCTAATAAACATGCATACATGTACGTCTTTGGAGTGTGGCAGGAAACCGAAAATCTCTGAGAAAACCCACAGGGTCACGGGGAGAACGTACAAACTCCGTACAGACAGCACCATTAGCCTGGATCGAACCCGAGTCTCCGGCAAGGGAAACGTTGTAAGGCATCAACTCTACTGCTGCGCTACCTTGCCACCCATCACTAAATAAATGTGGAATTAGACCTGAGAGCCACGTTGGGATGAATGGTCTGCTTGTGTGACCTTAGAAAAATATTGAGAGTAGTTTCCGCTTAGTTGTTTATACCGACCATGTACAATTATTACGACGGAAGCATGAAAGAGGTCCTTTATTTTTGTTTGTGCTAAAACGTGTTGACAACATTTCTTCATGATATATGAAAGACGTGACCTACATCTACCATGAAAATTACATTACGCCAAGTACCTGATACCTTTATTACATTTGGATTGTGATTATTTTTGTTGTTTTGTTTAGAATTATATGTTCCTTATTTTATCGTGTTTCTTTCCATTCAGAAATGAAAGTAATCGTCGACAAAACTGGTAACCGCCAAACCTTTAGCACTCGTTTAAAAAAAACCCACTTAAATATTAGGTCGGTCCAGAATGTGAATTTTAAGTTAATAAAATGTGTGGAACCACAAGGAGTGAAAATATCGAGGTAAATTGGATTTGACTTGCAGGATAACACATGTAGTGCGAATGGTTTGGAAATACAATTGCCAATCTGCTCTAGAAAGTGTGTTGTATTCCCGCAATGTCAGCTCAATAGTACAAATGAATTTCATGCATCATATTTAGATTTCTGTCTAATTTTCTCAGCTAACCGAGGACATTAACAGGATTATATCATACTTGGATGGTCAATGGTCCTTTATTGTCACGTGTGCCGAGGTACAGTAAAAATTAATTTATCAGACAGTCATACCAAAAACAATAAGATTCAAAACTACATAACGATTAAACATAAACAGCCACCGCAGCCGCGTGTGGGAATCCCTAGGGCAATCAGCATAAGCTGAGGCCCACAGCCATCAGTTCAATGTCCGGGCTACACACACGCTCCTTCACCAGTGCAGGTACCAATACAGGCAGCACGTCCATCTTATTTTTCGGTGACCTCACATTCCCCACTGTGATGGAAGGAGAATAACTTTTACCCTCTCCCTCCTTTTCTCCCGCGGACGGGTAGATCAAACCAATCGCAGTCGTGGCGTTCAAGGTCCCGCAGTCTGCGATCAAAGTCCCCGCATCAGGGAGAGCGAAGCTTCCGCGACCGGGGCGATCGAAGCTTCTGCGGTTGGAGCTCCCGAAGTCCATCCTAAAGGTCCTCCAGCTCCGCGTTGTTAGATCGCAGAGCGACCGGTGATACGATATGGCAAAAGTCGCACTTCTGTCTGGGTAAGGGATAAATAAAAGTTTCCTTCCTCCTGCAAATTTCATATCTGCCATTCATGCTCATTTGAATGTGGGCTGTGAACACGGTGATCCTGACTATTCCTCAATATTGTAGCAAAATACATTGCTAACCTAATTCCAGCGAACCTGTGGGGAGATACGTATACAATTTATCCGTAATTTATTTGTCGCAAAGTCTGATTCTGCTTTGTCATTTCCAGTGGTCCAGTATCCGCACATTATGTTACCCTTTATATATCTGTAGAAACGTTTGCTCTCCGTATTTATATTGGTGGCTAACATACCTTCATGTTTCATCTTTTTATCCCTCATTTCTCATTCCTCTTTTAGTTGCCTTCTGGTGTTTTTTATAACCTACCCAATCTTCTTGGTTCATACTAACCTTTGATATATTATACGCCTTACTTTTTTGCGAGTATGCTATCTATCACGTAGTTTGTCAGCCACGTCGGACTTTTCTGCCCTTGGTATGTTTATCCCTCTTTGGGATCGAGTAAACGGCGACATCCAAATTACTGCCCGACACTCTTGCTATTTGTGCATCATTCCGGCTAGAGACCCTTTCCAATCAATTGTAGTTAGCTCCTCCCTCATGCCTATTTAGTTATCTTTACTCAAGAGTAATACAGAAACGTCTGATTTCAGCTCCTCCCCCTCAAACTGCAGGATTAATTTGATCATATTGTGATCACTGCCTCCTTCACATTATACCCCTCATCATTCATGACAGCGGCTTGAACAGAACAACACTTACTGGCAGAAAGAATTATCAATGCTTTTCACTCCTTCACTGCTCCTGCTATCATGTCTCATCGCATTGCATAGATAACAGGAACTCGTTCGCCCATAATGTAATGGTAATACTACCACGAAATGAGATGATAACAACTGATTCACGTGAGATTACATAACCACATAAAATCGAGGGGTTATATGCTGATCGCCCACTTGAAGCACTTTGGAAAAACTCGGTATTCCACTTAATTGCATTGAGCTCTATATCTGTCACGTCAAGTCAAGCCAACTCTACTCTGCAGCCCCAGAGTGGAAGCACTGAAGGATCCTCACAGAGACTCTGAATTTCCTCAGCTGCCCGAGGTAGTAAAGGCACTGCCTTGCCTTACTCACAACTGCTAGCTAATCTCGCAGTTGAAAGTGGAAACATCTACATTCTGCAACATGGAACCACTTTACAAGATGAATAGAAATCACAGCAGACCATCACATCTGACACACGAATATAATTGCGTCGATCATATCTTTCCTTTGGAAACAAAAGTGATGTTTAAACTTGCTGTCGAAAGGTTCATATTTGCGAAAGTAAATGTCTTTGCACGAAGTCAGGGTAAAAGTGACTAGTAACCACATTGGGTGTCGCATTTTTGTGTATATTTTCCGTAGAGAGATAGCCCACTTCCTTTGCACGTCAGATTATAGGAATGGATTAGGAAACAGTTATGTTCAGACATTTAAACCTGCAACTGTACAATCTTCGCATGTTTTTTTTAATAGAAAGCCTGGCAACAGTTAAAAGAAATAAAAGTAAGTGATTTTTTTTAAAAAATGATAGTCATGATATAGGTATACTGTAGCCATACGTAGCGATGTAACGAGCACATATTCAGAGCAGTGATATGTTTTGTGGTAGAATGATTGGAATTCGTATTTGAGGTTATCCAGTCAAATTGTATGGAATGGAAGATCGCACTGTTCGGTGACCATCTGACGCGTTCCAAACTGTTGCAAGAATAGGAATGATTTCGAAGGTCAATTTAAGCTTTCGTCTCAGCTGTTGTGTTTGCTTGCACTCAGCTTTCCGTCCAGCCACATTTAAACATTGAACGCCATTGTGGGCCATGCACACTTTATTTCTGATCATTCAGCATTACGATAGCCATAAATGATGGTCTGATATGGTTCAATTCCCGTTTGACGGAGAAGCCGATTTCAGTGAAAAGATGCAACAAAGTAAATTGTTTCTTTGCACAATATCTTAATGAATATTATATTTTTTTATATATTATACATTCCCATTGATAACTTATATGTGTGTTGTTCAAATGTTCCAAAATTGATTATATTGTCAGAAGCTTTAGAAAGCACAATCCCTTTAATGGCTTTAACTGAAGTTTGTGGGCGCACCTTGCTGTTCAGTCGTTGCATCATAGAACCATCTGAACTCAGAAGCTGGGAGATCAATGGGAACTACACGGGGCCTGCGCAGAAACTACCAGCCCTATCAACAGGGTTCTACGACGTTTATTTGTTGACAATCTCACTTCAATGTTATCTATAACTCCGCTTTGTTGAATTTAATTCCAATTTCGTAAACTTCGTTTTAACACAATTATCCTTTATCACCCGAATGCATTTTGTAGTATGACCATCCCATAGCGGGCTTATGCCCTTCATCTGATTTCGCTTACCCGCGCCAATTGATTGTCCAGTATTGATCCAACAGCGAAAATGGCCTATAGATCTTTAATATGTTGAGTCCAATGTGCCCCAAAGGGACTGACCGATCTATTTGCTTCATCAATACTGGGGTTGTTGATATCCTCTACGATTATTATGAGATAGTATTGGGTTTGATGGTGGGCGGAATGGGAAAAAGGGAGCAGGATAGTGCTGTGATCTGCAGGTAGGTTGGGGAATGTGGTGATCTGGAATGAAATTAGGTGTTTGGCACAGACGCGAGTCATAAAATTGTATGAAGGATTAATTGACCAAAATTGGTTGCCTGCGCGAGATTCCGGCACACGACGCCTTGTCCAATTCCTTTCACAGTCTTTCCTCTGGAGAAATCCTCACATGGATGGTCGAATCATGATTTCGTGCTTGTACCACTGACCTGCTGTGGGCTAAATATATCGTATCCAAAAACGAGGAGGTAATTTCAAGGTGTAGGTTGTACATGTCCGATATAGCACGTGCCTTCGATCCACAGAGAACACAGGAGAAATTCGAAGACATTCGAACGATGGCACAGGTGGCGCAGCGGTGGCTGGTGGTATGCGGTGCCGGTCACGGTGGCGCAGCCGTAGAGTTGCTGCCTTGCACCGAATGCAGCGCGGAGACACGGGTTTAATCCCGACTATGGGTACTGTTTGTACGGCGTATGTACGTTCTCCCCGTCACATGCGTGGGTTTCTCCGAGATCTTCGTTTTCCACCCACACTCCAAAGACGTACAGGTTTGTATGTTAATTGGCTGGTAAACGTAAAAAATGTCCTTATGGGTGTAGGGTATTGTTAATGTGCCGTCGGCGCGGATCCGGTGGGCCGAAGGGCTGTTTCCACGCTGTATCTCTAAATTAAACTAAATATTGTGGAACATATTTGCATGGGTTATTTATTGGATAATATAGCACATAACTGGCAAATGATCTGATTTATAGGCACGCCAATCATGCATTGAATTAAATCATATTTTTTTTAATTTCTCTAGTTGCGCTCAAATTGGATCCAGCGACAGCAGATCCACGATATTTGATTTCAAACGATCACCTCAGTGCTGGGTGGGTTGAGAATCCATGGGATGTCACTTCAAGTCAAAAGAAATATGCCGGAACGTACCTTATTTGGGGTACAGATGGGTTCATGTCAGGAAAACAATATTGGGAGATACAGGTGGATGAGGGAACAGTCTGGTCTGTCGGGGTATCGCCGCGGAAAATGACAACCAGAAAATGGGTTCGAGCTTCAAAAGAAGAACAGTATTGGACTGTGCTGCTGTGGAACATAGGGGACAATGAGGTAGAAGCAAGGACAATGGGTCACTTCGTCACCATCGTTCAACTTCGCAAGATTGGAATTTACTTAAGCTACGAAGAAAGAAAAGTGTCATTTTACGATATCGCTACAGAAAAACTTGTTCACCAATTCGCCGGTCAATTCGAAGGTGTATTTTAT